>PHFE01000045.1:85753-97772 GCA_002796755.1 Paracorniculantispora psalliotae | reverse complement strand
GTTAAATTATTAATAGTTAAAGGCTATAGGGTCTAGGAAAGTAGGCGACTTACTTGTCTAGGTGACCTACTTATTAGACATATTAATATATAATACTTTAAATATTTATTAAAATTAACTTTATACTAATTTATTATATTAATATTATAATAAAAAGTATATAATATAATATTTAAAGAAATAAACTTAATTTTTAAATTAATAAAATAAAAGAATAATATTTAAAAGTTATATTATATAACTACTTAGTTATATAATTAATAAATATAATAATATATATTAATATATAAAGAAAAAAAGAACTTTATAGGAAAAATAAGAAATATATAGTCTTAGGGATAAGACTTATAGGAAAGGAA
The DNA here is from genome assembly GCA_002796755.1 of Paracorniculantispora psalliotae. Taxonomy (NCBI): domain Eukaryota; kingdom Fungi; phylum Ascomycota; class Sordariomycetes; order Hypocreales; family Cordycipitaceae; genus Paracorniculantispora; species Paracorniculantispora psalliotae. Next base: position 97,413 of record PHFE01000045.1, on the reverse strand, counting down.
TATTATATTATAAATAATAAAAAGGTAATATAGGATAATATAAGATAGCTTACGGTAGCTAAGTTAATAGCTTATATTAAGGTACTTATACCTTACCTAATTAGAATAGGTAGTTATATAACTACCTAAATTAGTAAAGCTAATTAAGTATTAACTTAGTAGATTTAATAGAATAGATAACTAGTAGGGAAGTATTAATTTAAGATTAGTTAAGGAAGAATTAATCTAGCAAATATAATTATATATTTTTCTATCCTAATATTATAGGTTTTCCTTAAAATCCTCTATTATACTTATATTAAAATCCTTTATATCTATTATATTAGTACTAGTTTTTAAATTAGTATAATTTCCTAAAATCCTTTAATTTAGATTTAACAGTATAAGTAATAGTAGGGTCCTAGTATTAAGAAAAAGCTATTACTAGTATTAATAATTATATTAAAAGTTATCTAGCTAATTATACTATATATATCTATTCTAGAACATGTTAAGGTATAGGGAGAAAAGTAGTATATAATATGGTCGTAAGTGCCTTTTTATGTTAAATCCCCCCTAGTACTAACCTTGCCGTGTGCCTTGCCGTTTCCCGTTTACCCAATACAGCTGAGATACCTTCTCCACAAACATTATGGCGCAGCCTTATCTGCCGTCTCAAAATTATGTGGCTCATATATGGGTGTATATCCTCAGCCTGATAGGGCTATCACACGGCCGCAGCTGAGGCGGTGTTCCGCCGCTAGGCCGACAATAGTTAGCTTTGCGGCATCCCTTGCTCGAAGCTGAGCTTAAATCTCGGCCTTCCTGGGGTAACAGTCAGCACCACAAATCCCCTATCGTCTTATTTCTGCCATACAGGGTAACACTAGAGGTCTTATTAACGATACTGAACATTATAGCCGCACTACAAGCTTAAAGGAGTATATATTATCTAATCATATATAGTTCGTAGAGATTTCTTTTACTTAGATGCTTAGGTATAAGCATAGCGTCGGCATACTAACCCGTTATACAGAATATCGCTGCAGGGGTAAGTTAGGAAACCGCGACAGGGGGTAGAGTAGAAATCTAATTGGTCCGGGCGCAACTAATCGAACGACCCTACCCTCCATCATCACTGCGGAAATGGTTCGGCCCGAAATATCTCGGAGGCAAGCCTCCACGGCCCGCGCCCGAAACTAACTCAGGCCAGGCAAGAAGATACGCCGGGTGCCTTTGGTCAATGCTGTCTAGAGGGGCAAACCCCTGTGCCTTCAGAGTAGGCCCAGGTGGATCAGGTCTTTCGTCTATGGTGTAGAGACACCGCATTTCCAATAGCACAGGAGCAGAACATTAGTTAGGTAGGAACCAAAGCAATCAATAAAATTGTTATGAGCACGCATTTAGCAAGATTGCAAAAACAGTGATCTTAATCATCCAACTCGGGCGCAGACTTGACAGACAAGCAACTAGCGACTGACTTGTCGTCGATGTCGGCTTGGCCGTGACATCACCGCCTCCATACAATGTCGAGCTTCGATACCTCCCGTCTGTGGGGCGACTTATCGTAGGCACGTTCCTCCCTGACGTATAAGTATGCGTGCTATTGTACCGCGATAGAGCCTCCATAATAGACGACGGGATTGGCGCTATGGTAAATATTCCAATACTAGAGCATGTCGCCTTGATCTCATCCGTATGCCATCCATGGATGGTTTCAGACATACACCAGTTACACCTGATAGGCTGTAAGTTGGAAATATAGAAGCTTGCGGGATAGTGCGCTTACCGTTCATCTAACAGCAGATAGCCGGAATTGCATAAACAGCTGTCGTAGGTTGGATCCGCTAGGCTCCCACAGGAGCGAGAGACGGCTTGAGTAACGTCACATACACTACCATGAGCGTAGCAAAAATCAGACGAATTCATTTTAAACTGTCAAATAGCAATGGCCCTGTAAAAATATGAAATTGGCACCCCTTTGAGTGCGGCATTTATTATATAATAATCGGTTGTGCCGGAAATCGACTGCATTAACCCATTGCACCCTGTCTTGACCCTGCCTAGTCTAGCGCACGGTCTGTCTCACCTGCCCTCCGCACTCAGCCGCCGCGAAGCCCATGGCAAGATGAATGGAAGACCCCCTTTGCATCTCAACCTTCATTGATCAGCTGGACGAGGACGTAACACTATTTTATCCCTTCTTCTGTTTAAATGATCATTAAGGACCGCTCATACCGTCCGGCCATGGTGAGTATATTTCCCGCTCATGCCCGCATTATCTTGTCTAAACTCCTACCTAACCCAACTCAAGTTAAGCGGTCGCTTCAAATTACAAAATGCAGCTTACTGTCGGATACGTAGCTGCAATGATTGCAAGCGCAGTGTTCATCGGTATGTGCTTGCCATCTTCGTACAGATTTTAATTAGGAACAAGGCGTACCAATTTATTGCATCACAGTAAGGCAATGTAACTCTCTAGTCGTTACATATATCTTGGCTCAAAGAATTCGGGATTCAAAACGCAACACGGCCGCTACACTGTACTCAATCCATTGTCTACCAGCCAAACTACTGTATTAGAAGAGCTAACAGGTTGAGATTTTTACAGGACTGTTGCGTATGGTGTCGTTCAGCAATCTAACTGGCCACTATTTTTACGTACAGATACATCTTACGGTAAAGATGTGCGCAAAGACACTCTCTGGTTATCCCGGGGCCTTAGTACTATCACTCTGGTCTTGTCAGTCGCGGCGATCGTCACACCGGCTGGTCTATATCAAAAACTGGCCAAGGGCTCGGATAAAAGCGTGCAGTTTGGTAAGGATACATGATGTTGCACCCATCGCGATAGTTACCTAACTAAGTTAATTTGAGTACAGAACCGGCCATCGATTCATCTGTTTTTGGCCTCGGAACCCTTTCTAGGTCAAAGTATTCAGTGACCCGCGTTTGCGAAAAGGTCGCCCAGACCTACCCTTGCCCGTTTACCGATACAAGCATTGGCATCTTCCTAGCTCCAAATGGCTCAGGACATTGGAACACTACTGGTGTAGATGTGGGTATCCCAAATGGACTCCACACAATGCTCTCCAGCGGCGTGGCCGAACATCCGACACTGTCCGGCCCGTTTGACATCCAGTGGCGTCGGTACGTCGACAAAATTGATGCTATATACAATAACGGTTCCGCCTATACAGTTGCAGATACGCGCTTCTTGCAGAGTCTAGTGCTGAGCAACGACATTCGTGTTGTCGAAGGCTTGGTCGTAGACGCTATTCATGGCGCCATTGGATTTCGCAATCACTCCGTGCCACAAGGCTAGCCCCAAGGGTGCACTTGGAAAGAGGATCTGCTTTTCGTACAGCCTGAGACGATCTGCGTGGACACAAATCTGACAATTGATTATGCGGTGACGAACTACAACAGCACGTCACTCACAATGCCAGTTCTCACGGACAGGGGCGGCTTCGTGCATTTCAACACAACAAGTCCCCCAAAGATACATTATGCCAGTTCGCAGCGTGATCCGCAGCTATACGATAGAGCGTACGCAGCAGCATGGTTTTACAATGCATATACCGCTATGTATTTTAATATGACTAATCCAAGAATAAACGAGACGACTCCCCCATACCAATACATGACATCAAAAATGAACAAGAAGTTTGTATTGAGCAAAGACCTTGGGTTATTCAGTCCTGATTATCTTTCCATTAGTACATTATTTGCTGATTTTTTCCTCAACATGAATGGGGAGATGGATGGATACACAGATAAGACGCAGCCCGGGTTGTCCACAAATATATATGGCATAACACGCGACAACTATACTTACATGAGTAGGCTCAATCCTGAGTGCATATCTACCAAAGTACAGCTGCTTACATAATACCATCAGATGAGCTTTGCTCTGGCGTCGGAGGAGGCAATCCCGCCAACAGCACGAACATTGCCGTGGTCTGCGGCCTTATGCGGAGTATACCACAGCGTCAGGATGCAGGTAACAAGCTTGAATTTGACAGCGGAAGCACCTGGTCCCAGAAACTTTACGCCTGCGCCTCTACAGCCAAAGCATCCATCAAGGCTGTTGCCTTCACTCATAACGGCACTGGCTCCCATCTCGGAAACCTCAAAGTCACAGAGATTACGGATAAATTGTACACCAGTACCGAAAGAATGCCCATCTGGGGTGTGGAGGAGATTGGTTCAGAATTTACCATGGCCGATCTGAACATCCTCTGGGGCCTGGTCTCTCCCAACTACCAGGCGCAGCGCAACATTACTACATACCAGCAAGCGTCGCTGCGTCTACACGGCTGGGTAGATGACTACACCGGCGTCCTCGTGAAGGCGCAAAAGGAAAGTTTGGCCAGCAGCGACTTTGTCCCCTACGCGTTGAGATCGGCGTACTGCGTCGGTGCATCGGCTTACTGCACTGACTACCATGGGCCAGACTATACAGGCAAGGTGGATCTAAACATGTTTGCGCGATGGCAGGATCTCTCCACCAGTGCAGAGACCGCGAGTCTGATACCGAATCTTATCTTTACCGATATTGCCGCATCTGCTGTTACGGGGGCGAAGGGACTTCTCAATCCTTCGTCGTCGCTGGCAGTGGCAGCAAAAGAGCAGCTTGGGAGCGCAGTCGTCACGCCAGTTATCTCAATTGTAGCCTACCACATGCCCTTCGCGGTCCCAGCAATCATCTCCCTCGTGGCTACCGTCATGGTCGGCGGTCTTGCTGTACTCATTTCATGCAAGGGCAAGGGAGAGCGGCGGGACAGTTTGCGGTTGATTCTTCGGCACTTAGCCCCGGGACGTATCTGCACGGCTGCCATGGATGGTCTCGGAGACTGCAGCCACTGCGTATTGCGTATGAGTCCAAAGGAGTGGAGCGACAAAATGGGAAGTACAATCATACACCTAGATGGTGAATGCAGCTCAGGCTGCAAAAATTCGGAAGCGGATGTGACTTTTGACCATGCCACCAGTGATGCTGGGGATATACATGGCCAAAGTACTGACGAGGTGGAAGACGGTTACGCACAAGTTACAGATGATGCGGATGAGCCTCTAAGAAGCCATGGTCAAGTGGGTCCCCGAAGAATTCGTGATTGAGATCTAAGATTAATCTTAATGGCTGGTGAGGCTTAGCAAGGGACTGCTAATATCCGATACCGTTGAAGCTGAAGAGCACCCAGAATCTGTGCTAGCACTTAGTACTAGATATAGAGGCTATGGAGGAACGTTGGTCCGGTGCCGGTGCCACCTCTTACTAAAGCCATCACAGAGCTTGCTGTCAGGGTTCAGACGACTTATTCAATCTGCCTAGAGGATCTTATTACAAAGAGGAGGAACAAATGAGTTTAGATCTCCCGGATCTCTCCTATAATATCTTTTGCGAGCATTGACCACGATGTTAGTTGAGAGGCAGCCGTTGGGCATGGCTATCGCGACTCCGGTCGCGATCCATGTTAATCGTGACGGCGCAACGAGGTCTGTAGGCCGAGTCTCTCTCGCGGTCTGGCCCGTGACATTAGGCTATAAATCGATTAGCTAGGGGGCAACGATCCTTATCCAGGAGCAGGGGCGCTCCAAACTAGCGCTAGGGCATCGGATTCTTCTTATCTTTCAGGCTAAGGCAATTGCTACTAATTAGGTATCGAAGCAGGCGACGAGAGAGAGACATAAGGAGTAGAATATACGAAGCAATAGTCTTTCTCAAGGAATGATGCGTATTATTTGTTATATAGGACTGAAGTCTAGTATGTGGTGGGCGTAGAGGTGAGGACGGTGGAAGTGCTGTGGTGTACGTGACCTAGCAATCTGCCACCAGCGTATATCGTCCTGTTAAGACTTGATTGGGAAGATTCTCAACTATAAGGTGGAGTAAGAGATGAGGCGGTAGAGTAACATTTAATATGTTCTCCTAATTGGCCACCCTCTAAGCGTGTCCCTAGCTTCCCTGGCACCTACTTACCGTTTTGCTTTAGTAAACAACTGTTGTTATTCTAAGGACGATTACCCGTAACTGCCCTGTGTGATAATTACCTTGAGTAAGGCAGGTACCGGTGACTCACGCGGAGAGCAGCGCGCTAATAATAAACAAGGCTGAGTACTAGGCATTAGCTGGCTTGTGGAGGAACATACAAATCTACCATCCGCATCAAATAGAAGGCATTATGCCAAGGACAGATAATATCGTAAATATATTTCTTAGACTCATTTTGCCTTGTAGTCACGAGCCATGTCTCGGCCACAGACTTCCCCACGCGTACCAGAATACAATGTGCATGTGGCGCCAAAAACCCATACAGCAGCTCATTGACAAGGCGTTCCAAGAAATAGAGCTCTTATTATACTTAGAACTGGGTGCGAAAAAAGTTACAACAATCGCATATATTTTTTTGAAGGTCTGGCGTGCTGGCGAGAGCTCTGTTTTCCGCGGCATAAAAGCCATAAATTTTTTCACAGATAAGGTGCAAAATGAAGTTAGCTGTACGCAAATACTCCGCCAATACTGCGCGGATACACCGACGCCAACTATTTTCGCCTGCTCTGAAATGACGAAAGAGTTGTGCTCTTAAATCTAGCTGGGTTAGAGTAGAAACACGCTACTTTATATGTTCCCTGAGCCGATATATAACGTGGTGGATGGGTTTTAATGCCACGACTACTAGGGAGGTCAATGTCTGCTTGGGATTTTGACGAAGCCATAAGATTGAACGTTATGAAGTAGCTACTTAATTGATCTCTAAGATAAGTGAAGAATGCCGACAAAACTTGGTTGAGAAATAGTGAAGTTGGCGTGGTAAACAATCCCTAAGACCTTATTATAGTGTTGTTGGATTCTTTGCCTGGCCGCCTCGACGCAGTAATCCGTGCGCGGGGTTGGTATACGAAATTGGAAGGATATTGGTAGGCCATCATAGGTATCTTTCTACATTAAATCTGGTGCAGAGATACCTTCAAAAAATTAAGAATTCATTTATATGGTACCTTTTTATGTGGCGAGGCCTGTTGAGTGGGGTGTTCACAGAATTTTGAACAGTAAGTGTATTACGATGATGATTGGCTGGCGCCCGGTGTAGTGGGTCGGGCAATTCTGTTGACGATGGATCCCAATCCAACTCTACTGCAGTTGTGCTACACTGTACAGTAGGCCGATTTATCTTATTAGCAGCCAGCATAAGACCCTGAGACTGAGGACGTATCATCTGCGCCTGCCTCCGCATAACGTATCTGTTCTCTCCTTTTGATACAGACATAAGCACCGTTTGGGAGCCATTCATGCACAGGCGCTGCTGTGTATCAATTTTCTCCTGTGATGACAAGATTTGACATCCGAGCCGGCATGCTTGTTGTAAGTGCTAGGTGCGGTGTGTAACAAACTGTTGTGGCGGCACTGCTCTGGGCGATATATACTACTGTTAAGCTGATGTGACACTGTGTCGATCGACGACGGGGATTGGCCTGCAAGATATATGTCTATCAAAGCACGCGATTCTGCAACTAGTGCGCCTCACTGGCTGTGCGTAGACTGGAGTCTTGCCACCAAAGCATTTCTTGTCTTGGAAAGAGGGCCAAGAAGGAGTGCACCGCATGGTAGCTGGAGCGTAGTGCCTCACGGACCCCCGGACGATGTCACCTCGCGAGCGGGCAATGCGGTCTGTGCCACCACGCATGAACGCCCCCGCCAACCGCAGATCCCCCGCGGCGAAACACTAACCACCACTTTCACTGGTGTGAAACAACGCCATGTCGAGACCCGATGCCGGTGGCCACCTCCCTCGATGGCGTCCGAGGTGGGCTGGCGGCGCCGCCAGCACAGGGTCAATTGCCGCCCAGCGAGATAGTACGCTGAGAACCTCGGGAGCTGGAAACTAGCAGCAGTACGGATTTGTGTGCCAACAAACTAGCGTAGCGGCCGCCAATGAGAGTGAATACCCTGGTGTCTTAGGCTCCACGAACGGTTCGTTTCAGGAGCTGGCTTCTGGCTAGAAATTGTGTCTGTCAGAAGCCCCTGTACCCCGCAGGGGTTGTTCTGGTGTTTGCCTGTCGAACTGACCCTGCACCGCATCAATCTTTAATGTCAGCTCCTTGCTTCCACTAGTTATAAGATCCATGACGGGGTTTAAGGCGATTGTATTGATGCACTCCCCATACTCTCTTCACCATGGCAGGCGCTCGAAATACGTTGTCCGCTGTCCCGGCCAATTTAATAGATACAATCCCGCAGTGTGCGGTAAGTTTAATACGCTCGCAGCCTTGGCTGATGGAAATCGGGTCTTCTACACCCAGACATAGCGTTACATGTGCTGATTACTTTTCCTATGGCAGCGATCCTGCTGGGATTCAATTTTGCACGGCGCAAAATGTCCAGACGATTCTGCGCTGTTCAGTAGCTGCTTCTGCACGAGCATACCGCTCCAGTCTAAGTTTTCTACCTGCTCCCAACGAGAATGCGTCTTTACAGACCAGATTTGTGTGTCCAGCCTGGCGGCCACGACTCAAGATTCGCACGACTAAGTTTCTCTAGGGCTTCACAACACTACGACGTCTCTATGCCGTGATTTCCCTCAGCCGTCGCGCAAACGCGAACTTATCCTTCTCATTATAGTTGGCATAACACTGGGAACCTTTGTTATAGGTCTCCGGTGCTGGGCAAGGCTTATTTCCGTCAAGAAGCTGTGGTGGGATGACTGGACAGCCGTAGTAACACTAGTACGTTGTACTTGCGCGTGTTCTGTTATGAATTGCGGGAGGCTGACATGGAGGCTACAAGATGATTGTATTGGTTTCTGGTGGTTTTGGCATTGCAGGCAAGTGTTGAGTCTTCTCGGCGCACAACAGGTAGATTTACTTACATGTCCAAGGCACAACGATGGGTTTCGGTCTCCATGTCTGGGATACCGACCCCAAGCACATGGCGACCATTCATCAGGTAGCACATACACCCATTCTTGTCGCTACCAAGACTGACACCATAGGTCAGATATTCTGGGCTCTGGAGATTGCCTACCTGTTCAGCATCACGCTAATGAAAGCCTCTGTCATACTCCTTATGGGGCGGATATTCGAGACCTCCGGCTGGCGCAAGCTCACACGATACAGCTTGATACTCTTAACTGCAAAGGTCATCGCCTTTCTGCTCCCTCTTATACTCCAATGCGCCCCCGTGAGCGCCGTCTGGGATCCCAACGTCAACGGAAAATGCCTTAGCCTCCCCGCCATGACCTTTGTTGGGGCTGGACTGAGTATAAGCGAAGATTTAATCTTGATGGCGCTGCCTATTCCCACCCTGTTGAAGCTTCCACTAGACAACAGGAGACGGGCGATGCTGATAGGACTGTTTGGCGTTGGCTCATTGTGAGATCTCGCTCTCTCTTCGATCGTGTACTTGGTTCTAATCCGCCGCAGCGCCTGCATCACAAGTTTCATCAGGATCAAGCCATTGCTCAAATTCGCAGACACTGACGATCTGACGTGTAAGATGCCGGTTGAAATAGCTGTGGAGAGTCTGTTCGCTAACATCTTGCTCTGCTAGGGGACTATGTTGACGTTGTAGTATGGACTGGCATTGAGGTCGTGGCTGCGCTAATTTGCGGGTCCCTGCCACCTTGCCGGCAACTCATCATGCGCTTCTGGTCTTACTGTTGGTCGCTGGTATCCAATCGGCCATTAAGGAGACCCGCCGATAATATCGTCGAAGCGGTCGAAGTGACAAGCGGAAACAGCAAGCTACTACAGTCGCGATCAGTTGTTCGCAAAGAGTCTATAGCCACTACAGACACTAACTCGGCATAGTAGTAGTAGTGAGTGAGTGAGTTATCATTCCGCCCAGTGGAAATATCCAATAGGGCACCTATCAGTCTATACTACTTTGTGCATTTCTCAAGTCCAGTCTCTACCTTATGCAAGCCCTTTTAAGTTTATTTTTTAACATAAGCCTATATCTCTATATCTCTATCATTCTATAAGTCCTATAGTTTAATTTATTATATATTATCTAGCTAGTTTAGAGCTGTTCCTCTAAGTATTTAGAATCCTATCTATAATATCTAAAGTAGTACTAGAAGTCTAAACTATATATGTTAGGATTTTTACCTCTACTCTTTTATATTAAATAGTGAAGCTAACCAATAGCTAGTATAAAATGAATAGTTACCTATACTATTTTCATATTAGGTCTCTATCCTAGTTTATTAGAAGGTACTTTCGTACTAAAGAAAAAAGATATATTCCCTTATTATATTCTTAAGTATTAAAGTATTATAGTCTAATACCTTATCTATCTAACACAGCAAAAGAGAAAGCATATAACTGTCTCTCAGTCCTACCCATGAGTACACATATCTAATGTTATAACTTTTATTCAGTGGAGCGTATTGTTCAGTCTTGACATAGCTGTTCGGAGCTGAGCCAGAACATTCCGTTCCTTCCAAGGAAAGCTGCCATAAAGATCTTTCGTGTGCTTTCCTGGCAGGGCCACATCTACTCTTTTGGAATGTTGCCCTACTTGGTCCGCTATACAACTTTCGTCTCTGAGCTTTCGTTGGTCGATATTTTTTGCTGTAGATAGCATGACAGGAAACTGCTTCAGTGGAGTGGCATCTTTGTGGCTTGCCTCTCGCGCCTTTCGTTTGGCCATTTCTATGAGTTTAATCTCGTCACTAGATGGCACCCATACGATGAGAACCTTGTTTCCCTATCTCTGTAGGTCCTCCATAGCGTCGTAAACACAGCCCACGTATTCTTGCCCCGACCTTGGACCCAGATCCTTAAGAGTAAGAGTGGCCGATTTGTTGCTTGACATGACCGAATCTATGCAATATGTGACTGGTGGTAGCTGGCGTAGTGCATACGCTATGGCTGCTAACTCCCCTGAATACGGGCTCTGCTCCGTTCGCAGGCCGAGGGTAAACAAAAACAATTGTGTCGGGAGCCAGTGTAACCTGTAGCTGGTACCTGCCACACCCCTCCGACACCGACTACCTCATTGCGAGCCGAGCTGCTCACCGACACGCATACATTTGGAGATGCCGGCGCTTCACAGTCTGGCAGCTTGTTAGATACCACTTGCACCCGCACACCCCGTGGCGCCAGCAAAAACGGCTTGACTGTCTCCAATCTCTCCAAAGGCACGTCCTTCAACCGGTAACACACTTGGTGAAATGGTGATCGGTGGGCTGGGTAGAACCACTGTATTCTAGAGGCCATTCTTCGTAAGCGGTTTGCATCCGGTAAGCTGTGAATTTCGATACAGAGCTTGATATCTATTAACGTTACATGTGATTGGCTAGACGAGAGTCAGGTGGGGCTACCATAGTTAGCTGCCCCACCTCTTGCCTCCTCTAAAACGTAAACAGACCACCATCCAGCATGGCATCAGCTCAAAGGCACCCGCAATCAGGCCCTTCACCCGTCAGCGGGCTACTGGATTGCGAAAAGGGTCGCATGAGTCGCCGGTTTTGTGGTGGGGACCGGGAGAGAACCCTTTGCGGAGGCTGCACGTGGCGAAATATAATTAAGTAGCCTAGTTAATAGGTTAATAGCTATTTTAAGTAATATAATTAAAAAAAACCTAATTAAGAAAGAAAAGTTATATTATATAACGTGGTTGATAAGCGAGCGGGCCAGACAAGCGAGTGGGCCACTTTCGCGATTTTCGCCGGTCG
>PHFE01000045.1:0-81409 GCA_002796755.1 Paracorniculantispora psalliotae | reverse complement strand
AAAAAAAAAAAAAAAAAAAAAAGGTCAGACAGAGAGAAAGGATGATAATGAAATTACAGCTCAGCCTTTTTTTTCCCCTCGCTTCGCTCGACGTGGGGCTGTTGGGACGCAGACGACTACGCTTCGCTCGTCGGGGACGGGGGACGGTGGATGGGGTTGGGTTAGTCTTGGGCTGGGTTAGTCTTGTTGCTGAAATTGGCGTGACGGTGTTGATATAATACACGGAATGAAATGGCGAGTAGGGAGTGGAGTAATTAGTTGTATTAACGGTATATACACGTGATTATGGGTTTCTTCTTTTTTTTTTGTCTGGGTGTATTGTACATGGGCGACTAAGGTCGTGTTGAAGCCACAGCTGCGAGCATCGCTTCGGTACTCGTGCCTTATACAAAGGACGCGAAAAACGTCATACCCGCAAGAGGAAGCAGCATCTGCGCCACCGTCAGCGTCAGCGCATGGGCAGCATTCTTCTTTGGTTTGTCCTGAGACGAATCCGTCTTGCCGCCATCGCTCCCGCTGCTGCTGTTGGTGCTGCTGTCGCCGCTCTTGTCCTGCGCCGCGCCCGCCAGAGGACACGCCATGACGGACATTTGCGACTCGTTGCCGGCAAACTGGACCAGCACCACGGGCCACACCCTGGCGAGCGCCTTGGCCCGCGCCTGGTCGTCCTTGTCGGTTCCGACGAGGAAGGCGGTGTTGTTCTGGGGATTCAGTTTCGTGTATCCTGTCCGTGTTAGCTGCATCACAAGAGAGAGACTATCTGGGTGGATGCGGGTTGGCGTGGGCGGGTTACGTACCTTGAAACTTGGTCGCAACACCCTCCTCCCCGTCCTCCCGGCCCTGGAAGCAAAACGGCGGAATTTTGACGTGCGCCAGCCCCGCGCACTCCGCCGTCACGTTGCCCTTCGCGGAGCCGTCTTCAATGCCGTAGTCGTCGAAATCGCCCGGCGTGTGGCTGGTCAGCCACTCGACGCACCTCCGCGTCATGCCCAGCGCCTGGCACGTCGTCCCGTTGCCCGTGGACGGCTGTATCCCGAGCGTCTCAAACAGGCCCGGCATGGCCACGGCGCAGACGCCCCATGGAGCGGCGTCTTTGGCCTTGGGACCCTCGCCGCGCGGCCAGGATACGGAGAGGAGGGAGAGGATGGAGGAGGAGGTGGATTGGACGACGGTGAGGGAGGTGGTCCAGATGGACGTCATAAGAGCAAAGGAGCCGTTGCCGACGATGGCAGGGTCGTCGGGCGAGAGCGTGTAGGGGAAGAGGGTCGCCGGGGAGGAGGAGGATCCGATGATGTGGGAGTTGGCGTCGAGGGGGTCGTCGGTGACGGGGGCGTACGTCTAGGCGTGGATGAGGCCAAAAAAAAGCCGTCGCGAGGAGGGGCTGGATTTCATGGTGGCGGGCAGGAATCAGGTCGTGTGTTGGTGGTGGGCTCTCAGTTAGGCGGGCGGGCGGTAATGGTGAGGTTGAGGGCTGTCGGATGTAGATTTGGCGCCCGGCAAGGCTGAGAGACGACGGGCGCAATTGCGGAAGCCAAGAGATGTGGCGCGTGCAGTTGATTCTGGTTGCATCTGCGAGCCAAGGCCGGGCAGAGGGGACGACGAGCGGGCGACGAGCGGGCGACGATCCTTTTGTGCCTTTTCCGCCTCGGCCTTGTGCTGTCCGCTCGCGACTCTCACTGGCCGGCGCATGATTCACGAATTGTAGAGACTTATTTAACCTGCAGCTGTGGCGCCACCTGCGTGTTGCAGGAAATCGATAGCGTCGCGGCGGCATCTCCACAGCTGCCTAATCGAAAAATGAGGCTGCCGGGGCTTGTTCCCCTGCCAACCATTTAACGGCGAGCTGGCTGCCGGCTTCAGACTACGTCAGGTTACGTCAGGCTACTTCAGGCTAGTCTGTCAACCGCAATGCATCTCGCCGAGTCTGTCCCGCTCGAGATTCTGGCGCAGATCCTCGCCGGCTGCGACTCGTTGCGCGACGCATGGGCGCTGGCGGGCGCGTGCAGGCGCACGTATCGGGCGCGGTGCGGCAACGATGGCGGCGCGAGGATGGTGTGGCGCTTCTGGCGGGACGAGGGGATGTGCGCGGAAGAGGCACTGATTGCGGTACGTCACACTTATACAGACTTCCAGAGTTACATCTGATGCACACATGTCGTGATCGCTTTACATCTCACGCGCCGCTTTGTAAGACCTCATCTAAGGACCGCAGTCCCGTGCAGCCCAAAGCGTCCTCGCCGCAGAACTCGCCGGTGCTATCCCCCCCAAACCCTGTCCCTCGACGCCCTCCGCAGCCGCGCCCGCCATCCCACCATCACCGAACTCAACGCCGTGCGCGCCATCCAGCGCCTCGCCGGAAACGTCGAGCATGAAATCCTGCATACCGAGGACATGGGCCTACCACCGGACCGCGAGGGCAAGGACGGGCCTGAAGACGCCGACCGCATGGACGAGTGGCGCCGCGGTTTGCACAAGACCTTTTATCTGACGCTCGTCGCGGGCGCAGCACTGGCGGGCGTGTATCAGGGCGCAGAGCGCGATATGAAGGAGAATCGCACGTTTGACGGTCGCGTGACGGGTTTCGTCTGCGATGGACAGCGGAAAGAGGTCATTCCACGCCGGGCCGTGCTGCAGACGGTAACGACACTCGAGCAGGAGACGCCCGTCTTTTGCTTCCTTGATGACTGGCTGCTGCGTTACTTGCTGGAGGATGTAGACGCCCGCGCGGCCATGGCGCATCGTTTCGCGAATGGATATGGCCGTGCCGAGACGCGTCCTGGCTTGGACGACTGCATCGTCTCGCTGTACGAGAGAGAATGCAGTCACGCGGACGCGCACTACGTGTTATGGGAGTTGGTCAAGCTGCTCTGGATGGCGCACTACGTGCACGACATCCTGTCCGAGGCCTGGGATGACCGCGTCCCGACGTGCACGCCGCCGCCGCCGCCTCCTTTGGCGCACCGCAGACGCGCCCTGGTCGTGCCCTTTCAGTACTTTACCGCCATGAGCGTGGGATGCACCACCACCGTACCTACTGCGGGCCCTGCCACGCTCGATGTGCGCGCCCCGGCCGGCGCGCCCGTCGCCCGCGTGTCGGCCCTCGTCTCCGCCGTCAACCACCACTCCCGCCAGCCGACGCACTACGAGCGCGGCCGGGACGTCGCACCGCTGCACGTCAAGCTCTTCGCGCACGTCCTGCGGTGCCGGCACGGGCTGCGCTTCCACCTCTGGTTCTTCGACCAGCGCGACGAGCTGCGCTACGAGCAGACGGACGGCTTCTACGCCTTCGCCCAGACGCTGGGCGTATTCGCGCTCGACGACGTCGCGCGCCGCGAGACCACGCGGCACGGGCTGGACATGGAGGACGTGAGCTTCCTAAATGGCGCCGAGGTCGTGGAGCGAATGCGTGATCCAGGTCCGATGTATTCCATAGGGTAGAAACAGCAATAAGAAGAAAAATTATGCTATAGCTAGTATATTCGAATAAGATCGATATTATAAAAGTATTTATTCTTTTCCTACCCACTTATAAAGTTTCCTTAACCCTCTATACTATTGTTTCTTTCTTTTACGATTTAATAAACTCTAGATTGTACTATAAGATAGCTACTAACCTTACCACTTAGTATCATTAAGTTTAATTAAAACATGTACAAGACACTACAATCTTTTCTAGACTCCATTACTTCGCTCTTTCTTGTACAAGTCACAACAGTTTATATTAACCAGGAGCGCTACGAGCCTGCTACCTGCGTCTCGCATGGCATCGCATGTCAGGTATATTATAGGCAGTTGACTAACATGGTGTCTAGCTAGTACGGAATCGATCACCTGAGTATGCGTCGCCACACGTCCGCCATCTTTCTGTTTCCTGCATCGTCCACCTCTGCTGGAAACGACGAAGGCCTCTCTTACGGAATATCCAGACCCGGCCGCAAAGTCACAACGCAGCCGGGATCGGTGCCTCCATGGCTGAGTTTTGGACCGAAACAGAATCGCTTCGCCTTGGTCGACTCTACCTACGCCGAGTAAGGGGACTCGACAGAGCTGATTGTGGCAATCTTAAACTTGAAGATTCTGCCCTCTAACGGGGACACTCCGACGTACCCGTCTAAAACTTGTCGGAGCGTCGCTAAGTAGCGCTGTTGTTGGTTTGACAGGACAGATCAGTGGCTGACGTTATGTGCGTTTTTGACGCTACCGGGTGCCGGTCGGCGTACGACGTGACTCACCCCCATCGCGGCCTGGGCGAACCCTTGCCAGTTTTGATCCGTGAGAACGGATTCGACCGTGTCGCAACTGCTGGCGAGCGGCGCACCTGCGGCAAAACGCTGTTAGCTGACAAGCAAATACAGGCCGCCCCGGCGGCTTGTCTCGGCTTCGTCCGCCGTCACGTACAGTATGTCGACGCGGCAGGCTTTCCGTCGCCAGCTCTGCCCCCCTGCCCAGGAAGTCGTCAGCACATGCTCGGCACTCGTGTCGGTGGAGCAGCGTCTCCTAGAGCCGCGCGTAGTGTGCAGTGTCTTGGAGAGAACGTACCTCAATCATCCTACGTGTCACGTCAAATGACGTTAGCAGGTGGACGCGGCCGCTTTTCACAGGTATTCGGCCGACACTCACGAAGCCATGGGAAACTCGTCGCAGCTTGGTCTCTTCCGTAACCGTCAAGTCTGGATTAAACGTGAGCTGCTGGTAGCTCAGGCCGAACCGATTCTTGTCTTCGAACGAGCCGCCGGGCCTTATCTCCATGACGACCGGCCCCGTGGCCTGGCCCATGGCCGAATTGTAGCCGGTCCACAGTAGCTGGTCGACCTCGGGACAGTTTGGGCTGCCGTCTGCCCGCTTCTTGTTGATGTAATTTCTGCAGACGCTCGTGCGGCGCGCCCTTCCTCGCTTGCCTTCCGGGTCGTAGTTGTACGTCCACGGCGCGGCCATGGTCGGCAGGCGGTCGCCCGAGGCCTGCATGACGTTCTTGCAGATGCTCGGCATGTACGCGCAGCTCCAGACGACGATAGGCGCCAGCGGAAAGGGGCCGACGTCGTAGTCGACGACTTGGGGGTTCGGCTCGCGTCAGCGTGCCAAGTGGCCAATGTCTACCCGGTCTCGCGAGTAGCGTACCTGGGAAAAGCTGACCGCCCGGCGCAGCCCAGACCTCGCCGCCTTGGGCGTTCCAAGATATTATTACTGTCGACTTGGTGCTTCTTAGAGAACCGGCAGTAAGCCGCTACAGTAGTTATGCCATGCGCTTCAGAACTGCACGTCCAAATACATAATTCACTTTAGATAAACAAATATATTTATGCCAACCCTAAGGCGCTAATAAAGAATTCAAGTCTAATCATGTAACAGCCTCGCTAACGTTGGTAGGATGCCTTGATAATCGTGCCGTAGGCGATTAGTGACATTTCGCATCGCCTTAAACAATATTATACATTCTAGTTAAGGAAAGCAGCAAAAGCCAAGAAGTTCACCACCGCGACAACCGCCACCTTTCCAACATCAAGGCCGGCTGCGACTCCCGGCTTGTCAGAGCTCTTGGCGCTGCTTCCCGTGGCGCTGCTGCTGGCGCCGTCTTTGACAAGCTGCGCCTGACCAAAGTTAGCGTTGAGCTTTTCGCACCAGAGACCAACGTAATCAAAGTCGGAAGCCTTGTGGCCAGCGTCGAGGGAGATGACAATGGAATCGGTCGCGGCAGGCTTGTCAACGCGCTCGTTGTTGATGCGGAAGCCTTTGGGCAGGTCGCTGGTCGTGGCGCCCCACCAGTAGAGTGCCGGCGCCGAGGCGTCCTTGAGTGTGTAGTGCGAGACGGACAGGGCCGTGTCGTTGATGACGGTGACAGTGCCGCCCAGGCCGCCGTCCTTGGTGGCTATGACGCCCGAGAAGCCTGTGTTTGCGGCAGAGGCGATGCCGCTGGAGACGGAGAGGATGAAGAGGCTGCTGAGCTGCATGGTGTAGGATTGGATGAGGAGATGGATAAAATAGACAAAAGTGGTAGAGGTAAGGTAGATGATGCGGTAGAGATTACGAGAGAAGCGTGAAGTGGCTATGGTCGTGTATGCCTAGACTTAAATACATGGACGGCGCAGGAACCAGATAACAGCAACTAGACTTAAAATTGCGACACCGAACAACAACTCTCAATGATTCCAAAGCGGTGTACTCCCCAGCCGCAGCCAGTCTCGTCCGAGCGGCACCCTCAACCCGCAATCGCCGTTTACACCAAGGCACCAAACCACGCTAGCCTGACAAGAATCCAAACGAGGGAGTGTCAACCAGTCCCCCCTCCCCTGAGAGACAGTGCACCCACATTCTCAATCGGTGCAGATCTGCCGAGATGCTGGCTGAAAGAAGGTGGTGTGTGCCGTCTCTCGGGGGCGGTTGATTTGGAATCATTTTTGCTTCCTCGCAATGTGATTGGGCGGGGCTCACCCCTCTTGGCTCAATCGGGCAACTTTTCCACACTAGCACCACATTTACGGCTGAGCCAGCGCTAGCACAACGTGATTCATTCGTGCGAATGCGTAGGTAAAAACTGCTGATGGGTATTGGGATTTGGATGAGGAAAACAAAGTTGGGCCGGAACAAGGGGTAAGATAAGCTGCGTCAAAGAAGTGACGCTGGGTGTGGTCCGACCGACTTTGTAATCATTCCCTTGGCGCGCTGGTAAGGAGGCGGCGGTGGCTTGCAAGTAACTGAGCGAGGTGTGTCTTGGCTCGTAAGCTGATCCACGGAGATTGCAGTGATATACGTGCGTGTTCTGCATCGAGGCTGTGAGGGACGGTTTCGTGATGATTTCAATCTCGTTGATTCCAGCTTGCTGAGTCTTGGGCCCATCGTCGCCGGTATATAAGATAATTCCCTATTCTCTTTGCAATTTTTTTGATCCAAACCTCGACACTATACAACAGAATCTTTTATTGTTAAAAAATATGGTGCAGCCGATTGTGCGGGACCAGTACATTGCCGCGCGTGCCTATTTTGGCGCCGTCGTCGGCCTCTTCTTCCTCGAGGGGATAACGCGCCACATTCTCCTTTTCCAGTCCCGTCTGCAAAGTAACTACCCTTGACCCGCGATGCATATCGATGCGTACGCTGCTAATCACAAGTCAAGACCGGAACCAGAAAAATGCATCCCACTGGCGTATCACCGTCCTTCTCCACGCCACGCTCACCCGCGCCCTGCCCAGCATCCCCCTATGCCCCAGCTACCACGTTGTCGACCTCGTTCGCTTCCTTCCATTCGCCGCCCTCAACGTTGCTTTTGCCCTCAACGACAACCAGTACACGACCGACTATAAGCTCTACGGCTGGTTGACCATTGCCAACGGCGGCCTGGCGCTGCTCCTCGCCGCCCGCAGCAACCTCTTCTCCCTCGTCCTGCGCATCCCCGCCCCGGTGCTGCTGCAGTACCACCGCTGGATAGGCCTCGCCACTGTCTCACACGCCACTGTTCACATTGGCTTCAACGTTATGCACTTTGTCGTCACGGACCAGATCTCCAGCAACCTGGAGAGCCCGCGTATCCGTGTCGGCCTGCTGGCCTGGGTTTGCCTAGCCGTCATGTTCCTGACGGCGCTGCCGATGGTGAGGCGACGCTGCTTCGAGGTCTTCTACTACGCGCACTTTCTCTTCTTCGTCTTCATGGTTGGCGCACTGTACCACACCACCAAAGGCCCCGAGTTCCTGCTTCCTGGCTTCGGGCTGTGGGTAGCGGACCGCGCGATCCGGCTGGCGTACAACTTCCGCAAAATCACGGTAGAGGACGTCGTGTATTACGAGGGCAACGTGACCAAGCTGACGCTCATTGGCCTGGGGGCGGCCAAGCCGGGCCAGATGGTCTGGGTCCAGCTCGTTGGCGTCTCATTTCTCAACTGGCACCCATTTACCGTGGTGAGTAAAATGCCGGACGAGATGGGGGGCCATCCGAAGACGACGGTCGCGGTCCGCGGCCTCGGTGGCTATACGCTGGCGGTGCAACGCCTGGCAGAAAAGGAACAGCCAGGCGGTGGTGCGGCCAGTGCTGTGCGCGTCCGTCTCGATGGGCCGTATGGCGTGGGACGCTTCAACTGGCAGGACGAGCGGCTGACTGTGCTTGTCGCCGGTGGCATCGGCATCACCCCATCGCTGAGCATTGCGACGTCGTTGATTCGCTGCGGGCGGCCCACTCAGGCGAACAAGACCAGGCATATTCATCTGCTCTGGGTGGTCAAGGAAGCCAACCACGTCGCCTGGTTCGCCAAGGAATTGTGCAACCTGCACAACCTCGCTCGCCAGCCCGAGTCGGGCATCAGGTTCGAGATCACGATCCACGTCACCAAGACCATTTCCGCGTCGGAGAGTGGCTCGATTGAGCTAAAGGAACCAACGACAGCCGAAGCCATCGAGCCTTGGACCCTGGAGCACGGGAGACCGGACCTGCGCCAGTGGTTTGCAAAAATTAAGCGCGCTGCCCCCAATATGGATGCCGCTGTCAACGCCTGTGGCCCTCGAAGCTTGGTGCTTGACGTGCGGAGGGCGAGTGTCCTGGAGAGCGCGGGCGAATGTCTGTTCCGCATAGAGGAGGAAAGCTTTGAACTTTAATTCGAGCCTACAAACTTCATTCAACGTTAGTTTTAAAGATTTTAGTTAGAGATCGCAATTCCTCTTAGATACTAACGTGAATTTTGCCTTGTTGTTATAATAAGGGCTTTGCTGAACCCATATTCCCGACGACGCAACCGGAATGAAACGTGTTTGAATGCAAAATCAAACAGTCCATTCTGCTCTTCATAAATACTACCATTCTCAACTCTATGGAAGCATTCTCAACTCTATGGAAGCATGAATGCGAGCGTGTATAATTAGATCAGACAAACTGGGCATTAGTATGCTTAGTATATACACTATTCCTCGATGCTCTGTATTTCTTTGAACTCTAAATGAAAATATACTTTTACCCTTGTATTACTGGCTGGGGACTTCCTCTGGGGCGTGTTAAATCAATCTGATAAGATCTCCCACTGGTCTTGTCATCGTTAACCTATGGTCCTGATTAGCACGGACGTCGGAGGTAACGGCACATCGGCGTTACTCTACTTCATTCGGAGCAGCAAGAGATTAACGTTTTCGGATCTTATTACATTATTCCAATATTCCTAATAAATCCCTCTCCGTATTGTCGAAACTTATATTCCCCATTTGGCTGCAACTGCCGGGATTCTCACGGCAGAGCAGATAGGTTTGCACACGATTCACGACAAGAACGTGGAATAACCTGTCTTTAACTGCTCAATAACTGGGTCATCGCGAACCGGGTGGGTTGCTACTGAAACTGCTGAACTGAGCTAAATAAAAATTCCTCGTTGATAAGATCTTCCCACGAGAACCAGTCAAAAGTGGTGGCGCTAAATCGCCTCTTTTGCCCTCGTGAACCTTCTGTATTTTCTGGTAGCAGCTGTAGTAAGCCTTTGGCCCCCTTCTCAATCGCCCCAAACCCCGTTTCAGAAGTACTTGAAAGGATTTTCGTATTTGGTAGCACACCAACCTGATCCATTGGAGTAGACTGTTGTTCCATGGACTCCGCTAGAGTTACAAACGCTTCCGCTGTCCTTGCAAGCTTATATGCAATATCTGCCAAGGCTTCAACCTGAGCAACCATACTATCAAAGTACGACACGGTTCCTTGCAGCAGTGCGAGGTTCTCTAGCCGTGTGTCAATCTTGCTCGACGTGAGGTGACGAAATACAATAAGAAATGGGGTAAAGGGGTAGTAAAGGAGTTGCCTGTTGATATATTTGAACATTAGTAAATGTCTTCTGGTAAAAATAAATGCGTGACATTGATTACCAGGTCGGTCCGTTGTATACTTGTGTCCAGTTGGACACAAGATCTGGCAATATATGAAGCGCATCCTGAGCAAGCCGTAAGCAGCCTGTAGATTCGGCGTCTCGACTTTGCTCAAGAAGAATTGACAAATGCAAATACTGGAATTGGATTGTCTTGATCCCAATATTGAGTTCTTTGACCTGCTGTGGCGTGCGTTCAAGCATTTCCGCGTTCAAGTCATCAGTCAAAAGCTAATTCCCGTTAGCGACCAGAGCACAGAATTCGAACTCAGCTTACATGGTAAGAATATTGGTAGCAAGCGTCCAGTCGGGTCTTCAAATTTGTGGTGGATTCAATCTTGTAGTGCGACGAGCAAGGATCCATTATCTCGTCGCTAAGTTTCGCCAGTTCAATCGACTGGGCAAAGAAATGAGCACCGAAGGACGACCGCCCAAGGAGCTGTGCCACGTCCAAGTGCGGCTTGTATTTATGCATATGCTCTTCGTTTGGTAGATTTGTGTCTCCATACACCGAGTTTAGCAGGAAACATGGTCGACCAAATGCAATAGAGCACGACTTGTCCACCATGAACAGCGCCCAAAATAAGCTGAGCCGGCGTTGCTGTACTGTATCATCAGCGCAATTCATGGTGTGCAGTCCCAGAGCCTGAGCCTGTCTACATGCATGGCCAAGAAGCATCCACGAAAGATGTGGCGAGGCAAATTCGTCACCATGCGACGCCAACAATAACAAAGTTTGGATATTCGCCTCGCTCGGTGATAAATAAATGTTGGCGTCATCAAGCGCTAGCCTGACGTTATGTCGAAAGGATTTTGCTAGCTCACGCATGCCGCTTTCTTTAGATGCCATGACGTATAGTATAAAATTTACGCTGACAATCCAGGCACTCTGGGCAACGTCTTGGGGCTGAAAGATGACCTGTAGAAGCAAGGCGCTGGATGGCTTAATGGTCATAAACTCGGCGAGCTCCATAGTACTCAGGTATTCTACAAAGCAGGTTAACAAGGGCTTGGGCGAGCCAGGCGTCGGACTCACTGTCTCTCAGGGTATATCCAACTGCCTCGGCTGGGACAAAGAATCCACCGTGGGTACTGTCCTCAAGAGGTGACAGGCCTTTGAGCTTAATATCTGTCATGGTCTTTGAGAGGTCCTGAAGGGATTTCGATATATTTTCCTGTCTCGTTGTGGCCTCGGGAAGCTCGCCCATTTGTCGCAGATGTGTCGACGCGACGTCAAGCGACGCAAGAGTAGAAGCAGGGCTATATGCGACAGGTTCCTTACTAGGTACTCTTAATTTCGGCACTCTTGGTCTGAGTGAAGCAGTCGTATTGCAATCGCAGGAAGATGAAGCTTGGCTCTGAGCTGCGGCTACATTGGCGATAGAGGTGGTGAGCGTCTGGAGGACGGCCTCGATACGGTCAAGGCGAGCGTTGGCATCGTGAGCAGCCGGCGTAGTTGGCATACTCGCAATTGGTTTTAGTACAAAGGGCTGTTTCCTTCTAAAATAGTTATAAGCGCCATTTCTAACAGACGTCCGCTCAGTCAAAATTACCCTGAGCTGGCTTTCGGTGCGCAATGATTGATCGCCCGAGAGTAGACGCATTCACTCGGCCAAGGCCGGCACGCCGAGCATTTTGGAAGCTCTCGTGAGCATCTAAAGGATAGAATATTAGAGCTCAATAATACCGAAAATTAAAGAACGAATAAAAAGGCGTTACTTGATCTTCTTTTCTCTGCAAAAGTCGCACTAAATTGGGTAAGTCGGGCATAGTGTTACACGGACAACAGCGATAACCTACAGCGTATCTCGCGAAAGCGGATTGGTCTGATTCAAAAGTTTCTCCGTCCATACATGCGATTACTGACTGTCGGTGTCATTTCATGAAGGCACTATTTACGCCAGGAGAAGAAGAAGAAAGACGCACGGCGCGGATTGCCACCATTGTTGTGCTGTGGGGCGGCGCCTCCGGCCGCAGCCAATCAACGTGCTCCAGCTCGGGAGACAGATCCTTGGAGGCGCGGCGGGGACCAAACAGTATACCCGAGATTACCTCCTAAGATTTATATATACAATTATTTGGTAAGTTATTTACGAAGTAGATGATGAGTTCTCCCTACAAGATCCCCCCCCCCCAAAAAAAAAATACAATCGGTTTACTTGCACAACCTCGCTTGTAATTTCGCGTTGAAAGAAATACATCAATCTTCTGGTGCGCAGACTCACGCTTCAATAGTAGTGACGTGGTTCGCCGGCGCGGTCGCCAACACGGCCATACCTTTTCGAGCCTACGCTATTTGATTGGTGACACCCGGCACTGACCACTGGGTTGTCCGGGCCCGACCAATCAGAAGCCTTGCAACAAGTACAGGCAGTTCGGCGCATGAAAGCCTTTGATTGGCGGAACTCGGACTCAAGGACCAGAATGAGTTGATTGCCGACGGAGGTGAGCTGGACTCTGAGTATTATAAAACCTGGAAAGATCCCCATTACATTTATCTACATCTCTTGAAATACAGATTAAAAATAACGCATTCCGTTTAACCCTCTGCTCAAGTTTCAACAATGCTCAATAAGAAGGCCGAAGCAAGCCCGCAATTGGCTAGTGGAAAGACGTCCATCGGACTCTTTTCAGTGTACAAGGTATATGAAATATTCTGAACCAAAACAAAAACATTTTCTAACTCAAAGCTCAGAGAATATTTGCAGTTTCAACCTCTGCGGACAATCTTGTGTACGCATTGGGAATATTGGCCGCCATTGGCGCTGGCGCGATTCTACCACTCATGACTCTCGTATTCGGTAAATTTGTAACTGTCTTTACCGACCTTGCTTTACAAAACATATCGTCTGATGAATTTCGTGGCCAAGTTAATCGCTACGCGTAAGTATCCAAGACATTCGAACAAATATTTTTCTGATCGCGCAATAGACTCTACTTTGTCTACCTCTTCGTTGCGAAGTTTGGGTGCACATACGTTTACATGGTCTCCTTTTCTACGGTAGCCACCAATATTAGCGCCACCATCCGCATGCAATATCTCCACGCTACATTGCACAGCACGATTTCCTTTCACGAAACGGAGCTGACGACTGGTGATGTGTCTCTGGCGCTTTCCACCCACTCAAACACCATACGCGCTGGCTTGGCGGAGAAGTTTGGATTGTCAATGAAAAGTGTGTCGACTATTGTGGCTGCTTTTGTCGTGGCGCTGACGACGCAGTGGAAGCTTGCACTCGTTACTGCCACACTGATCCCAGCCATTGTCGTGATCGTTGGCGTTCCTGGCAGCTTTGACGAAAAGCTCGAAAAATCTGCCATCGCTGTGAAAGCGCAAGCAGCGACGTTGGCAGAAGAAATTTTCAGCTCTGCCCGTACTGTGAGAGCACTGGGCGCAGAGAGAGCTCTTTCCGCTCGTTACGAGAATCTGACTGACATGGCAATCAAAATCGGGCTCCGTCGAGCTCCCCTAAAAGGCCTAACAGCGGGCTTTTACATGTTGACCTTATATTCCGGATATGCACTCGCGTTTTGGTACGGCATTAAACTCTTCGCGCACCACGAAGTGGCCGATTCTGGGAGCATCATTACGACGCTGTTCTCAATAATCATTGCTGTGAATGGGTTTGCAGAGCTATCAAGCTATGTTGGCTCTTTTGCCAGAGTCAAATCAGCGGCATGTGAATTATTTCGGGCAATGGATAGCTCGGATGCATCGAGAACACCGACGACGTTGAAAGCCGATGTCAATCCATTCCACGGCGACATTAAGTTCGAGAATATTACCTTTGCCTACCCAAGTCGCAAAACCGCACCTGTTCTCAAAGAGTTTTCGCTCACCTGCTCTGTTGGCAAGACAACTGCATTAGTTGGTGCGAGTGGATCAGGGAAATCTACTGTTGCAGGACTTCTTCTTCGTTGGTATGAACCTACGCAAGGATGCCTCGCGATTGGCCACCACGACTTAAGAAGCATACCCGTGAGATCTTTGAGGTCCGAGATTGGAGTTGTACAGCAAGTGAGTAATAAAAGGCTAGATAACAATAGTGGATACCGCTGATAGAATGAACAGGAACCGTGTCTCTTCACAGGCTCTGTATTCGACAACATTGAAAATGGTCTCAGTGGCACGCCGCTTGAGAACATTCCACGTGAAGAGAAGCAGAAGCTGATTGTTCAGGCCTGTAAAACTTCGAATGCGCATGGATTTATCATACGACTACCAAATGTATGTACCCTTTTACACTCGGATGAACTATCGAATATTACTCTGACAAACTCTAGGGCTATGATACGCCGATTGGTAACCGCGGGGCTATGTTATCTGGTGGACAGAAGCAGCGACTAGCTATTGCTCGCGCCATTGTTAAAGATCCAAGAATTCTTGTCCTCGACGAAGCAACCAGTGCGCTTGATGTCACCTCAGAGGCAGTGGTACAGAAAGCTTTGGACAACGCTCGCGTCAATCGTACAACTCTGATTATTTCCCATCGATTGAGTACTATCAAAGCGGCGGATCAAATTGTCGTCATGTGTGGAGGATCAGTATCAGAGATAGGGACACACACTGGTCTCTTGCTGAAAGATGTTGGCGTTTACAGAGACTTGTGGCAGGCGCAGTCTTTGAACCGCTCAAATACGGAACCTCAAACAGCACCCGATACAGACGATGAGCGACATGCAGTGGTCAAACAAGAAAATCTGGAAGATAACACAAACAATTCCCATTCACAAGAGATTACGGACAAACTTGGTTCCTGGAGGCTTATTGGTATGATCTTGAAGAAACACCAAGCTTACTGGGGTATTTTTCTGATTCTCACTGCGTCAGCTGTTGTCGGAGGTAAGATAGTACTCTGTCACTCCACAGAAATAAACTAACATATGTTAGGTTCCCTTTTTCCGTTACAAGCATACCTTTACAGCAAAGTCATCTCAATATTCCAGCTCACTGGCCACACTCTGGTGTCAAATGGTGACTTCTGGTCACTAATGTGGTTTGTACTAGCAATTGCAGTGGGAGTCGGGTACCTGGGCATCGGTTGGGCGGGAGCATTACTTGCTGAAGTGTGTGATACTGTCATTGATTGTCTACCTTACATTGCTAATTTTTGTTGATCTAGATCATTGGGGGAAGCTACCGCCTCGACTATTTTAAGAGCATGATCCAGCAAAATATAGGCTTCTTTGACCGAAGCGAAAACTCCGCGGATAACCTAGTGGTACGACTATCTGCAGACCCCGACGCTCTTACTGCATTGGTGGGAGACAACTTCGGGGTTCTTGGTACAGTAGCCGTTGCCATGGTAAGCACAGTGGTTCTGGCGTTAGCCGTAGGCTGGAAACTTGGTCTTGTGGTGGTTTTTGGCGGACTACCATTTATCTTTGGCGCCGGAGTGATCCGCGAGCGGATGGAACAATCATTTGAGAAGGTCGCTACGGACATGTTCTCCGACAGCGTGGCATATGCTGGAGAATGCATACAGGCCATCCGAACGATTTCAGCTCTTAATATGGAGACCGCGGTCGAAAATCGGTTTCGAGCGCTGACGAACGAGTACCGCGAAAGATCTGTCCGAGCTTCTTTGAAGAGCATGGTGTGGTTCGCATTCAGCGAGAGTATCGAATTTCTTTGCATGGCACTTGCCTTTTGGTAAGAATAGAATGATTAACCCGTCCTAGCAAAAGTACTAACGTGCGCACAGGTATGGAGGTCGTCTACTATCAGTCCATGAGTATAACAACACCCAATTTTTTATTGTTTTTATTGCACTTGTATTTGGATCGCAGTCAGCGGGACAATTTTTTGCCCACGGATCAGGTTCGTTATATTATGTGCGCAGATATCCAGACGCAACTAATGTTGAGTCTACAGACATTTCCAAGGGACTTGTGTCTGCTAGCGCGATTCAACATCTCGTCCAGCAGACACCGAAGTCCGAGGGTGCGGAGCTACCGGCACCCGATATTTATCATCTAAGCAGCACAATTCCCCTGATTGAGTTTCGAAACGTCGCTTTTGCGTACCCCTCACGCCCAACTCAAAAGGTGCTCGACAAGTTCAGTATGAAAATTTATGCTGGTGAATCGGTCGCACTAGTCGGAGCGTCTGGGAGCGGCAAGTCAACTATCATTCAACTGCTGGAGCGATTTTACGATCCTAGCGAAGGTGAAATTCTCCTTGCTGGTACACCAATTCCAGAATACTCTTCCGAGGGCCTTCGCGAGACTTTAACCCTAGTAAGTCAGGACCCTGTCCTGTACCAGGGGACTATAGAAGAAAACATCTTACTCGGGTGCGCCAAACAACACTTGGATCATGATCGTTTCACCAAAGTACTTGCAGAATCGCAGCTCATCGATCTTGTGTCGTCACTGCCAGATGGAATCCGAACCATCGTGGGATCCAAAGGCAGCCAGTTATCTGGTGGGCAGAAACAGCGGGTAGCCATTGCTAGGGCTCTTGCGACGGGATCGCCAGTTTTGCTGCTGGATGAAGCGACGAGCGCCTTGGACAGTGAGAGTGAGAGGCTCATTCAAAACTCGATTGGGGATAGCCTGCACGCCAAAACCGTTATTGCGGTAGCCCATCGTCTATCCACAATTCAACACTTTGATCACATACTGGTTCTGGAAGAGGGGCAGCTGGTCGAGCAAGGAACGCACCGTCAGCTGCTGGCAAAAAAAGGCCAATACTGGAGCATGGTGCAGTGGCAATCATAGTGGCCCTGGCGGTTCAAAATTGCTTCCTATTTAATAGTCATTTTACACCAAAAAAAAACTTTTTCGGCTGTTCTTGGTTTCATTTTATTAGATATAGAATAAATATAGAATAATACTATTCTTAGGATGTTGCTATAATCCTAGTCAAGCAAATTGTTCTCTTAGAGCACTGAGATGTGAAACTTCGAAACCCTTGCCAGATGTTTTTCGCTTGTGTGAGATCGGGGGTTGCACTGTTTTGACGCGGATTACGCAAGAGTCCCAGCAGCGAACAGTCAAAAAACGTGGCCGTCTCGCAATATTGTCGTAGAAAACGCTGTTAACGGATGATTGGGCCAGCTATCCTATACGCGTTATAGATATAAAACTTCATCGCCGACACTATGTGCGGTTGTGAACCACAAACCACCATCAGCGCGACGGGATATGCGTCGTCTTGACTGTATTGACAGCCTGGGCACTCCAAAGCTTGACGCATCTGGCCAACTGGAGTCTCGGCAATGAATTACATTCCGCGCTACTGTAGTAACTCCAAATACGATTATTATGCGCTATACGCTGATATTCTTACGAGCTTTGTCGGGTTGTAGCTCAGTTGCGAAACATTATCTTCAAACAATGCCTACGCAATACCGGTGCAAGTAAACAGGCCAAGTGCTGTCGTCTCACAGTGGGGTGTCGGACTGGCTGGTTCCTGCTCTTGATGTGATGTTTAGTGAGAATGGCCCAACCAAAGCATGAATGTTATTTTGAATAAATATATAATCGCAAGATCTAGCAGCCCCAAGTCTGGGGCTCGGTTCAGAACCGCTCACTGGTCATGGGGTCATACTGCCACCCTGTCTGCCCTCAACCTCAGGTGGCGCTAGCACAGGTCAGGGAGCGCGCTGCGAGATGGGCCATTGTGGCCCTTTACCACTGGACTGATTTCTTACCCATCGCAATCCTCAGCCGTACTTAATAATTTGTTCTTAAACGTGAACTACATGCTAGACTAAGTGTCAGGTAGTGATTTGCTTTTTCTTACTTTTTCTGCATGCCTGGCTTGCGTTATTCGTCTTTCCTGGATAGCTTCTAGCGTCCTAGACTGATAGTACTAAACTATAGAGCTTTAGAGCAAAGGGGCTCAGCCTGGCTTCTCACTACTACTAGCGAAAGTCTCTTTTCCCGTGAGCAAGAGGGTAGCCTGCTACAACATGTCTTGTAAGTCATACCTGAGCTGGTTGGGATACCGAGCAATGGCACATGGAGCAGCCTGCGCCACAGGGACCTGGACGACGGAGACTTTCATGACGCTGTGGAGTTTCCTGGAACGATATTATGGGATGCTGCCAGTGGGCATAACCTCAGTTTGTCGCACCACGGCCACTGGTCATAGCCGACAAGGAGGGGATTAAGACAGGAGAGCCTTCTATTATTTATCTCGACGGCTACAGAAATGTTATTGGCAGCCAGCGTGTAACTGCTGAGAAACACGGTTGAGTTCGAACAGTGGCATGCAATCGGGAGGGGGCGAGGCTACATTTGATGAGGTTCAAAGGTTGCTTCTACTTAGAGGGAGGGTGGGGTTTTATACCGTGGTGGTTCCGTACGATTTGTTCCATCTTATTAGTTTGCTTGGTGCACGCTTGCGACCTTGCTACCATCCGGCATGGTGGGTGGGATGCGAATGCGAAGAGCGTTTTGAGAATCAAGTGATATTGTATTTACAGAAAATCTAGTTCCATATACATTGTATATGCTAAACTACAAAAAGCTGAAGATCTGTGCAGGTAAAGAGTAAATAAACGAGAGGCTCGAAAATAATGGAATGGATCCCCGTGTGCTAGACAGCCGCAGGCATGTCGGCTGCGCACAAGGCAGTCCCGTTGCTCATAGCAGGCATTTAAGGCCAATTCTGAATAGGGATCTTATAGCCGTACCAAAGTCCCAAGTTGCTCATGTCCGGGCCGTTGCCTTTGATGAGGTCCTTGTTGCTATTATTAATACCAAAGTAGGAGTAGCGTTCGACGCAATCGTTGTTATCGAGGAAGGGAATAGCCTTTTTGAGGAAGGCAATCTGCTCGTTCTCATTACCCCAGCCTTTGAACTATAATATAGTCAGTATACTATGATCTATGGCAGAGAGACGGCCACTGTTAATATACCTCAGTGATCCAGACCTTACGGCCGTTATGCGCAACCAAGTCGCAGACGCGGTTGACCCAGTTCTCAAAGTCGGCCTCCTGGGAGTGATCGCCGTACCAGTGAACAGGAATGAAATCAAGATGGCAACCCTGGCACTGGTTCAAGAAGTCCTGGAGCCATCCAAATCCACCGTTAGAAACAGCGGGAGCACCGAGGTACGCACGATTGTGGTAAGGCTCCATATACTGTCTCCAGGCATTAACAGCATCACCAGGGGACATGTTGGCCTGGTCAGGTCGGTCGGGCTCATTAAATCCGAGCAGATACTGGGTACCACGTCCAAACCACTTATTAACATGGTCATTCCAGGGGCCAGAGTGGTCGCCGCGAGGACTCCAGAGCATAGGAACAAACTCGCCATAGTTGTCGTTGTTGCTTGTATCACTATCCCAGTTATAGGTCCATTTAATAGCAGATGCAGCAATAAAACTGTCATGGAATCCACTGATGTTAATACCGTCATTGAAAGCAAGGCCACGCTTGTCAGCAACAACCGTCACCGAGATTGCAGCCGCGGCGGCGAGGATAGTTCGTAGGGACATGATAAGTGACTTGAGCGGAATGATATTTGAGGGCGATCTCTTGGAAGTATGTTGATAATGAGCAAGGTATATTGCCTTGTTTCCGGGGATACCCTTTCTCTTATATACTTGAGCTGTTGCTTGTGCCAGGCACTTTCTGCTACGTGTATAGCAACAGTATCACGAATTGCTCATTTTAGAAGTTGGTTCTTACTGAGATTCGTAGTTGACGCTATTCCTAATTATATACGAACTCGATAAAAGAGTGTAAATACAAGGGTTAGTAAAGATCCTTTACATTAATTGGATCCTAATTGTTCTGAGTAAGAGATACTAGTAGGAGCTGTGTCGCCGTGACAAAGTCAAGGATTAAATGGAGAAGCTCTGAAAATAAGCCCCAGGTGTAGGCCGGATGTAGATACAAGAGGTATGTATTATTACATTCACATATTCTATTAATTTAATAACTATATAGTTAGTCTACAGTGAATTATTATATACTATTTTTATAGGAAGATATACCTTATTAGAAAATTGTAATAACAGTCCTCTTGGTTTAAGATATAGTATTATTGGCTTGCAGCGGGGATAGATCGCCAACTATTATATTAGTGCTTTATGCCTGAATTTCCATCTGCTCTCAGCCCTCTTCCTATTCAGTGCTGCTCCTGAGGATCCTAAGGGAGCCCGGCTCGTTCATGTCTAGCGGATCGCCCCACGGTCAAAGGTCCAGCTTTTATCTTTTACCAGCCGAAGAATCGCGCCACTGTCCTTACTAAGTTATAGGATCGCAAGTAGAAAGATATAAAATACTCCTTCAGGAGTATTATTTCCTACGGAATAAGGCCAGATAACTACCTTATGGTCAGTTGAGACTGAATTCACTCTGTTGTCTCCAAGCCCAAACGGATTGCCGAACGTGGCACCTACAGCATACGCTGGGGGTGCTGCGGGCGGTGCGTCCACTATACTAGATAAGGGAGTCTCAAAAGGTCAACGCGTGAATACCAGTATAGTTTACCCCACACTTGCAAGTTCAAGCGCCGTTTTTGCCCCAAAAACCCCTTTTTTTTTTTTGCAAATAATGGCCGCTAGCCGTACTTGTTGCATTGTTCGGCCCTGCCGAGGCAGCGGGCACTGCAGGCGTCAGCCAGCCACTACAATGATGCACAAGGCTGGGGCCTGGCCCCAGCCCCATTAGTGTGCAATAGCTCTAACAACGCCTAACGCAGTCCTTTTCGCCAGATTCAATCTTCATAAATTTTAAGAAATAGCATCCATGCATCTACACTTAAACACTAATTAGTCCTCTCTAGGACAGTTTGCTTTGCTAACCTTGAACCCGCCTGGCATTAGAGTCTGGAAAATGCCTTTAGGGTCATATTTCTTAGCCGTTTTCCTGAGGAACGCTAGACTTTCTGCACCATATCCGCACAACGGCTGTTGATCGGGCGCAGCGTAGCTTATATACATGAATGGCGAATATGTTCCATGCTTCTTGGCTACTTTCTCAGAGACGTTAACGAATCTTTTCTGGGCATCTTTCATCATCCCATCAAGTGCCGGATCTTTCCAACGCGGCTGAAACCAGATCTCTGGTAGGTCCTGTCAGCTCTTGCCACCACACACCGGATTTATAGACTTACCTATTTGGTCATCCTTGACGTTATCCAGCCCGAGGCTGTTCCCGCCACGGTTTTTGGCATACGATTGTTGAACCTTCGGCTGTGGTAGAAACTGGATAATCCAGTCAACTTGTTCTTTATGGGGCAGAGAGCTGTATATCTTGTCGTACTCGTCCCATAATTCTCTCATAGTTTTGAAATCATTGCTTATGGTTATACCCGCGTTTGATTCACTGTTTTAGATAAGCTTCCGCGTTTCTGCAAGCAGGGTGGGTGAAATTACCGAGCGCCAGCAGGTAAAAGCTGAGTATTGTGATGACCGTATGCAGACATATTGGAGTGCTCTGATTGAAATGAAACGCGATTCGGTAAGTTGAGAAATTCATCTGCGGCTGGGGGGTTCGCAATATTGGCGGCGTTGGTGAGTCCGATACCAGCGACCTGGGCAAGAACCCCAAGGGGCCCAGAGGGATATAATACGAGAAGCTGCACAAGAGTTTCTTTCTCCTCGTTGCTTCCCTTAACGAGATTGACCATAGCTTGCGTAAGCTTGTCAAGCATCACAGTACGGTTTGCTGCCAGCCCGTTTATGGCGACATAATTAGTACCAATCCACACACCATCAAAGTCGAAAGAAGCAATGTCAACGCGCGTCATGATGCCGAAATTCGTGTTGCCGCCTTTGAGAGCTTTGAACAAGTCAGAATTGGCCGTTTGGTTAGCGTTCACAATTTTTCCAGAAGCCAGCACGACTTCGTAGTTAATAACATTGTCGATGATCCATCCTTTGCGAGCTTGAAATATCGACTGCCCGCCGCCGAGCGACGGCCCGCCCACGCCCACTTGACCGCACACGCCTCCTGGGAATCCAATATTCTCATGAGAAAGCGTATCATAAGCCAGGCCCCAGGTAGCCCCTGATCCAAGGCTAACGTGGGAACGGTCACTAGCCAGAACAACGGAATTCAGGCCGCTGAGATCGATGGACACGCCGCCGTCGATGCTGTTCGCACCGGGATTCGCGTTGTGTCCGCCCGATTTGACCGAAAACTGGCATTGATTCTTGACAATTAGCTTTACAGCTTGCGATATGTCTTCAGCAGACTTGGGAGCTATAACGCATCCTGGTTGCAGAATTGCAGTACCAGACCACCGCTCCTCGATGGACTGCTTGTATTGAGAGGAGTTTTTCGCAAAGTATATCGATGACAAAGCTTGTGAGAGGTTATGGCACTGTAACATATCATTTAGCCATGTATCTACAAGTGAAGGTTTGCATGGCATACGCATATAGTTTCCAGATTGACTGGCTGCTGGCAAGCAGCCCGACTGGGCGCGAAGAAGGCTAGAATAACGCCTGTGAACTTCATTGTGAACTTCATTGTGTAGAGAATTCAATACAAAGCAATGACTGAAGCTAGCTGAGAAACTTGCCGGTGGCTGTTCTATTTATCTGTATTTGGAGCCCGTAGATCTTAACTATAAAGCCATATCTGCATGCCTCACACTGCAAGCTGAAAGTGTACGGCTGACCGAGAATCACTTGGAAGTAGCCGAGACACGGCTGGGCTATCCAATCGGAGGTCAGCACTAGGCAGGTCTCGCGGCCATTTTGAGTAAAATGATTTTATACCCGTGTTCGTCCAGCCGGCACCTATTACGAGCTGCTGAAAGCAGGGCTGATTTCGTTTACTGATCAGGCAGCTGCGAGCAGTTACGAACGCACACTACAATGCTGAACTTGAAGACTGGTATTACAAAAAAAAAGTTCGAAAGTAGAGAATCTTATAAATTAATATTTAAACAATAGCGGCAAAGAAGTAAAGTTAACCTGGGCGGAATCGTCTCTACGTAATTCGGTAGGGCGATACGTAATAACAGCCTCGCCTCCGCGACGTCTGTAGCCTCATTACTTCTGTCTACTGGTCAGATTGTCTGCACCCCGCTGGTTTCATCAACTTCACTGAACCACTAATCATGTCGCCTTATTTTCAGACGCTGCGATGAAGATAATTATGCATGCATTACTCTTGTTCTTTTAGTGCTCCGCAATGGGTGGTGACCTGGTTGCCCTAGTCCGCTCTAGAACTGTCTGTGTCGCTGAGGTCCTCCTCCAGTTCTGGTGGAACCCCCAACATGCCCTGTCCAAATGAAGTAGCAAATCGCACCGCCATAGCAGGCTCTTTGATTGCAAAAACAATCTCCTTTAGGCCTTTCCATTTGTCCCGCCTGTGTTCTTTTGCTCCAGGTCTTTTCTCGTCAAGACAAAGTGCTCTATACCATGCTCCAGCTATCTCCTCAATTGGGTTGCCATACGCACCACAGCCCCAGGCACCGAGCACTAGTCTTTGAACACCCTTGGCTTGACTAACTCGCAAAACCAGGTTCATCTTTTGCAGTACAAGGTCGCGGTCTTTTTCGCTTTCATAGGCTCTGTTGCCTGACTTGTCATACTGACAATCTGGCATGCGGAGCATGGCAGCTGTAATGCAGTCCACAAACCAGCGCTCTCTCTTTTCCAGAATGCCTTCACTCGATTCATCCTTAAATACCAGTACGTCTGGAGTGTATACCGCTCCAAGTTCGGGCAGACGGTAAAAATCGTCTCTCAGAGCTGGAAGCAAAGTCGTCCGCCGGCATAGCGATTCCTCTTGGCTATTTGCACCTCTAAGGACACCCCCGCCGGGGGACAAGGGCGAGGCCATATTGAGAATAGCCACTTTGCCTGCTTTATTGCTCAAGTCCAGCGACCCGTCCTTAGCGAAGGACAATAAGGAACGGGCAACGGTCAGCGTGTCTGCAATTTGCAGCGACAGACGGAGACCTTCTTCTGGGCTGCTATTCGTATCGATGTAATTCGGTAGTGGTTCAGTTAGGAGTTCTGTCGCTTCAATACCACGCTGGGCTCGCCGATGGGTGGACAGAAGGCGAGGTATGGTGCTATTTATTGTCTGCTTGGCTTCCTTGGCTCTTGTCTGGCGACGAACGCTCGCTGGAGGTTGTACAATGCATGGCTGCGTCCTGCCCATTTCAAAATGGTGATGAAATCTGCAACATGGGGGAGAGTGAAAAGCGATGTGCTGGAGTTTTCTGTCGCAGACGGTGTTCCGGGCAAAGTTGACTTCACCAATGACCTGCAATGCTCTCGAGAATATATGGGACGCTTCCCGTTATGCTATCAAGGTTGCTAACTATGACTCTAGCTACAGTGCTGCAGTACAATAACAGGCCAGCCCCAGATAAGTACCGAGAAATGCGCCGGAGTACCTCGAATTGGCGTCAAATTCAATGCCGCATATCAAATTGTTGCTCAGCAAGTGAAATGTTGTTAATGGCTCGTAGAAAAGCCTGATCTGTAAGCTGAGGCTTATTTCTTGAGGTCGCACGCAGGGAGTTACATCCTGAAGAGGTGAAGTGCGTGGTTAACGCTAGCCAGTCTTTGGCTTCAGGCCTTGCATAGTAACTGGTTGCGGGGCAATCTACACTTTTCTCAGCTAATCCCTACCTAATAGCGCTGGCGGTGTTTCTTGTCTACCCTACTTGGGTCGCCAGCTTTCAGTTGCAGCGACACTATCAGCACTTTGCGCCTTGTTAATTACATGCCACAGGACGCTGCAACGCGACGCGTGCCAGGCGCAACCAGCGCGGTGGTGCTGATTTTCTTCACTAAGCTGCCAGGAATAACGAATGATTCCCTGAAATCGTGCAAACGCGAACCCCACTCGAGTTTACCGTGCTGACTTACGCTGGTAATGTCAATATGCCAGGCTCGAAGACTTTCTCGCACGGAAGCAAGTTGGCGCGGGGGCCACAAGTAGCGGTTACAATGCCAGCGTATTTAGCTTTGATGTTCTTCGTCATTCCCATCCGGAATACTTTATTTATAAGAAATATTAGCTCGACATTCAGCGGACGACAAGCCTCTTAGAGACATGATTACCGGCTTCATACCCACGACGAGAACTCAATTTAACACGGCGAAGCCACAAAGTGAAGCTCGGGCGCCACCATTTTCGGGCACTATCTTCGTCCAGAACCGCTGGCAGGTCAACCTCACGCATGGCAGAAAATACTATGTAGGCCTTACGGAAACATGCAAGCTAAAATGTATCATAGGGGCCAAGTGCCTCAGAATACGACACGCACTTCATTTGGGCCGATCTGGTCCAGTTGGTGCAGAATTCTCGTTAGAGAGCAAGACATTTAGCTCATTGTTAGAAACCTGGTACCGCATGCACGCATATGTGGCCGAATTCATGCGAACTGCTCTCGGTAATTAAACCACTAATGCACGCTATAGCAGGACCGTGCTAGCAGCGAAACTGTCCCCCCGCCGATTAGAAAGAGAAAAAGCATCGCCCGCTACGCCGCAAGTACAGACAGGTCTGGAACAATTTATAGTGAAATGGACATGAACCCAATTCAAATAAATTGGTATATTGAGAGAAAAGAAAAGGACAACTGTGGTCGGACAACTTGCGCGCGGCGCTTTCGTTCAGAGCCCAGTAACTAGTCACTAGGAAGTCTGACACACGTTAAGAGCACAATCGCTTTTATTTCAATAAAGCGTGTGGCAGAAGCCCTGGGGCGACTTCTATCTCCAGACGATCGAACTTACCTAGGCCTTCCAGAGTAAGCTCTGGGAATTGGAGCCAGCGGCGCGCTTATCAACTCGGCCGAATTGGTGCGTGCTACGACAAAGCACAATTGTTGCTGTATTCCATATTTTACTATTTAATTGTAACGTAGCCCGCTCGATGTTAAAACCGTAAATAGCAACAGCACAGCAAGAACAAGAGCCATTCAGCAGCCTTTCAGACAATTACCCGCGATGATCTCTCCATGCATCGAAGTAACGGTAGCCAAGGTCGGCAACCGGACAGTTGAAGACGAGTCCAGCGACGATGGCAAGAAATATATGACTGCGTTTTACAACGGCGCGACCGGTATCCCAGGCTGCACGAGAGGAGCATGGGGTCGCAGCGACAAATACAATGACACCGTAGTTCATTTTCTTGGTACGCACTCTGGAGAAGAAACCGACAAAATATCGGCAGGCGCTAATCGAGATGTTAGATTACAACTCGAGAAAAGAGCATGATGTCCACAAAGCACTGATTGGTGGGCCGGCACCCCCAATCCTAGATGGTCTTCAATACGACACCCACGTGTACGTGATCCATCCCAACACCCACGAACGAAAGAATGTCTACTTTGCGCCGTACGTCAGCGTGACATTCTTTTGGGGCATTGATGGTGACAAATGGGGTCCGGCTGCAAAGAAACTGTTTGCTGCGGTTGAAAAGTGCGAGGCTACTACCGGCCTGTTCTGGGGCGAAATCGATAAGCCAGTCTTGTCGGACCCCTCAGGGTTTGCCGACCTCGGTGGCGGCAAATGCGCGGTGGCAGTCGCTGGTTGGAAGAGCAAAGAGCTGCACGATGCGTCGCAGGCGGAAATTGCCAGCGCGTGGAAAGCAGTGGCGGAAGCCTGCGAGCAAACTGAAGACTGGGGAACCACATTGACTGTGACTGAGCAGACGGGACATATCCATAGCTGGCGCACACCATTACCGATCACAGATGCTTCGAACTAGCTACATAGAACAGTCAATTATTCGTGGAATACTTCGCTCGACATAATTTTTCTGCTAGCTACTGTCAGCACCATTCGCAAGTTTACTATATTTGTGTTGAATGGCATACAATCACCATACCTCTCTGCCCGACCAGAAATCATCCACATCGTAGTTAGTCGGCGAGCAGGCTGGGTTGTGGGACCGGACGCAGGAGGCAGCTTCTGTGGACGCGGCTGTTGGGACACTTAGTCTCTGCATCCACTATACTTAGAGCCATCGTTCAATTTTACTTTGGCGAGAATACGTCATTGATACCTTGAGTACTGGGACCAAATGGCTGTATTCGCCTCCTCTGCGATGAACATCTCTGATCTCACTGCCGAGAGGCTCTCCGCTGGCAACCCCGCCTGGAGAGCGACGACCCCGCTTAACCGGCGTGAGATTCCCCCGTCGAAATACTCCGGTCCAAGCTCTCCACGAATAGATCGACGCCCATTAGCATATAAAAATCGTGGCGAGCTGACACGGCGTCGCTTGTGCCCCTTCATCATCAACCCCTCACCAAGCAATACGTCGACCGTCTCAAATCTGCTATCGCAATGGCTCCCTCCGTCAAGCCAGACAAGGCCGCGGCGCTGGAGGAGAAGAAGTTCCGGTACGACTTCTCCGAAAAGGGTGGCTTCCCTCAGCCTTTGAAGTTTGAGGACAAGTACGAGGAGCGCGAGTATCTCAAAGGCCGTCTCGCAGCTGCTTTTCGCATCTTTGCCAAGTACGGCCTGAACGAGGGCGTCGCGGGCCACATCACACTCCGAGTAAGACGGCCCCACCTCGACTTACCGTTGCGCCCATCATCGCAATCAATGTTAACAACTGCTGCCAGGATCCTGTTGAGCCCGATACTTTCTGGGTGAACCCTCTCGGCGTCTCATTCGCTCTGGTCAAGCGCTCCGACCTTGTGCGCCTCGACGATGAAGGCAAAGTTATTGACCACGGAAGCGTCAAGCTCGTCAACCAATCTGCCTTCTTGATTCACGCTGCTGGTAAGGATCCCAAGGGCGCCAATCTCCGTCAATCGCGACCACATTCTAGCCAAGACGCTAACACCGGCTGAAAGTACATCGCGCCCGCCCCGATGTCATCTGCGCCGCGCACGCCCATTCCTTCTATGGCAGAACGTTTTCTGGTTTGGGTCTCCCTCTGGCTTACATCTCGCAAGATGCATGCACATTCTATAACGATATTGCGCTCTATGATCAATTCGACGGCATCGTACTGGGTGGCACTGAAGGCAACGCCATCGCGGACGCGATCGGCAGCAAAAAGGCCGCAATTCTACGTAACCATGGCCTTCTGACTGCCGGTGCCTCTATTGAAGCTGCGGTCTTCTGGTTTGTCGCCCTCGAAAGCCTTTGCCACTCTCAGCTTGTCGCAATGGCGGCTTGTGCTCATCCTGGTACAACCCTCAAAGAAGTTGGCCACGCAGAGGCCATGGAGACCTTTGAGACTCTCGGTCAACATGTAACAGCCTGGTTTTCTGCCAAGCCTATGTTTGATTTGATTGCTCACGAAACAAAGGAAGATTACCTTCAGTAGAGTGCGCATTAATATACGTCTATCTTGGAATTATGATTGCCGCCCACCACCACCACATACGTGTAAGCAAGATCAGTCCCTAATCCACAGTGGCTACGGTACAGTGGCACCGCATTCGTTGTTAGCGCCTCGCTTCACGGACATTTTTAGTCTGGTCACAAAACAGCGGAACAATTCTGCTTAATAAATTGATTCAATAGCTAATTGGATGCAGGGCCGCGTATTTGTTAAGCTGTCTTTACTCGTTGTCCTCAACGCTGATAACGGTCGATTTGAATTTCCTTGCCGACACCTTGCGATTGAACAAAATATCCGCCTCACGATAAGAACGGTCCTTGAGCTCTGGAAGACCAAAGTAGGCCGACACCAAGCACACAAGGGCAGTTCCTCCCCATACATAACCGCACTTTCCAGCGAGATTCCAGCCTGTGGGGTTGAGAAGCTGCGAGGCCAGATAAATCATGGGAATTTCGGCTACGTAGTACGCAGCGCGACCGACGCCGGTACTCAATGCGCGAAGGCGTACAGAGGATGTTTCTGCAATGACTGTGTAGGAAATGGGTCCCAGGGTGCCAGCAAAGATGAATGAAATAAAGATGCCAAGTACGGCCTGCGCATAGTTTGTTGCGTTGTTCTGTTCGATCGAGGCGCAGATTCCAAGGAGGATGAGCAGTGTCATGTTAACAGCCGTGCCGTACAAGTAGATTGTGCGTCGACCAAACCACGCTGTCAGAGGCCACGAGAGAATATTGGCGACGAACTGGAGGCAGGAGTTGATCAAGTTTAGCATGAAGGCTTTAGATGAGTCCATTCCAGCCTCTAGACGTGTGCATTAGTTAAAGGACGAATAAATAAGACGCTGGATGAAACTTACGCTCAAAAAAGAATGTAGCCTGGTTGGCAATCAGATTGCCAGCAAAATTTTGCGAGGCATAAATAAGGCAAGTGATCAGAGTTCTTCGGAGATCAGTTCCCTTGAAAAGGTCGAGAATACCAGGCGAGCCGCCCTGCTGCGCCTCGATCTCAACAGTTCGTTCCATCATAGCCAGCGTCTGGTGAGACTGCTCTTCGGTCTTGCTGCCAAGGCGCTCAATGGAGCGAAGGGCTTCAGCCTTTCGGCCACGACGCACAAGCCACCAAGGAGATTCTGGGGCGAGGAAAATCAGAATCAATAGGGGTGTCTGTACAATATTTTAGCGAATAGCGACTCGATTTTTGGCTCTCAGTTAAGCTTTACCGGGAAAATCCACTGAAGAGCAAGAGGAATGCGCCAAGCCCACTGGTCATCTCGCTTGTTGTAGCCGTAGGTCGCGCCAGACACGATGATTTGGCCGATGGACCAACTCATCTGCAAAGTTGCCGTGCAAGCGCCGCGAAGGGAAATTGGGACTACTTCGCTGGCGTACGCTGGAGAGTTGGCGATAAACATGCCCCAAGGCACGCCCTCGAGCGCCTGTCCAACGACGAGCAGAGTCAGAGAGTTGGCCTGAACATAACATTAGCGACAGATTGACGGGGAAGGTTACATCCTGTTTGTTGGCTTACAAAAAAAGAAACGAAAATAGTCAGGTTCATCAGAACCAGCGCGAAAATGGTGGTCCAGCGATAGCCGAAGCGATTTGTGATGGGGCCAGCCAGAAAAACGCCAATAAAAGCGCCACACTGTCCGGACTGAAAGAGGGCGCTTTGCCATCGAGTTGGAATGACCCAACCTTTCTCTTCAGAGACGAAAACGCCATAGTGTTTCTGAAAAGCCGGTAGGGCGACAAAGTTGCCGTTGAGAAACATGTCAAAGGCTTCCATGATCTGCGCTTGTGTTAGCATGGGCCACAGCGGGATTCACGGAACAGCGGGATAGCTGCGCAGACAACTTACAATG
Source organism: Paracorniculantispora psalliotae (assembly GCA_002796755.1). Taxonomy (NCBI): domain Eukaryota; kingdom Fungi; phylum Ascomycota; class Sordariomycetes; order Hypocreales; family Cordycipitaceae; genus Paracorniculantispora; species Paracorniculantispora psalliotae. The sequence continues at coordinate 51,481 of PHFE01000045.1, read as the reverse complement.
GTAAAGCACATGATGAAAGCCCAGAAGCAGGCCCATGGGTGACTCTTGGCCGCCTCCCAAAGGCCCATCTCATGTTCTCTCTTCTCGCCATCGAAAGCATCATTCATGAGATCTGGCTTGGTGAGCACCTCGGCATTTTCAACCTCGAGACGTGATTTCTCGACTACATCGTCGGAACCAAGCGCCCGTCTTTGCTGCACATGTCCGGACGACATTGTGAGTGGCTTTATTGCTTGCACACTCTAGTGGTCGTGCGTGAGTTGCTCTTGTTTGTCGAGTTGCACAGGCTCTTTGGAAAAGAGAGAGCTCCAGGGGACGAGAGCGAGAAAACAGGCTGGGGTATGTTCCTTTTGTAAATCTGGCCCAGTTGCCTGCTCCGTAAAACGGTGCTCCCCATCTTCTGCAAGTCAACACACAACCGTCTAAAGAAAGCCCGAAGCTCTGCTTTGATTGGGCCGCATGTAGTGCAATAACGCCACAGAGCCCAAAAGTCCCTGGGTTTTGGTGACCGAGACCATCGATTCGCAGGGGTTGGGCGTGGCCAGCCTCGTCGATGAGCGCGCCACCCTGCAGTTTGGGGTAATCTGGGGCGCTGTTAGTGTGCTTTTGGTACCATGGGTCTTCACGCGAGGTAATTGTAATAGTGGACGTTAGTCACTGCTGCCAGTCTGCTGGCGCCCAAAGCTAGCGAGGAGCAGAAACCGCCGAGTAAGGGCCCGAAGCGCGCTAATAGCAGTGCTTGTTTTCAGCCTCAGTTGATCACCGGACTGGGGGGGGGTCGCACACATTGGCCTGCGGGCGTTCATTCGGGGTGTCCCAAACAGGAAGCATAAGCTCTAGATCTTTTTGAGGATGTGCCGACGGGTGCAGTCTGTGATCAAATATTGGGACAAGAATTCGGCTAGAGTAGCGGGGTTTTGTCCCCACTGCGACAATGCAAGAGAAAGGTAAGGGCTGAACACATACAGGACACGCTACCTTGCTAACCTCGTTGGTGTAGTGGCCCGGATGATCCCCGACTGGGCAAACCTGGCGCGCTGTGACTTTCACAGGCTCCTTCGCAGCGCACTGATGCCCGTTTCTTCTGTGTGTTACAGAGCTGGGGCAAGTTGTACGGCCCAACCACTGCGGAGAAGCTGATCAGGCGTAGCTGTTGCTTCGTAGCGCATACATTGTCCACATCCCAACTTCAATCTATTTCTCGAACTGCTTAACCACGGACACGGGAGTGATAAGTCGCCGTCTAAAGGCCACGTTTGGCCAAATAAGTTCTCGATTGACAGAAGAAGGGTTGCACATCAAGGGAGGTTGCGTTGTGGCTACAGGGTATCGCGCGCGGAGATGACATGGCCTGGCGGCTTTTTAATACTTCCGCGGGAGGAGGTAGAAAGCTGTGAAGAAGTCAAACGAAACTGTTTAACAAAGACTCTCGAAATGAGCCTCGATAAATGAGGTCACTGCAATCACGGCTTTGCATTCTCGTTGATGCATGCTCCTCACATTAAATACTGGCTTGAGATTCATCGCGCCTCCCTGCCATCATCTCACAATGAGCTAACCGCAATTCGAAATAACACCGACTCATGGAGACTCGCCCAAATTTGGGAGAGCTTCTATTTCTTCTTTTTTATCGATTATAATTTTTATCTACTGAACTGGTAACTCGTACCTTGCTCGTTGCTCGCTGTTCTTGGAGGCCACCACTGCAAGCGCACAGCGCTGACTAACGCTATCAAGGGTCCTAGCTCCAGCCAGCGTCGCAGGCCGAGACAGCTCGCTACATCATCAGCCTTCCGCCCGGCGACCACCACGACTAAATCGCAATTACAACGTACCGCATCGTCTTTGCATCAATTGCTCTCGTCTGCTAATTATTCGTCTCCTATTTCCACTTGCACTTGCCGACATAGCTGCGCCAAAGCCGCACCCGACCTGCTTGTGTCGCCACGGCTGACACGGCCACGTACCTTGCCCAGGCCATCAACCAGAGAGCCTCGCACAGCTGACAGCTGAGCCTCGTCCTCAACTCGTCGCACCTCCATCCTCTTCCCCCCCGAACGCCGGATACCACCCAAATCGCCCGGCATCAGCGCGGCCGCACATACGATCCGTCACCATGGCGCAAATATTCCAAGACCTCTTCTACTCGTTCGGCAATTGCCTGAGCTGCTTCCCGGGCTCGCCCACCCTCAAAGTCAACAGCCGTAGCTTCAAGATTCTGCAATTACTCGGCGAGGTGAGCCATCTCTCTTGAGCGTGCAGGTTTTCCGAGCCGCACGCTCGAATGCGACGAACAATTAACACAAACCAGGGCGGCTTCTCCTACGTCTACCTCGTCGAGGACACTTCCAGCGGGGAGCACTTCGCGCTCAAAAAGATCCGCTGCCCGTTCGGCGCCGAATCCGTGCAGCAGGCGATGCGCGAGGTCGAAGCCTACCGTCTCTTCCGGCACGTCCCCAACATCATCTCGGCCTTTGACCACGCCGTCGCCACGGAGCGCGGCGCCGACGAGGCCACCAAGACCGTCTATGTGCTGCTGCCGTACTACCGCCGCGGCAACCTGCAGGACATGATCAACGCCAACCTCGTCAACCACGCCAAGTTCCCCGAGAAGCACCTCATGACGCTGTTCCTCGGCGTCTGCCGCGCCCTCCGCGCCATGCACGACTACCACGCCCCGCCGGCCGAGCGCATGGAAATGGGCAACGAGGCCGATGAGCAGCATCCTGGCCCGAGCAATGGCGGACGCGGCGGTCGCGCGTCCACGAAACGCACAGAGGAAGATGAGGAGACGGAACAAGAGCGGCCTCTTATGGAATCGGAAAACCAAATCGGCCAAGGCGGCAAGACGAAAGCATATGCGCACCGCGACATTAAGCCTGGTTTGTCCCTCTCTCTTCCATTTCATCCTCGGTAACCCTACTAACAATATCCCGCCAGGCAACATCATGATTGACGACACCGGCTCGAACCCTATACTCATGGACCTCGGCTCCGTCGCCGCGTCGCCCTTACCTGTCACATCGCAGTCCGTCGCGCTGCAGATCCAGGAAACCGCCGCCGAGCACTCCACCATGCCGTACCGCGCGCCCGAGTTGTTTGACGTGCAGACGGGCACCGTCGTCGATACCAAGGTCGACATCTGGTCGCTCGGCTGCACCCTGTTCGCCTGCCTCGTTGGCAAGTCGCCCTTTGAGATGCGTTCCGACGAGACGGGCGGCACGCTCTCACTGTGCATCATGGGCGGCGACTGGCGGTTCCCCGATCAGTCGCCCAACGGCGCCAAGCGCGTGAATAGCATCCAGGTCGCCAAGGCCAAGGCGGCGGCCGGTGGTGGTGCGGGAGAAGGAGGCGCGTCCGGGTCTGGGGAGCCGGCGATTAGCGAGCCCATTCGCGAGATTGTACGTCAGTGTCTCAAGGTTGAGCCGGCGGAACGGCCGGATATTCACCAGCTCATCACCATGGTGGAAAGCGTCATTCAAAATCTACCAGGCGGAGACTATGATGCCTAGTTGGGCTTGCAACATGTCCGCATGCTGCCATGTACACGTATATTACCACGACTGTTTTTACATCTTGTTTTACACATTAGCCCTTGAAATGGACCTCATAAATACAGTCCTTGCTTTTTATCTAGGATATAGCCGAAACGAATCATTTTTCTTAGGAGAGTGCCTTATTATATTTACTCAGGATAAGAGGCCTAACAATGATACAGCATACAAATTCTTCCATCACTCATGCCATGTCTAGTGATACCGTCAATCTTCCACGCACTCGCACCCTACTTCATTGTCGCCCTACAGCTGAAGCTTAAAGGTGGCCACCTCAAACGGTCGGAGCTTGATTGCAAACTTGCCGCCGCTAAAAGGCACGTCCTCGCCCTCGTCTTCGAGAATGTTGCACTTGGAGACGCGCTTGACGTCAAACGTCGTCTCCACGGTGCCTCGGCTGTGGCCGCCGAGCGACTCGTACACGCGGATAATGACACTCTTGCCGGGGTTGACACAGAGGCCCTCACGACGGCTCACGTCCTCGTCGTCGTGGCCGCGCTTGATGGTATCCAAAATCAGCGAAGCCGACTCGTCGACGTTAACTAGTCGGATCGGCGCGCTGCCAAGGCTGTCAATAGTGGCCTTGGGGGCCGAGAGAACCTTGAGCGGCGTGTTGAAGGCGTAGCCGGCGCGGACAGTGGCCGAGGACAGGGCACCCTTGTGAGGGAAGATGGCCCAGCGAATGTTGTGCTTGCCCATATCGGCATGTTCGTCAGGCGACTTGGGCGAGCGAAGGAGGGACAGACGCATCACCTTTCCGGCCGTGGCAAAGCCGTACTTGCTATCGTTGAGGATCGAGACACCGTAGTTGTGCTCAGATAGATCGGCAAACTTGTGGCAGCACACCTCGAATTTGGCCATGTCCCAACTGGTGTTGTAGTGAGTGGGGCGCTTGGTGATGCTGTAGGCAGTTTCGTACGAGGCCTCGGTGTTGACAATGTTGACAGGGAACTCAACCTTGAGGAACTTGTTGCTCTCGTGCCAGTCGACCTCAGCTGAGCACTCGACCCACGAAGGTTGGCCCTTGAGCGAGGCACCTAGGCTAATGTAGGCTTTCATGGAGCTGCGATCGCTAATATGAATGTCGGTGACAAGCGTAACGCGGTGAGGCTTCATCTCGTGTACGCGGGTCTCGCCGTACTTGAGATTCTTCTTGGTCTGGAGGTGGTAGACCTCGACATCCCAGGCATCCCAGTAGATGGGAATATCGTCAAAGATGACAAACTTGTTGGCCTGACCGCCCTTCTCGATAATCTCGCGGTCGTTGAGGCGGTCGTAGAGCGAGGTGATGCAGCCACCCTCAACCTCGACGCGGAAGTGGTCGTTTTGGAGGACATACTGGTCCTTGGTGACCTGGCGCACTGACACGGCGGGCTCGCCGGTCTGGGTCTTGAAGGAGCGGACGGGAAGCAGCTGGCCGTCGCCGCAGGCCACACCGACTTCAGTCTCGGAAATCTCGACAATCTCCTTACGGTGCCAAGGGAGGGTGTTGAGAACGACCGACTCCTGGACAGTGGCTGCACGCATGTCGGAAGCGTTGAAACTTTGGTAGACCTCCTTGAGGAGTCTGTGGCCCGTCTTGAAGACTTCAGCGTAGAGCTTGTCGGTGTCGTCGTAGCACATCTCAATGGAGCTACCGGGGAGGCAGTCGTGGAACTGGCAGAGCAGGACCGTCTCCCACATGTTATCAATGTCCTCGGTAGGATACTTGTAAGACTTGTTCTTGATGGAAGCAATGGTGGCAAGCTGCTCAATATCGCGGAGCATGATTTCAGCCTTGCGGTTGTAGTACTTGTTGTTGGCCTGAGTGGTGTAGGTGCCGCGGTGGAGCTCAAAATAGAGCTCACCGTACCAGGTCGGGAAGGCGTCAGCCTTGGCGGTGAGGCGGTCAAAGAAGTCGTCGACGGAGAGACCGAGCTTGAGCTTCGGAATACCACCAATGGTGTTGCTGATGCCGGCGCAGCGGCGCAGCTTCTCGAGGTGCTGCCATGTGGGACCGCCGCCGCCGTCACCCTTGCCAAAGACGAGGAGCGACGAGCTGTCGGTGCGCATAGTCTTGTGCTGGGAAATGCTCTTGCGGATGTCGCTGAAGTTGGCCTCGGAGGTGTACGTCTCGGAGGGAGGCATGTGACAGATGACCTGGCTGCCATCGGGGCTCACCCACATGAATGTGGTGTGAGGAAAGTTGTTGATGTTGTTCCAGCTGAGCTTCTGGGTCATGAAACGGTCCATACCGGCGAGGCGGCAGAGCTGGGGCAGCTGGCTCGAGTAGCCAAAGGTGTCGGGCAGCCAAAAGGTGCGGCTGCGGGAACCGAATTCGGACTCGAAGAAGCGCTGACCGTAAAAGAACTGGCGGACGAGGGACTCGCCGCAGGGCATGTTGGTGTCGTGCTCGACCCAGCTGCCACCAATGGGGTGGAACTGGCCCTCCTTGACCTTGGCCTTGACGCGCTCAAAAGCGCGGGGGTAGAGTGTCTTGAGCCACTTGTACTGCTGGGCTTGGGAGCAGGCAAAGTGAGCTTCGGGGTAGCGGTCCATGAGATCGCACTGGCTAGACCAGGAGCGAGCGACCTTGCGCTTGGTCTCGTCAAAGGGCCAGAGCCAGCAGCTGTCAATGTGGCAGTGACCGATTCCGAATACGGTGGGGTCCTTGCCAACCTCGTAGACGCGGTGCGAGTCAACGTCGGGGCCGATGACTTCCTGGGCGATCTTGCGGCACTTGAGAATGGAGTCCTGGTTATCGACCTGGAAGGTATCAATAATCTTCATGGCGACAGTCAGAGCCTTGTTCTGCTCGGCCGAGTCCTCGGGGAGCTCGCGGGCGGCGTCGCCAATCTGCCAGATGTCGAAGAGCAGCATGCGAGCCTGGTAGTTGACGGCGGCGATATTGGCCTTGTCGATGGTGAAGTATCGGTTGGGGTCGGGGGGCGTGTTGTCGTTGGTGCCGTCGGGGGCGTTGCCGAACATGCCGTTGCAGGCCATCTCAACATAGATGACGTGCTCCTTGCCGTCGCGAAACTCGTCAGGAATCACCCACTCAATACGGTCGCCATTACCGGTGAGGCCCTGAAGGGGCATGCCGTCGTCGGTCCAGATCATGCCCTCATTGTTGGCGTCCCACTCGAAAATGACAAAGTCCTCATCAGCGAGCTCGTCGGGGACGGTGATTGTGACGTGGAACCAGTGTGTGGTCCAGGAGGGGCCAAAAGAATCACCGATGTGAGATTCTTTGAACTCGTGAGAAACGGCCTCTTGGAAGGAGGGGCGTTCCTGTCCGGGAGCGGCCCAAACGGCGAGCTTGACGTTGGGTTCGCCCGAGTAGCGGGCATTGTACATGTTACTGGAGAATATATGTTAGGTGGAGCTCGGAACAGACAAGAGCAAGCAATCGACTTACGCCAAGAGATTGACCTTTTCATATTGGCCAGGCTTGTAAAAGGGATCGATGCGGCCCTGGAGAATGCTCGTCTTGGCTACGCCGACGGGCTTGTCGGCGAAGACGGGGTAGGCACCCCTGCTCTTGTGGTCGTGGCCGCCACCCATAGTATCAGCTTCGAAGGCGTGGCCGGGTGCGGGAGGAGCAGATCGATTGGAGAGACGACGAAGTCGCGGAGGAAGCGGATGGGAAAGACCGGCAGCAGTCGAATGGCGCGGACAGTCGGCGGGCAGAGCGTTTGTGAGGGCTGCGTTTGGGCTGCGCAGTCGCGATGTCAGTAAGCGATTGACCGAAATGAAGAGGTACAAAGGCGGGGAGGAATCGAGACGAGGAGAGGGAGAGTATTTGAAGACGACGCCGCTGGGCTCGAAACTCGAGAAGCAGGTTGAACAAGAGAAAATGGGACAAGATTAGCTCTGGCTGGCTGAAGAGCTAGACGTGCCAGGCGTAAGCCATGCAACCTTGCGACGATTGTGGAGGAGGGGAACAAGCTGGGGATGACCTAGAAGGGAGCGGGGGAAGCTGGCTGTGGTTGGCCCGGGCTGCAGCCCCTTCAGGCCAAAATGGGCTAGCAATGGGTGCTCGTGAGGGGCCATGGGGCACCTTAGCCAGCATCAAAGGGCAGCTCCAGCGCTCGCAGTACTCTCCGCGCTGTGGGTGGTTGGTGGGGGGGCACCGCTAGTTTGGGCAGGTCGGCCTTGCTGCAACCAGCCTCGCGGGAGGGACATACATGGCATTCGGATTGTTGAGCGGGCTGAGGACGACTGAAAGAAACTGAGAATAGGCTTGGACTTCGTTGCACTTGGCTCTGGATTTTTTCTGCTTTTTTTTCTCGTGTCTTTTGGGCGACCAGTGTCATGCTCCGATCCAGAGACGCTTGTCCCGGCTCGGCGGCCCTGCTCCCGGCCGTCATGTGCGGCTTCGCTGCGACGCTCGGTGGCTGCAACGCCGCAAAAGCCTCTCCACACCTTCTGTTCCGGTACCCGAGCAGTGGCGGTGACGGGATGGCGCTGGTTGCCAAGCCTGTGCGAAGCGTGTACGAAGCAACGCCCGCTCGGCTGGCTTGTGTCTTCCTCCGACTCACCTCATAGCGAGCAGCCTCTCCGTGTCGACCGGCGACATGATGAACTCGGTCCTCTCGGATGGATTGCAGGCAGTAGCAATATTCGGCACTTTGCGCGGAGCCATTTGCCTGCGAAATTTGGCGTGATGTTGCGGCGGGTGGCGGCGTGGTAAGTAATGTAAGTGGGCGGACAATCGTTATGGTGACCGTGAGACGAGACAGCAAAAAGAGACGATGCAGCAGCCCCCAAACAGGAAGAAAAAATATAATCGGATGCTGATGGCAAGACGTGCCACAAAGGAGATGATGGATGTGCAAGATTCGACCTTTGCCGTCTTCGCCGTAGATTTGTTTCTCTGTGAATCACTGTCGCGGCAGGCGGCCCTACCTCTGCTGCGCTCCCGGCAACCAGCAGGAGCCAGCACGTCCAAATGTCCGAATGTGGCCTGATGAATTTTCGCTGGTAGCTACCGAGACATCTATGAGTACAGTTATTTACTTGTGAAAACGCGCTTGATTGGGCACAGTACTGGTGATTCTTCAACACAGAAATTCCAGCTGTCCCTACCCTTGTCACATCATAGTGGCTGCTCTACAAGATCCTTCCGTCACAATCCAACGACGAGAATTATTTTGCGTCAACCAAAGCATGCCATCACCCTTGGCACTTGTCGCTTGTTCGTTACCTGGGCCGGTAGGCTTATCTCATTGCACCTTGCTCGTTTGACGCTCACCCGCAGCCCGCCAAGTCGCAGCGTCTCTCTTGGCACAACCACAAGCGGCCGACTAAAGCTTAGGGCAATGGTCATGCACCCCGATCTTTTTAATTCTACTGCAATATCGCCATAAAAGCAAAACCATTCGACACAACGCTTATATGCATATGCAGCATTTTTTTTTTAGCATATCCTGAAGGCAGCATGCGAGGCAGCACTACCACCGCTTATGGGCTTCAGTGCTTCAACCAGCGGTACGCGCAACGCCAAGGTAGCTTGAGCTTGCCATCCATAAAGCATTGCATAGTTCAAGTCCCTTGATATATCGTCTGTGCCTAAGTTGCTCGCTGGTTCGTCGTCGATTGCATGAATAGTTTTAAAAATAAAAGCGCGTCAAATTTCCAACTTCCAAAGGCACAAACCATGACGAAGCCTTCGCGCATAACCTAAGACTCCCTTAATCCAACGAGTACTTTATTCCTAACGGTTCATCATGTTTTAAAAGCGTATTAAGAAACATAATGGCAGAAGTAGCGTCTGCTGTTGATGTAGGCCCGTCGCCAGGCGGCAGCCCGAAGCCCTTGAGCAGCCGAGCAAACCACTCAAAAAGCGCCTATACCATTACGTTTGCCAAGACGGGGAGGGAGAATCTCGTGCCAGAACATGGCAGAAGAACGAAGAACAAAAAAAACCCCGCCCCTTCATCTGCACTGCAGGGTCCAAACACTGCTTGCCAGGGGCGATTGCGCGCTGCAGCAACTGCCGGGTCGAATCCTGCCAGCTTACAACCCGGATCCCGGCAGACCTGGTACGCCTGGCGGCGCCACAAGAAAATTCAGAGCTCGAGATTACACATAAATATTCAAGAACCATGTATGACAGATGTCTCATCAATCTCAGAATGACTCTTTATTTCACGAGCACTGGGCTGCGTATCTGTAACAGGGTAGCAAATAATAGTCTGCCATATGCAGCCTGCCGACGAGTCAGAGGCTGAACAGCCCCAAGAGTCGGTATTGTCATTGGACCCCGCCTGCGCAATACTTCCGAATGGCTCATGAAGGTCGATTAACTGTCACACTGTTCATGGTATTAACATACGTTTCAGAAATAAATATGACGGCCGTCCAAACATCATACGCAGGGGGTGTAAGACATCAGCCCCCAAGAATCAGCTGGAGGACAACGGCCAAGGCATGCGAGCGACATCCCGAGATTTCCCCCACCGATAATCCTTCCCCAGGAAGAAACCCCCCAACAAGTTCGAATAAGCATTCATGAATGGAATCTTTCCTCTGCCCTGTCGCCGTTGGAATAGACCTGTAGGGCCTCCTCGCATACAATACCGCGGGGCGTACAAAGTACAATCGACCCTCAGGACAGCTGAGATAAGCATAATGGAATGGTAAACCAAGTCCAAGCGTACTGATAGCAAAGTTCTCTTACGTATTTTATTCATACATTAACAAGACAGCTGGCCTGACCGGTCAGCCCATCCTGAACCGCATGATGTCCGCCAGGAGTTCGTCGCAGCAAACTAAGCATTGAAACAAGGGTAGAAATGCCACACACAAGAACCGTACGTCTTGTGAAAACAGTGCGAGCATCATGCATATTCCACCTATTCCGCTTTAATGCAGAGCGAAACGTCATAAACCGCTCCGAAACGTCCTTGGCCCGCGTTCATGTTACTCGTCTGGCTGCCCATTCCGTCGGGACGCCCTATAAGTATCCTGGCGAAGATCGCCACAAAACGAAAAAGAAGAAAATATTGAACAACAACATTTATAAACACTCCTAGCTTGCAACATGACTCTCCTAGTCCTTACCCTCTTCGCACTTCAGGCGGCGGCCTCCTCGCTTCCAGCCCACGCACCTCTCCGCGTCAGACAAGAGCCCGCAGCGGGCGCCGGCGACAACAAAAATATGAGCGTCGTCGAATGCGTCATTAAGCATGAAAAGAACATTTTGCAGGGCTCTTTCCTGCCGCGTCTCACCATGGCCGTCGGCACTCCCCCTCAGGAGTTTTCCGCGCTCCTCGACACCGGTAGCGGTGATCTGCTCGTTGGCAAGGCCGGCAGCGCTTTCTGCTCCATCGAGAACGCCAACTGCACGGCGATTGCAGATGGTGGCCGCGGCTCGTTCAGCGCGAATGCGTCGGCGGCGGAGCTGGAGACCATTGGTCCGCTCAAGGCGCCGTACTTCAACGGCGAGCTCAACCTGGGCGAGTTCAAGCGTGCTGACGCGGTCGTTGGTGGTGTCACCGTCGCGGGTCTTCAGTTTGGTCTCGTGGATGAGCTGAACCATACCCGTCCGGACATCCCTGGAGCGCCGCTGGCTCCGTTGCTCGGCGTCGGACCCATCATCGGCGAGACAGAGTTCACAACCACTTACAACAATCTACCGGCGCGCATGCGCGAGCTCGGCACCATCAAGAGCAACATCTTTGGCCTATATCTAAATGACTGGCGTAAGTCTGCAGAATTCACAACTCGGGTTTTGACGAGAGTCCGCTAACACAGTCTAGGTGGCTCGGACGGATCACTTGTCTTTGGCGGAGTCGATGTGGCCAAGTTTACCGGCGAGCTCCAGGAGGCACCTCTTGTCCCCAGACAAGAGAATAACAAGACATCTTTCTTCTTGGTCGACTTCAGCTCCCTGAAGCTCGTCAACACAACCCAGGAAAAGCCTCCGACCGAAGCCGGCAGCCGTCGCGCAGTCGATATTACGAGCGAACACACACTTCAGGGCCGTCAGGCGATGGCCGACTGCGGCCTCAACCTCGCGCCGGAGGCCGGATTCCCGCCCGCCTTCATCGACACGGGCAACTCGGAGATCCTCATCCCCGGTAGCTCCGTCGACATGATTGCCAAGTCCGTCGGCGCCAACCTTACCGACGGCTTCGTCGGGCCGGTAGCCTGCGACGCGCTGCAGGGCAAGTCGCTGCGCTTCGGCTTCAACAAGGACAAGGTTCTGCTGGACGTGCCGCTAGAGATGACTGTCGTGCCGAACGAAATTGCGCAGTTGGACCCCGGCCTGTGCGCGACCGTCATCGGATCGAGCGCGGATCTGCCCAGCGGCTTCAACCTCGCCAGTCTCGGCGCGCCCATGATGCAGTCCATGTACATTGCATTTGACATTGAGCGAAACCGACTGTTGTTCGCGCCGGCGGTCATGAACGCAACGCAGTCGGATATTCGTGAGCTCGATGCTGCCTGGACAGGCACGATTAGTGGAACAGGCGGCAAGAGTGCGTAGACTGCGAGCACATTGGCGGACAGCATTACCAGGTCAAGCTATTCGAATGAGCATTTTTTTGCTGAGATTAGAAAAGATTGATCTGAATTAGCGGTTATTTGTGAGATTCGGTCGAGCGGCCTAAGGAGAGCTAGCCGTTGTCAAGGCGAGGATGCCAAACATGGTGGTGGGCTCGCTGGTGGCCGAAACGAGGAGCAGCACTGGATGCCGCAACTCGATGCGCGTGTGATATAAGAGAGAGAAAATTGAGTTATCAGACAAATGTAAAATTTTGCTTGATTTTTCTGCGCTTTCCCCGTACCTGACAATTAAATGACTATCATGTAGGAGGACAGTTGAATTGGCTGTTACAGTGGTGTAGAATGCGCTGCCAACCGATTCCACTTGTGGCGGCCTAGGTGTCATTACTGCGGCTGCCAGTCATTGACTTTGGAAGTCCCGCCGTCGTTGTATGAATTTTCCGGGTGGACTTTTGTCTCAGCCGACCGCAGAATGAATTTTTGAGCTGAATTTAATAATGAAGATTAGAAACATACTTAGGCAAGCGATCACGGTGCTGAATCGTGGTGAGGAGGTGCCCAGCTTGACTGAGCAAGTCGGACATCCTGGAGTTACATAGAGCCGGAATACGTTTCCTTTCGGCGTGAGGCGAAAAAAATAAAAGCGGAAAAATTTGAAGTTCTCTCTGTCCTGCCATCACTTGCACACATTTTATTCTGTGCCGCTGTTGCTCTGCGGCGAGTCTCGAAGACAGATGATCCCAAACACAGCCAAGGTTAGGCACTCAAGAGAGCAATTAGCAGGTTCACGTGCATATCACAAGACAACGTAAACCAGTAATTCAGCAATATGGCATGCCCTGCACGCGGTGCTTTATTGTTTTCTAATAATGTATTGGCATAGCGCGGTCAAAGGTCAGTGGGCCCCCCAATCTCTGACCGAGCATCGTAGCTCCCCGTTTAGAAGAAGTCGGAGTCGTCCTGGCCGACAATGACAGTGTCGCTGAAGGAGCCGCCAACATGGCCACAGTCAACGCAGTCGCCCGGTCCGGCGATGATGGCGCCGGAGTTGTCACCTCCGGTGTTACCGCCGGGTCCGATGATGGTGTTTTGGTGGTTGCCACCAGAGTTGCCGCAGTCGACGCAGCCAGCACCGGCACCGATGATACCGCTGACGTCGCCGATGATCTTGTTGTCGTGGTTTCCGCCGACGTTGTCACAGTTGATGCGGTTGGTGTCGGTGCACTGCTGGAGGGGCTCCTTGGGCGCAGCAGGCTGCGTGGGAGCAGGCTTCGCGGGTGTAGGCGCAGCAGGCTGCGTGGGAGCAGGCGTCGCGGGCGTAGGCTGCGTAGGCTGCGTAGCGTTAACAGGGCTGCCGCAGGCTAAACGATTGAATTGTTAGCCAAGGAGATTCAGCTCAGCGCCAGGGAGAAATAAGTCTATTAAATACCACGAGGCTCGACGGGGACAGCCACGGCAGCGGCCGAGTAGCAGACTGCGACAGCAACGTAGAGGACGTTCTTGACAAACATGGTTGCGATTTTGGGTTTTGGAAGCGATTGGGAAAGAAGTGTTTGGTTAGTATGTAAGGAATGTGAAGTTGGATAATCAGTATCAACATCGACTGGCAATGCAAGTCTATATATACTTTGTTCTAGAAAACTTCGATGTATTAGATCGCCATCTTCATCTGGACTATGAAGTCTTGCCTTGGACGGCATGCGTATTTCGGAAAGCGGATGGGTGGTATGATCCACTAGTACCGCCAGTCAATCATAGAATGATATGCATAATGGCATGGGTTAGCAGTGCTCGTTACATAATTGGCGCTGGGTTGCATCGTCTGAGCTATTTCCCCCCATTATGCGCATGTAGCAATTACATTGGTTAGAGCAGCAGTGTCGGGGCTTATACACAAGATGAAACGAAAAGCAAAATTGCAACAGGGCAAAAAGAGAAAGTGTCGCGAGCAGAAACTATTTTTGTCTCGCCATCGATCAACTGCCGTGTCCATAGTGTAATGGATATATTAAAGTGACAGTTGACATAAAACCGGCTGCGAGTAAGTTCACGGGGTCCCGCCATGCGGTGGCAAAATCCACAGAACAGGCTAGATCGCCAGCGCTAGGAAGAAATGCCGGAATAGGAAATATTCACGTACGATTATTGTTCAAATTTCTCTGATAAATTACAGTATGGCCAAGGGTAGTACAAGGAAGAGAAAATATTCCCGTGAGGCGTCATGTCTTTGTGGAGCGTAAGGATGAATACGAAACGTCGCCAAGGCGTGAGAGCTGCGTACAGGCCTGATAAATTCTAATATGCGGAGCCTAGGATCGAAGGTTTGGACAATAAATAGTGTGAGATATTTACTTCTACGTAATCACATCACCGAAGTCGTCAACCTTCCGCATAACAGAATGAACGGAATCACTATAACCGCGTATGGTTGCACAGAGAGCGCGCTCAGTTATGAGACGCACGGGAAGTTGCCGCTGTCCACCAACTCCCCTTCCAATCTCCTTCTCAACCCGTTGATGTCAAATCCAGAATCAGCGCACAATCTCTCACAGCTGTGCGAAAATGTATCTGCCGGCTCTGCCGGCTGTGCCAAACTTGTCTTCTACGAGGCTGATGATGATGAGACGTTGCAGGTGACTGGCGTCTCATATGCGGAGATCTATGCAGATGCAAAGCGCAAGGCTTTCCAGCTTCTGGAGATCCCGGGTATCACTTTTGATTCTGTTTTGTTACTTCATTTTAACAGCCAGCGAGAGACGATTGTTTGGTTCTGGGCGGCCACACTTGCGGGTTTCCTTCCAGCCCTTTCGACTCCCCTTGTCCACGACGTGGCCCAGAGGAGGAAGCACCTCCTTCATCTGCAGAAATTGTTCGGAAACCCCGTTATTCTGACCACGAGCAAGCTTACGTCGGAATTTCTTGGTTTGGAGAGCCTGCAGTTATTCCCAGTTGACTCGTTCAATGGCCGCTCCGCACAGGGCGAAGATGACGTCCTTTTCGGCCGCCACAAAGCAAAAGACAGTATTGCGGTTCTGATGCTGACATCCGGAAGTACTGGAAATGCAAAAGCAGTTCCGCTTCGTCATGCGCAGTTGATGGCCGCTGTGCGTGGAAAATCGGCACACCATGGGATCGAGCCTGGAGACGTGTTCCTCAACTGGGTCGGTATGGACCATGTGGCCAGTCTCATTGAGATTCACCTACATGCCGGTAATACTTGAACAACACTTAGTCTAAATTTGATTCATGACTGACCTTTTTCTCTACCACGCAGTGACCTTGGCAAGCGACCAGGTGCACATCTCGCCAGCTGCGCTCTTTCGAGATCCGCTGCAGTTTATCCGCCTTCTCGAGACTCACAAAGTTGCCTACACGTTTGCGCCCAATTTTTTCTTGGCCAAAATTTGTGATGGTCTCAATGCAAATGCAAATTTCACTGCGGAACTACCTCATCTGAAAGCCCTCATCTCGGGTGGTGAATCCAACGTGGTCGCCACATGCGATGCTCTTATGGAAAAGTTACGCCGGTTTGGTGTTGCCGGAGAGGTCATCCGACCGGGCTTCGGTATGACGGAATTATGTGGAGGATGTATCTACTCACTAGCTTGCCCGTCTTACGACCTCGCAAAGGGCTACGAATTTGCCAACCTTGGATCCTGTATTCCTGGTCTTTCGATGAGGGTGTGCAGGATCGATCATGAGCAGCAGCTTGTGGTCGTTCCGGGCACAGTTGGGTTGCTTCAAGTGGCTGGGCCTATGGTGTTTGACCATTACTTTCACGATCTCTCGGCCACAGTTGAGTCATTCACATCGGATGGATGGTTCAAGACTGGTGATCTTGCAATGATTGACGCGCACGGTAATTTGAACATGGTAGGCCGAACCAAGGATATCATTATTGTTAATGGTGTCAATTGGAGCTGTGCAGCGCTAGAGACAGCTATTGATGAAGAAGAGATTCCCGGTCTCGCCTCTACATTCACAGTTGTATTCCCCCACCGACCTGCCAACTCACCAACTGAAGAAATGGCTGTGGCGTTCGCTCCCACTTTTGACGCGGGAGACGACCAGGCACGCTGGGAAACAGCGAAGGCCATTTCAAAGACCATTTCTCTCATCACGGGTCGGAAACCTGTTTGCATCATATCACTTTCGCAAGATATGCTGGAGAAATCCTCGCTCGGCAAGATCTCGCGATCCAAGCTGCGTGCAGCATTCGAGAGGGGCGAATACGCCGCGATGCAACGGCAGGACAGCGAGGCCCTTGTGCGATACCAGCAAATGAAACAGCGCAAGGCCGAGACCGAGACTGAGAAAATTATACGAGATATACTGGCCGATATTCTACAGATGACGCCGGAGCAGACGGAGGAGATAAATTTGGATTCGTCTGTTTTTGAGCTCGGCATCGACTCGTTCAACCTGATCGCGCTCAGAGCCATGATTCAAAAGACTTTGGGTTCGGCCGTAGAGATTCCAATGGCATTATTACTCACCAAGTAAGCTTTTCCTTGATACCTCCTTTCGGTAAATCAGCTGACGGATTGCCAGGCCGACGCTTGGGGCCATCGCTTCGTCAATCGACACGCTTTTATCCAAGCCCGTCGTCTACGACCCGATCGTACCGCTCCAAACCAATGGCTCCAAGACGCCTTTATTCTGCATCCATCCTGGTAGTGGTGACATCCTGGTCTTTATCGCCTTGGCGGCGCACTTCCCAACCCGCCCGGTCTACGCAATCCGAACGCGCGGTTACAACTCAGGCGAGCGCCTCTTCTATTCCATCGAAGAGACTGCAGACACCTACGCTGAGCACATCCGCAAAGTCCAACTACAAGGCCCCTACGCTATCGCCGGATACTCTCTTGGCTCTACTCTCGCGTATGAAGTCGGCAAGCGACTCGAAGCGCAGGGCCAGGAGGTCCGATTCCTCGCCAGCATCGACTACCCGCCGCATATTGCGCACTACGTCCAGGGTCTAAACTGGATCGATGTTCTGCTGCACATAGCCTTCTTCCTGGAGCTCATAGACGAAGCTACCATGGTCGACATCACCCCGCACCTGCACACACTAGACAGAACCACAGCTTCGTCGCACATCCTAGCCATCGGCGACCAGGCCCGCATCGCCGCCCTGGCGCTGGACAGCGACCGCCTGACCTCAATCAGCGACATTGCCGAAAACTTTCGCGTCCATTGCGAGACGTATGCGCCCGTAGGTAAGGTGGAAAAGCTGGACGTTTTCGTCGCGGACCCGCCGACGTACACGGCCGAGGGCAGGCGAGACTGGCGCGAGAACAAGCTGGGCCGATGGGCGGACTTTTCGCGTCAGGAGGCTGAGTTTCACGACTGCCCAGGGATTCACGCCAAGATGCTGAATCGGGAGCACATGGCCGAGTTTGCCAAGATCTTCAAAGCGGTCATGAAGAGGAGAGATATATAGCACGTCAGAAATGGGCTCTACATTGCGGTTATTAGACAGCAAATAACAAGAATTCCCTGATATCTTTCTGAGTAGCAAATGTGAACTTTAGCATGTGAGTTTCATGAGGCGGTTGCCAGACTGTCGGCCAGGCTTGTCGCACCCTCTACAGTTACCGAGGGTTGCATCATTTAGGGTGCGCTGTTGGGCTTACTCAGGCATCGGTCGCCGCCCACAGAATTTGCTACCGGTAGCAACGCAATCGTCTTGCATCTGGCAAACGCGTCAAGGCCTGGGAGCCCGTGATGCTGCGTGTACAATTTGTTGATTATCAACGACAGATGTTGATGGGGTTGACTAATTTACGCAGCGCTATTCTCGAGGCAAGAGATATGAGCAACCAGGTGAGCATATGACAGCCTGACAAGCGACGGCCTTTCCACAGGTATATATGGGAAGCACCCAACTCTACAGCTCACTGCGAATAAATATGCCCGGCGAGCTATAAAAACGGCGCCAAAAACGGGACAGATGCAATGATAACTTCCCAAAAAAAAAAAAAAAAAGATGGCATACCTTTGTGAGGACGGGTTTCCAGGCTCATGGGGACTACTATGCCGACGTTCACATTGTACTGCGACGCAAAGGCCAGGCTTACGAGTTCAAGTCAACTGAGGAGGCATGACTGTCGATAATTGGGGACTTGGTACGGTGGCATTCAGCGACAATTTAAGCTTCGCGGGAGCTAACGTCAGCCTGCAGAAAATATCGCAGCGGACGTTGCGCCTTTATTCCACACGACGCCATCAACACAACCTATCATAGATGTCCGAAAAGAACTTTGCCGGAGGCAAGGCGCGAAAGAGGCGAAGGAAAATGGCCGTAGCACACTGTAGCCAGAGCGGGACATCCTGCTTAGCTTGATAAAACTACTAGGGGTAGCAATACAAAGTCTTCGAGTCTTTTCAATATTTATTTTCGGCGAAGCTTGCCCGAAATTCACTGAATAGTATATATAATACAGACTGACGTTGAGGCAATCAGGGGTAGCTTGGCGTATCCGCTTGAAGGCTGCTTGCCGTGTGTACGTATATTAGCGAGTGTGAGTCTTCTCAGGCGGGTTTGCTTCGAAGCGAGTATGTAGGCTCCATTGCGTAGGCAAGAGTGCAAAGATGGAAGTGCATTGATGGAAGTGCGTAAGTAGAGGTGCCTGCGCAGAACTACGTTAGTTGAAATGCATACAAGGTAAGACGCACGTAGCGGTGCCCAGGAGTCGTAACGTTCCTAGAAATCGCGGACATTCCCGTAAGTATATAGTTTTGGGTAGAAGTTAGTCTGATTCATGTTGGGATACGCTGCTGGCCAGTAATGAGATACAAAACGCAACTTGGCATGCTTTAGTACCGCAGCGATATTCTCCGCATATTGCATCCTTCTGTATCAGTGGCCATATTGTAGCAAAATACCAGTTCTTGGCCAACGCACTCTATGAACGACTCGCGAATCCTGTGCTTGCCGCAGATGTATTCTTGATACACGCACAGGCACAGCCCTCCGTCGTTCAAGAGGCCCCCTTCATCTTCAACGTCTTTCAATTTTTGCATAGCCTCGGCAAGTAGCATACTGTCCCAGAGGCCATCGCATATGCGCAGACGCCGAAGCAAGCCAATTGCCCGCTGTCTTTGTCGGCTGTCTCGGCAATTTAATGCGCACAGCCATATGGATTCGCCGACCGATTGAGAGAAGGACAGACCAGAGTGTTGCACGTCAGGCAGAGAACACAAGTCTTCGAGCTCTTCGAGGATGCATGCATACGTTTGCCTGTGCCTGTCTAGCATGAAGACACCCTGGGAAAAGTCGTTGTCGATGCACGTCTTGACAACCGCCTCAAAAATCCTCAGCAGCCTAAGCTGATGTCCATTCTTTTCTTTGCCCAGGTGCCCCCTGCGCGCAAGGTCGTCAAGCTTCGCGCTCCATTCATGTATCAGGGTTGAGTAGCATACAGCCGGCACGACCATCGGAAGCAGTTCATCCGATGACACGTGCCCAATATCTCGGAACGAAAACATCATCCCCGTGAGCAGCAGCTGCCACTCCTTGTAGGCATCATCGGCGGTTCTATACGGCTTGCTTGAGCACGGCGGTGGGTATCCGCGCTCTCCCCAGTGCGGTGCCGCGGCGAGGCGCGAACGGAGGCACAACTGCGCCTGAATATTGGCAACCAAAAGCCTCAGGACGTCTATCGACAGCACGCCCTGGCCGCGGTACGCAGGCGACGGCTCCTTCCACAGCTGCCAGTAGTTGTAGAGCTGCAGGGTGTTTTTGCTGTGCGCCAGGGCCTGCGAAAAGCGGCCAGCCAGCGCGTTGGTACAAGCCAGCATTATCTCCGATATGAGCAGCATCTCCATGTCGTTGTAGTCGTGGCTGGCCTTTGCAGCGACGGGCAAGAGGTGGCGGATTGCCTCGCTGTAGTGCTTGCACGATAGCATGTAGTGTTGGGGAGATTCGGATCGTCCTCGCTCCCTCCACTGCTGCGTCGCGCTGAGGCATAGGCTAACATGCCATACTGCGGGATAGTACTGGGCCGCCTGCAGCAGGTCGACGGTCCAGAAGGACTGGTTGAAGAAGCCCGACACCCTCGGCGCCGTTTGCAAGCGGAAGGTGTAGAACGACTGCATGTCATGCGCGTGATGTCGATGCCGAGCGGCGTGGTGGTCGTAGAGGGTCTGATCAAGCGTAGGCCGCGGGCGTTCAAGTCACGCGTGCTCCCTTGGTGGGCGAAGCAGAACGTCAGCTGTAATTGAATAATGGTTTCGGTGTGCTGCGAACTTGGCGCCGGGCGACTTACAGCCATGGCATGCCCGCATCCAGTCATACTCTGTTGTGGAAGTATGCTGGCCTGGTGACCAAAGGACCATGTCATCCAGTTTTTTTACCCTTTGTGGCAGCGGGACGGATATATCGCAAGGCCTCCCCGACCGAAGACAGTGTCTGCAACTTGGTACTTTTTCATCGCACTTTATGTGACGGGCTCTTGGCGGGGGCAGTTAGCATCTTTCAGCACCTTGCATATGCGTTTCCAGAAGCGTAGAGAAGAGCGTCGACCATCCATGACCGCAGCAATAGACTCACCGGCATGTGCTACATCCTGTTCTTACTCTTGGCGCCCATGTCTTTGACCTGGGCTTTCTTACTGCGTTGAATTGATTGTTATCAGTAGCTGTATGTGTTGAATGCGAATTGCCGCACTCTCTGATTGACATGCAGCGAGTAAATTTGTCATTGCCTCGAGGAGGCTGTTCTTCTACGGCGTCAGGGAGCATAACTGCTTGTGATGACTCTGGCTTTATGTGGTGTATCCTGAGATATATGTTTGAACGGTGGAAATGAGAGCAACTATCGAGACGCGATCTGAAAAGAGGATATCGTGTTGGCGGTTGCAGCTCTGTGCAACAGCGATGTCTTGACAAATTCCGTGGCCAGCTAGACGCATTTTCGATTCAAGAGCGGCACGCATCGTTTCCATGGTTTCTACCTCTTTCTACGACCCACTTATTCAGTTATCATGTAAGCATGTGAATGTGTACTAATGTACTCCCCAGCATCATGTATAGACATTCAGTAGAAGACTTTCTTCACATCTACAATATTGCAGTTACTCAGAAGCCATCTCAGTATTATAACAGAAGGGGAATATTCAGCCACCGAGATCTGGAACTTCACCAGGGTTGAAATCGATAGCATTCGTGCGTGGTTAAAGCGGAGTTTTTGCCAACCGCGCTAGGTCCCAGAAGTGGAGAGAGTATACTTAAGTCAAAGCACTAATTTAAAAAAGAAACCTTAGATACATCAATTCCCTTTTTTTATACTGGTCATCGTCCCACCAACCTAGGGCCTTCCTTCCTTCAATCGACGTGCACAAGTGCAGCAGATATTTCTGTGCTGCTGGGTTCTTCTTTTCGATCTCAATTGCCGCGTCGGCGTCATCGACCGCAAAAAAGTAGCTGGACAGTCTTTCCCAGTCCCCTGGATAGCCCACCAACGTTTGCGTGTTCTTGTGCACGTACTCCTTGTCCGATTTCGTGACTCCTCTTATGTTCAAACTACGCTGTACCCTCAGTAACCCCCGCCCGAAGCCTACCATTCGTGCCATTCTCTTACACCTCCATTAGTGGCTGGCAAAAGCAGGCTCGGCGTGGAGAGCATGTCGATCAAACTCGCACGGATGTGTCCCAGAGGTGGGCGCGGGACCCAGTTGATTTGGCCAGGATCGTACAGCAGATCATCGGAAGCAGCACCCACACCCTCTCCAACGTTGTCTCGGGTGGGCTCCCCAGGCATACTAATAATGAGTTGCGAAGCTAAGATCACGGTTTTCTATCAGTGGAACTTCTGTATCTCTTTGTATTGACTGAACTCTCTCGACATCAGTGACCAGGACTAATAAGCCGCCAGGTGTGATTTCGTAGCCCATTAAGCGGTTGCCAGCCACCTGTAACTGCCGAATGAGAGCAATGTGCCCGACCAAAAGAGCAACATGAGCTACCCTGTCAGCCGCCGAGACAGTGACGTGTCTTCTGATATCCCTGTACAAGAGTTGGGCCAGTTGCCCACCGCTACCCAGCAGCGCTTGATCTACTTGCAACACAACCTAAGGAGGTCAAAGTCGCGAGATAGTCCACCAAAGCCCCTCACGTCCTCAGGTTCCAATAACGTCGATACCATCGCTTTAGGTTTACAGTACTTACCCCCCAAGAGCCTGGAAACATATTCACTTGAGCGTGGGATGCTAACGCCTGGAATGCCGGCTAGGGCTAGGTCCCCGATCACGCTAATACACAACCATACGGAGCCCGACCCTGAAAACCCGCATTATATCCCCGATCGATTAAACGGGTACACAACTTCGTGGCAATCATGAGGCATCCTTTTATGTCGTCATATTTCGTACGAGTAGCACTCCAGGTTCTTTTGTATACCCTCAGACCTGCGGCTGCAACCTCAGTGCCGAAGCAACAGCCATTAGGTCCGGCGAGGGATGAAGGTCTGTGGAGTGCGGGCCTTCCAAGGATCCTCTATCGAGGAGATACTATACCCCCGACGCAGTACCAGTTGCTAGGGGGTATTCCTCCTGAATTTACAGGGCCTACTACCAATGATTCTTATAGCCTAATGTGGCATCAATATGGACCTGGGGGGCCGCTGGTGAGGGCCGCTATACAGTCTGCTTATGCCTCAACCTCGATCGCATTTTCCTCCGCCTTCGACTTCGCTCTTGACGGAAATCCGGGTGAAGACGGCTGGCTATATCAAATTCAAGCTACCCCCAATTTTATTGATCTGCGCGCATCTTTGTTTCATTATCAGTACCCCACGGAAAAGGAGTTTCCAGCTCTGGGCGGCATAAGATGGGACCAAATTCGGTCCTGGGTACGTATAGGCAACGATACAATATTATCGCAGAGCGGCCGGCGCCAGGGAAGAAAGTTCCAAAGATGGAGAATTTTGGAAGAGTTTTCAAAAGATATTCCTGATTTGCACTGGATCAAGAACGATGACTATAATCCGGCCTACGATCGGTATGCGGCTAGTAGTGGACAACCACAACTCGCCGGTGATACACTTGCAGGCAATATTGAATATGGCAAAAATTACGGGCAGAAAACACTAGAGCAATGGGCCGAGGAGTTTATGAATGATAATGGAGGGCCTGTAGGCTGGAAAGGATCATTCCCGCTTGATTTGTCTGCGCCAGTATTGAACAGTCTATGAGTGTACCTCGCCCAGGGTTACGGGTAAAGAGATAGAACCAGTATACTATAACTTACATTAAATATCTTTATTTATACAGTCATGTATTTATTTCTATTTTCTTATATACTATATACTATATAACAAACATTTGCAAAAGTTGTCCTTCCTATCCTTCTGCGTTTAGAGCAGCACCTGTGGCCGTGGTTGCACACAAGCCAGTTATCCTCGTCCACAGCATGTATCAGCTTATTGGTGTGGAAAGGCCGGGATTTCGCTAGGTTCATGTGTCTAGTTATTTGCAGTGCGGTTAAGCGCTCTTTGAGTACTGGTGCCGAACAATGTCGTACAGCGGTAATACAAAATTCTGACAAGCTGCCAAATAAGAAAGCAGACAGTAGCTCTGACGGCGCTAATAAAAACATGAGTAAATGATGGCTTGTCATGAATGCAATGCTCCAAAGTAATTGTGCACTCCTTTCTTACGTTGTGCATCATGGCCGCGGCACACATCCCAATGCCAGCAGCCTCATTTGGGCTACAGGCTGGAGGGCCCTAGTGCCAAAACCTGCATACATGTAGGTCCAGTTATCCGAATCAAGCATTTTGACCTGGGTGGCAAAACATGACTTCAGCACGTGCATGTCCCCGCAGCGATATGCAGCGTCATCAAGACTTGCTTTATTGAGTGTGCTAAACATGCAGACTCGACCAAGAAACACATGTAGGTCTCTCGTCTATATGCGCTAAGGCTCTTGTGAATATCATTACAATATTATAAAGCGGCTTGGAATTTAAACTCGAATACGCTATACACCGCTTTCGAATTACACGAGTGGCGTCGCTGCGACATTGCCAACGATGGGCCAAGATGCAGAACGCTCAGGTAAGAATACCTCCACATGCGGCCAACACATCTATCGAGAAGGCTATTAATTATCTCAAGATCCACCCAGAGCAGCGACAGTATCGCAAGACACGTCAGCTCTGGCAGAGGCAGAATACGATGCCACCATCGCCGACTGGGAGGTCATCACAGAGGTGCCTGACGAACAAGACGTGACGAGCCACGAAGCAGCGCAGAGCGCCAAGCAGGGAGGCGCTATTCAAACAAATAACGAAGCGACACAAGGCGCTCAGCACGGCGGCACGGTTGAAGCAAATCGCGACGTGACAACACAAGGTGCCCAGCCAGAAGGCACCAATGACGCCAGTCATGAAGTGGCAACAGGCGCCCAGCAAGGCGGCACGGTTCCAAGACAGCATACTTGGTCACGAAGGAGTCAATTTAAATGGGAAGTCGGTTGGGGCGACCGAAAATATACTGTTCTCGGCTGGGATATCACAGTTTCACTTTAGTCCATGGGGCGAGCGAGTTGCATCGCGCCGTTGCCAACGGAGAATGATGCGGGTTGATTGGGGCGGATCCACGTTAGAAGGAGATTATCCTGTACTTGACCATTTTTGGGACCAAATTGTCTACAGGCTGTATGTATTATTCTGCGCAGTGCGAATTTTTAAGCGAGTGGCCCGACGAGGTACTGCAGAAGGAAAGGCGGCTGCGCTCCGATTACCCAGTGTGTTTGCCTTTCGGTCGAGGGTCTCATCGTCGAGAAATTTCTTGGACGAGCAATCGCCCAGGCGAGTCCATTTGGCCGTCGCAGTGGTTAGGAGGAGTCTCGGATGAACGCGCCGTGATGGGGATGTTCAGTCGGCGTCGCTTGATGCCTTGGCAGCCAGTGCGGTCACTGGCGGCGCTGTCGTCGTTTGCGGTAGCGAGCGCCGCTGGTGAGAGCTGCTCTCTGTTTAATTCATCCAGCCAGTTCTGAAGTTGATTAAGGTGCATGTCCGCCACGGTGCGGGGTTCGGCTTCGAAATGCTATTTGATGGTGGTTTTGAAGGTGGTGGCCGACGCTGAATAGAGTCATGGTGAGTGTTGTTGTCAGCTGGTTGCCCTGGCCTACTTTTTAGGCCCTCGATTCTGTCACGGATTGGGGTCGACGTGGCTAAACGGATTGGGCCCCGACATCTTTTGTGCGGACTTTTGCAAACGCAAATGGATTGGCCGCCGTTCCAGTAGACAATACTTAAGTATGATAGGGCGAGCAGTTTAACACCCTGGAATCGTTGCGCATATGTATTTTCTTCCTATGCAAAGCCACGTTATTTGGATTATCATCTCTTGCAGCCTTGAATGGACGATGCCGTCTCTTCAACCGCTCGTGTTGGCAAGCGTCAAGCGCTTGCCACTGCAACCGGGCAAGATGGTGATGCGTAGTTTTACAATAAGCCGTGCTGCGGCTGCGTCTCACAGCTCAAGCCCGCAGCCAAGGTACGAAGGAGTGAATTTGTCGGTGACGCCAGAGCAAAACTGTTAGGGCAGTCACAGCTGTCTTACAAGGGAATGAAAAAATAGTAGGTGGCGCCCTATTCTAGTGTGTGATGGGATTCTGATAATTTTCTGCACCGTGGGATTAGCTACAGCAGGCGCTGGGGCTTGTCCTAGCAGTGTATTGGAGGGCT
Organism: Paracorniculantispora psalliotae; assembly: GCA_002796755.1. Lineage (NCBI taxonomy): Eukaryota > Fungi > Ascomycota > Sordariomycetes > Hypocreales > Cordycipitaceae > Paracorniculantispora > Paracorniculantispora psalliotae. The sequence continues at coordinate 25,738 of PHFE01000045.1, read as the reverse complement.
CGGGCTGAACATGTCTATAAAGCCTCAGCGAGTAGCAAAAAAAGAGCATTAATAGCAATTTATTGCGGTAACTTTGCTATCCATAATTCAGTGTTATAGGTGGCTACTTCTATTGTAGCTCGTATCTCTCAATTCTCTCGAACTAACGTGAACTAGCAGGACGACGGTGGCGAAATACAAATAGTATTTTCCTGCTCGCCCAGAGTCCAAACAGTTCATGCTATCCCACGGCCGGGACATGATCACATAGCTCTGTAAGGCTCATCTTGGCAGCATTCTAGCGGCGTCCTCGTTACCTGGCCGTCTCTTAACAAGGGCATCGGCAGGTCGTTCCGGGCGGACAGTTGCAACCTGGGTAACAATGGCACTATCACAGCATCCAGCACCGCGTTAGCAACATTTGCATCGCGCAAGCTCATTAGGGATCGGAAGAAGGGGGTCGCATACCAAGGGACAATTGGACTCCTGTCGCATCGAGCTTTGGGTTAGCCATCTTATCTCACGAGAGAAAGCGCACGGGCGGCGGCAGAACTTACAGCGTAGCACTATCAAGACCAACGTCCAGCGCCGAGTTAGTGGGCTGCGATTATCAAATTTTGTATCCTGTGGGAAAGTATATCGTACCTGTCCATGACCAGGACAAGTTCGTTTGAGCAGTGGATTGCCATCTGGCCCGCCCGGCACCAAAGCTACAGCCATCGCGACCATAGCCCCGAGGAATATTGCTAAAACACGCATGGATTATAGTCTTGTAAATAGGCAGACAAACTGGGTCAACTCAGCCAGCTATAGAAGAAGCGATGAGACCGCGGGGTAGTTGGGTATTTAAAATTTTGGCGGCATTTTGGTGGTTACAGGGGGAAATAAACGCATAAACGTCTAATATAATTTCGGGATATTAACGCGGATGACGATGCAACTCATCGTCCCGTGTTAGTCTTTCGGCGGTGTGATAATATGTAGAATGTCTTGGCTTCTCAATATACTATGAGAAGCGGTGTAATTTCATACGGAGACATTTCAAGCCGTAAAGAAATTACCAATCTATTATTATACCTAGAATAATGTAGGCATGCTATAGTATGCTGTAAGCCGATAAGTCGGCATTTATAGGCGAACGGGCGACAATTTCAGCTATTACTGACTGTAAATACTGGCGAGCGGCCAAGCTTCAACCCTCGTACAGAACTCCATACGGCAATCGCCCACCGAAACCTTGCGCATGCCGGTCGCAACTTATGCTGGGGGGTTGAAAACTGACGCCTCCAGATTAACGTTGCGATCCACTACTTTTTCGGTATGTTTTTGGAAACAGGCTTCCCTTGACGCGGCGTCATTTGGCATCGGTTCAGTGCTGATGCTGACTTTGGCGTTGCTTGAAGTTGTAATGGTGCGTGTTCGGTGCTAAAGGCGAGCTCAGCCTCGACATAGCCCTTGATTTTGCGTCCGTCATGATGGCAGATGCGCGTCGGTGTTAGTGATCATTCCTTGGGACAGGAAAACGGACTGGCGCAGCCCTGCTTTGAATAGAGGTTAGCCTTTTCAGGCGATGCCCCGCCTTCTGTAGATCCAGGGCCTCAGCGTCCCTGTGTAAGGAATCGTGGCAGGACACCCCAGCTCAAATGAGTCCTCATTCTCGTAAAAAGAGATATTCACACTAGAGAGCACGGGTGCTAGGCTGAAGAACACTGCGCCACTTGGAGTTCAGTGTGCTATCTATAGAACGAGGAAGCGCCTTAAACAGGGTGTTCTGTGAATAGCAAGCCGCTTGCTGCCGTTACAACGCTTCTCACTTGAGGCGCCTGCCAATCCCGAGTGGAATAGTACAAAAGAAATTTCACTAGAAATGGAACGAGATTTCGCAAATTTGGCAAAATAGTGAAAATATGTATATGTAATATCCCAACCGTATAAACGCAAAGCAAAATATCCCCCTTTTTACCTGTTGTTTGCTCTCTTCCTCGCCTTCTTCTCCCTCTCGTACTCGTTGGACTCTTTGCCCTCCTCGCTCTGAATCTCCGCCACCAGCCTCTTGAACTTCTTCTCGTACGCCTCGTCCTTTGCAATCTTTGTCCGCAGCTTCTCGCGCGCCATGAAGTTGGCATCCTTGCGGAGCTCGCGCATCGCGCCCTTGCGCTCCCTCTTGTGCTCCTTTTGCAGCTTCGCCAGGTCCGCACGCTCCCTGTCGTGATCGTAATGCTTGTCGGGGTCAAACGTCTCCTCAAACTTGGGGATAAACGTCTTGATGGCGAGCGGGCGGTGGTAGTGCAGCGCGAGCGGGCGGCGCGCAATCTGCGCCAGGCGGGCCATGCGCTCGAGCTTCGTGGCCAGCTTCTCGGCTTGGAGCACCACGGAGGGGGGCAGCTTGCTGCGGCAGAGCTTGGCGGAGGTGAGGTGCTGCACGGCGAGGCGCGCGGGCGCAAACGTCTCGAGGAACGCGGGCTTGCCCGTCCACAGGTCGGCGGCGGCGTCGAGGACGTGCAGCGTGGTGGCGAGGACGGCCGCGGACACGGCGGCGAGTTCGGGCGCGGGACCGGGATCACCGCCGTCGGCGTGCGGCACGCAGTCTGTGAAGCGCAGCCTGCGGACGTCCGCTTTGGCTGTGACGTATCGCTTCTGTTTATTCTCATGTATCGGGATCGTCGTTGTTATTTGACTCGTGACCGGAGCGACGGGCGCCAGCGCGACGAGCGTGTTGACGGCAAAGTTCATCACTTCCGGCACGTAGCGCTTGGCCAGCTGCTGGTACTGCAGCGCCAGCACGCAGAGGAACGTGCCCGTCGCGTACTCGGGCAGCTGCTTCGGCACCTTTTGGCCCAGGTACCGACCGATGGTGAGCATGGCGGGCGTGACGACCTGGTGAAAGTGGTCGGACGTGGGGAAGATGCTGGCGACGGCGCTGAGGAGGAGCAGGTCCGACGGTTCGAGGCTGAGGGTGCGGTTCTCGCCCATCTCCTGCAGGTGGTGGCGGAAGCGGTTGCTGATTTCGACGGGAAACATTTTCGCGAGGGAGTGCACGTGGCGGACGACGCTCTCGACGACGGCGGCGGGCGGTGACGTCGCATGATCCCAGGGCTCGGCAATGTAATCGACCAGAGCCTGGGCAAAGTTTCCCAGGCGCTCTTTGTTCTTGGCGTCGAGCTTGGGGTGGTAGAGCGCGCGGACGCGCTGCACAATCTTGGGCGTGTTTTCGTGGGCGTATTTCGCCGTGAGCATCTGGAACTCGTCAAACGTCTCGGGGCAGGGAAAGGTAAAGGGCAGGCCGTGCTCGTCGCCCTTTTCTAGCGCCGACGTTTTCGCGGCGGAGGCGGCTTGGAAAACGGGGTTCTTGGCCTCCTCGTCGTTGAGGAGGCCCTTGGTGAACTCGTCGTCTTCGGCGTCGTTCTCATCACCCGAGTCGCCGCCCGACTCGTCGTCGGATTCGTCACCGCTGTCCAGGTCGAGATCTTCCTCTGAGCCGCTGGCCACCAGGTCGTCGTCAATGATAAAGTCGTCTTCGTCGTCGAATCCCAGCTCCGCCGCTGTGGTACGTGTGCGAATACCCTCACCGAGACCGAAATCATCATCATCATCCATGTCCTCGTCATCATCGGCAGTCTTCTTGCCCTTGTCGTCCTCGCTCTCGTTGCTGTCGGAAACCTCTTCGCCGCGCATACGCTTCTGGCGCTTCTCTTCCAGTTCGCGTAAACGCTTCGACTCCTCCTCCAGCTTCTCCTCTTCCGTCTTGGTGCGGTCGGACGGCTGCGCGCGGCGGTCCTGGGCCAGACGCTTCACCTGCATGTCGAAGTTGCGGTCAAACTCGCCACGCTCGACGCCGGCGATGCGACTAGCCTCAGCCGCGTCCTCAGGGCGCCTGTTTTTCGCTGAGGATGTGAGCAGCATCTGGATGCTGGAGAGTTCCTTGTCGAGGTTGGCGCGCATCTCGTCGTCGTCTTCCTTGGCGGCCTGGCGCTCGTACTTGTGGTGTTTGGACTTTGCGATAATCTCCTCCATGACTTCCTTTTTCGTCTTTTTGCGTTCGGGCTCCTTGTCGCTGTCGCTGTTGTCCTCGCCGGCGAGGCCTCGGAGGCGCTTGCGGCGCTGCTGCTCACGAACGGAGTCGTCGCTGTCTTCGGCGTCGAGGTCCTCCTCGTCAAAGTCGTCGACCGGCTCGTCGTCGTCGAACGAGATGGACTTGCCACCGTGGGTGAGGCCATCGATGGGACCCTCGTCTTCGAGGTCGAACATGGACGTCTTTTTGTGGGCGCGCTGCTTTTCGCGGGCGAAACGCTCGAGCATCTTGTCTTCGGGGGCCATGGTCGGGTCGTTTTCACCGAATCGTCTATCGAGGATACCGCCGACCTTGTTGCGGCGCTGCATGTCTACTAATAACGTCTCACGGCGCTGTAAAAGGTGGTTAGTTAGATGTGGTTAAAACTTTGGGTGGCTCGACGAACTCGTTCTTCGCTGGCGGCTTTGGCGGCGCCAGGACGGCCCTGGATGCCCTTGGCCGCGCTGGCGCTTTTCGGCATATTGCTGGTGACGTCGAATTTGGGGCCGCGAGCGGCATGCTTGAGATCAAACGGGTTGAACTGCTCGCGGATGCCGGACAAGACGGCGCCGCGCTGGAGTCGCTTGTCATTGCGGCCCTTGGCCTCCTCGGCGTTGCGGCGCTTCTGCTTTTTGGATTGCTGGGGTCCAATGACACCCTGCTCCTTCAGCGACGCCTTGAGGCGCTTGAGCTGAGAGCCGGCCATGTTGGGGGAATAAATTGTCGAGCAAGAGTTGCGCTGCCGACGATGCAAAAGTCGGGTGAACCAAGTATGGTCGTCCAGAAATTTTCGGCGGGCCACTTATCGATAAGAATTTGGCGGGCGGGTTTACTCCAGCACTTGAGTTTGGCGGCACAGCGCTGGCCAGTGACGCTGGTGCTGTAACTTGCACTGAAATGGGAGTTGAGCGCCCGAACGTCTCCACCACGACGCTCCTGGACAACTTCATCTCTTCATCGCCGTCTCTCATCATCTTGCGCCAGCATCGCCATGAAGCAATAGCGATTGACGGTACGACTTTTACACGACAGTATCCAACTATGACCCGGCAATAGCAGCAACACGATGAGCTGGAAAGCCGGCCTATGGGCATTTGCCCGGGATGAGCGTGTGATGCTGGTGGGCATTGGCCTAGCGGCGTTTAGTGTGGTCAACACCATGGTGACGGTTCTGACCATGATTCGCGACGACAATGAGATAGCGCCAGCAGAGCCCAAGACACAATACATTACGCAGGATACGGAAGATGCGCTGCAGGTCAACACGCTGACGAAGCTTCTGGAGCACCCCAACTATTCGATACGCGACATTGCGACCAAGATTCTGTGCGACAGAGCGGTAAATGACCCAGGAGCCATTACGTATCTTCTGTATGGGATTACGGTCAAGAGCTACGATGAGCGGCTGTATTGCCTGCGGGCATTGTCGCTGCTCACGAATCAGACATTTGGTAGGTCTGAGCATGATTGCATGGTGCCTGAGCTAAACGAAAACGCAGGCCTAGACGGCTTATCGAAGCTGAACACGCCAAAAGCATACTCGGCGCTGGTTCGGTCGTTGGAGCAGAGCCTGGAGGATGCGGAGCTGCCGGTGGTGACCAACATTCACTGGGACGAGTACTATCTACGGGACACGGCGGAGCGGTTCTGCCTCAAGTTTCTGCAGGAGCTGACGATCAAGTTTGGGGCGAACCTGCTGGTCAAGGCCAAGTTTGTGGAAAAGTGGCTGGTGAAGCAGCAATGGGGCGAAGAGGCAGCGACACGCAAGGCCAACTTTCGGGCGTACAAGGTGGCGCGCAGCAACCGGATCGTGGACATTGTCAACAGGATCGAGCAGTGCCGACGGGGGCAGCGGGCGCTGGAGAAGGCGGGCTTGGTGGACAGGGACGACGGCGCGTCGCGGCGACGTCGGATGGGGGAGCTGGCGGAGCTGCAGGAGCTGCCGGATTTGCTGATGGAGGTAGGCGACGTGATTGGCGAGGCGCCGGTGACGGAGGTGCAGCAGCTGCGGCGCGCACGGGAGCACTCGGCGGAGGAGCGGCGGTTGCGGCGGCAGCACCGGGAGGCGATGGTGCTGAATGACGGGACGAGGCCGCTGGCGCGGGAGGATATCATTGAGCGAGATCACGGGTCGCCGGCGTAGGGTGCGTAGGGGGCGTATAAGGGGCAAAAATGAGTGTACATATGTGAAGGGGACGAATGTCACGGTGTATGATTATTTTTGGGGATACAAGCCATGGCGATGGGAGGATGCAAGGGAGCGACCGGGCAACTGGTGGCATTTTGAAGAGGGGCAGATTGGAGTGCAAGCGCCCTGCATCGATTGGCATTTATAAACAAAGAATATAATTTTGAGGAGATTCATTCATGGACGAAGCAGCACAGAACCAGGGTGATATGGGCCTCTTGTGTCGTCTGTACTGTAGAGACGAGTGGGCGGCGAGAGATGCCAACCACGCCAAAATAAATAATAATTATGAAAGAAAGACTGGATTAACTGGGAAATCTAGAATTTTCTCTGTTTTCATTATATTTATTTGCGCAGATCAAGGCGTATCTACGCACCAGCATGTCGTTGTGTACTTGTTTGGTTACTGGGTACATTGGACAATGGAGGGGTCCAGATCCCTGCTGCGATGTGGCAGGATGTGAGACTGGGTTTCAGCCGGAGTAATCACAGCGATTCACATCAAGATGAGCAAGGAGACTGTAGCAAGCATTGCAAGCGACCTGGGGGGGATCGAAAAAAAATATTTGACAAGTTGACTCATTAGAGTTTTGGTGCTCGTTGACGGGTGCGCGTCCGTTGACGGTGCGAAAGCATGGCCGAACAAGCTTCAAGATGGGGTGGCTGCACAAAGCGACATCAGACGAGCGAACCATGGCAAACGGCTAAGAATCGGACAATGTTCAGGCGGACAATCACCCCCGCTTGGCGGCGCGATGTAATGCTACAACAAAGAGGGCAAAGGTTGCGACGGCTGTTCCACCTTGTTCCAGACTGATCCCACGTCCCCGTCGTCTGATGGTGCATGAAGTCGGATTAATTTACAGTTTGTGAGCAAAAGTTGGAGCTGGCCGAATGCGGAAACTAATGAGATGAAAGGCCCAAGGGTCGTGGCAGTTTTGGAAACGTGAGATGCGGCAACGGGTATTTGCATTGTCTGTCGCGATGACATGCCCATTTGCCTTTTGCGCACACATTCTTTTGTGTTGGGCAGGCGTACTGTACCATTTACATGTTCAGCCATTCGTTATTACTGGATTTATCAAGAATTTCTTCTCCTCCTCGTTCATTCAGTTGGCTTGGTTGTTGTTTGTTTACTTGGCAGCTGTCGGTGTGCAGCAGCAGCTGCAGCAACCAGGCTGCAGTGCATATGCACGTCGATGAGCGCTGACCATTGCAGTGACCAGGGTACCTTATTAGGGTGTCTGCCGTCTTGCTGCAATCTTGCATCTGCCGACAGCGGAAGCACCAACAGCGCAGTGCATTCACCCTTGATTTCATTGACAGCGCCCGCAGCCCTTTGCTTTTTCCGCTGCCCTGCGCGCCGTGTTTGTTGTCCACCTTTCTCTCTCCCATTTTGCAAACACGGCCGCTGTTCTTTATCGTCATTCTGCATTCTGCATTCTTCATTCTTCATTTTGTGCGTCGCCAACATTCTTTATTGCTTTTGCCTTTTGTCTTTTTTACACGCGGCATCTGACAGCAACATTGCAGCATTGCCACCCTCACCACCGCCCATCACATCCACAAGGTGAGTACCATCTGCCCCTCCATCCGCCCCTCGTCTGCCGCGTCGAGAGCCCTCTCCTCAGACCAATACTAGGAAAACTAGCCAGCTAACAAGATCAAAGTAATCAGATACCATCCATCAGCTCGTCCTTTTTTTACTTCTTTTTTAAACGTCGCGCAAGTGCCGAAAAACGCACACCTTGACCTCGTCCGCATCGCACAGCTCAGCGCTGCACCAAAGAGGGGCCACCCCAGCCAGTGTCCGTGGGCCCGGCACCCAATTTTTTTTACTCCTGTTGCGGCCTGCCGACAACCGCCGCCCACGCAGGGGCTCTGAGCATCATGGCCACAACAACCACATCTACTTCCACATCCACGTCCACCCTCCGCCCGCGCAAGTCCTTTGCCAACATCCGCGCTCTTCGCCGTCCTCGCCTCGCCGCTTCTACCTCCACCCCCGACCTCAACGCCGCCTTCTCTGCGCATTCCCGCCTCGCCGGCGCACTCTCCCGCAAGACCTCCCTGGCCGCCCTCAACGCCACCACCCTCGCCAGCATCCCCGATGTCAGCGAAACGTACGCCCTAGACTCGGTTCTCAGCCACGACGATAACATGATTCCCGCCACCCCCGGCCGTCCGGGTGCCGGCGGCGACGACGTTGTTGTCGGCGACACTGTCGAAGTCCCCGGCGGTATGCAAGGCACCGTTCGCTTCGTCGGCGCCGTCCAGGGGAAAAAGGGCCAGTTTGTCGGCATCGAGCTCAGCCGCGAGTTTGCCCCTCGCGGTAAAAACAACGGCGACGTCGATGGGTGAGTCCATCCCTATTCCCTACTGTCATAGTACTCACCACGCTATACAACATACTAACATGCACAGCATCTCCTATTTCAACACAAACGTCCCCGGCGCCGGCATCTTTGTCCCCATCACAAAGGCTCTCCGCCGCGACTCTCCCAATCATGCCGCCTACCCCTCCACACCAGGCCCCAACCTCAGAGTCCCCGGCCAGAGCACCGGTTATACGCCCCCTACGCCAGCTCTCCCCAAGCTGAGCGCATCCGTCGGCCCCGGTGCCAGAGCCCCCAGTCCCCAGGCCAAGCAGCGTCCGCCGCGCATGTCTCTGCCCCGGCCCGAGTCGCCCGTACGCCGAACGCAAATGACACCCGCGCCCCGGCCTTCCATGCCCTCGCCCTCCAAGGCCGCTCGCCAAGCCAGCCCGACCAACCGCTTCGCCCAGAGCGTCAGGGGTACCGCCGGCGACCCCAACAAAAAGATCGGCCGCCTCGATCAGAGCCTTAACCTCGGCCAGCGCAGCAACTCAGCCATGGGCGGCGCCGGCGGCGTCATGGATTTCGACGACGACCCTGCCCCGCTCGCCCACAGACCTGCCCGCCAACCCGGCCTCACCACCTCGGCCTCTGCCTTTAACCTGCGGCGACCCGCGTCCCGCGCCAACGCCAACGAAGAGGAGATTGAGCGTCTGCGCGCCCAGCTCGAAGACAGGGACAGCCAGCTCAAGGATCAGGCCAGCACCCTCGCCGAGATGGAGAGCAGCCTCATCGAGCTGCAGTCCCTCATCGACCAATCCGACGGCGCCGGCCCCAAGCACATGCGCAACAGCATGGACGACAAGGACTCGGCCCACCTGCGCATGCTGCTGCGCGAAAAGACGGACAAGATTGCCATGCTCACCGCCGAGTTTGACGCCCACCGCGCTGACTTTCGCTCCACCATTGACACCCTCGAGCTCGCCAGCACTGAGACGGAGCGCGTGTACGAGAAGCGCATGGAGGAGCTCATGGCCGACATTCGCGAGCTCGAGTCCCGCAACCTCGACGTCGACTCTGTCGCCAACCAGCTCAAGCAGCTGGAAGAGCTGGTCCAGGAGCTCGAAGAGGGTCTGGAAGACGCCCGCCGCGGTGAGGTCGAAGCCAGAGGCGAGGCCGAGTTTCTGCGCGGCGAGGTCGAGCGCACCCGGTCCGAGCTGCGCCGCGAACGCGACAAGTCGGGCTCGCCCGGCGGCACCACCAACGGCGGCAGCGACTCCCTGAGCAAGGAGCTCGAGCAAAAGGAAGACGAGATTCGAGGCCTCAAGGCCATTATCCACTCGCTCAGCCGCGACTCGGTGCCGGGCGAAGACGAGCTCACGCCCACGCTGCGCGACTCCTTTAACGACCAGGCCGCCACCAACGGCGCCGGACGCAGTCCTTTAGAACGCCGCGTCGCCGAACTCCAGGCCCTCCTGGACAAGAAGAGTACCCGCGAGGAGGAGCTCGAGCAGGAAGTCGAGCACCTCCGCCGCGGCGACCAGCATCAACAACACAACAACGCGCACAACCACCGCTCGTCGCTGCGAGACTCGCGTGACACCGTCATCCCCGTGCGCGCCGAGCCGCGTTCGCCGGACACGGCCACGCACCGCCGCGGCAACACGCTCGACACCATGCCCGAGAGCGATACGTACTCGTCGGAGACGAGCGCACTGTGGTGCGAAATCTGCGAGACAAGCGGGCACGACATCCTGACGTGCACAAACATGTTTGGGTCCGAAGGTGCCAAGAGCATCTCCAACGCAGGCGGCGCCGGCGATCGCGATACGCTGAAAGCGCCGGTGTCGTCGTCGTTGCCGTATACGAATGGAGACGATGCAGCGCGTCCGGCGCCGCTGCGGTCGAAGGCGAGCAGTCAGGCGTTATCCGCGCCGCCCCAGCCGCCGCCCCAGCCGCCCGCAGCGATCAAGGTGATGCCGAACCCGATGGAGTCGGGCCCTGTGGCGGGCAAGGAGAGCGGCATCATGGATCCGGAGAAGTGGTGTGCCGTGTGTGAGCGTGACGGGCACGACAGCGTAGACTGTCCATTTGAGGATGCGTTTTAAGGCCACGTACGCAATCAGTCACGGAGTGGAATGTCTAGAGATGCATCTTGACGGGGGGGGTTCACGTATACAATGACGCGACTACGACTTGCATGGATTGGAGCAGAAAGTGTAGATGTGGGCAAAAAGTGTACATTGACATTACGAATGTGTTTAATTTTTTGGTTTCGGAGACGGTTCTTTTTTTTTTATTAATGAGCAATATACCCCCTTTTTGCTGTACTCTTTACCTGCCGTGTTGTTAGTGTTGACCTTGCAACCTCTGCAATACCAAGTATGCAAATCACATCACGCTGGTGGCATTTTCTCTTCATTATAATTACAGTAGTATTTGAGCGGTTCAAACGACTGGTTTCTTTTTGCCAATATCTTTTTTCTCTAATCTCCATCTCACACTGTCTTTATGCCCCCCTCCCCCCTTCAACACGGCTTCGTAGCAGTAACGAAACGTTAGCAACCAAGTACTCACAGTAAATCAATATTTGATGCTACTGTGTTTCGGGTTTCAGTTTGATAGCATCAGAACAACTCAGACCATCGCACGGCGTTTCTCTTTTGTTTTGTGCTTTACCCGCCCAACTGGTTTTATATTAGCCGTCCTCTGTTTTACGTGGAGCAACAACTGCTGGGCAGATGAGCAGAACCCAGTACACACATCACAACACGTTTGACTGTATTTTCTCTCAAAAATTATTCAATAGTATAGAAGAGACCCAAACCACGGCCTGATACTTTCCTTCTTTTCTCTTTACGACCTCTCGTCCCTGTGCAGCGTCTTTCCTCACCTCCAACACGTCCCTCTAGGGTGGCCGTGCAACATGTCGTCACAGGCGACCAGCGGCCCGAGCGAACCACGGCCTTCTGTCGCCCACTTTTCCCGTTGTGATGCGGCGTTCCGATTGGCTTACGGAGGCACCGCCACACGGTCGACGTCTTTCGATGCCATTCCATGGGGCGCAGGCACGTCCACTCCCGCACCCACCAACGCCCGCTGGAACAAGGGCCCTGAATAATTTACAGCGGACCTCCACGCCCGCCTCCGTCACTGCTACCCCCCCGACCGATCCCGCCAACTTGTTTAGCACACGGCTTCATTGTTGCTCGTTTTTTCTTCTTTGCTCCATCTTCAACTCTTTGTCTTTTGCTTGTCCTATTTCCCCCCGGCAAACAAGACAAAACAAGCAAGCTTGGCAGGTTTCATCCTCAAGCTTACCGACCTACATATACGCGACGGCACGCAACGTCCCTTCTCGTCCTTCCTCCCGCGATACCGACGGCTACTCGCAAAATTCTCGAGCCCCACCACTCTCTTGGGCATCCCGAAAAGCTGCCTGTTGTTCGCCCGGGCTGAATATCCTCCAGGTACGCCTGCGCCCGCGCCCGCTGTCTGAGCCTCGTGAAACCTTGTGCTCGCCGCCTCGATTCACCACTTCCTCTTCCCTCCTCCATACCCTCTGCCTCGTCTCCCTTTGCTCGACTTGCTGCGGATTAGCCGGCGCCAGACTACGACTCACGTCACTGCGTCCTTTGCCACTGGCTTGTTGGTTCCGCTTACCTCGTCTTTTCCCGCTTCCATTCTCTTCTCTTCTACCGAACCACAGCCTTGCGCAACATTGCCTCGTCCTCGTGACTAATCCTGACAGTGAATCTTGCGGCAGTCATCCCCGACTCGCTCTCGCGACTGATATTGCTTTGCAAAATATTCCTTTCGAAGTTCATATCCTGCTCTCCGCGCTACCACCATGGCCAAGGAAACCAAATACTACGACGCTCTGGGCGTAAGTCGTCCGACATCTCCGTCTATGCGTTCCCGCTGACATGATCAGGTCTCCCCGACGGCCACCGATGCCGAGCTGAAGAAGGCTTACAAGGTCGGCGCTCTCAAGTACCACCCTGGTATGCGCAACCCTCTCCCTGCCCATAGCAAAAGACTAACCGCCCAGACAAAAACGCAAACAACCCCAGCGCCGAGGAAAAGTTCAAGGAAATCTCCCACGCCTACGAAATCCTCTCCGACAGCCAGAAGCGACAGATCTATGACCAGTATGGCGAGGCCGGTCTCGAGGGCGGTGCCGGCGGCGGCGGCGGCATGGCTGCTGAGGACCTCTTCGCCCAGTTCTTTGGCGGCGGCGGCGGCGGCTTCGGCGGCATGGGTGGCATGTTCGGCAACGGCGCCAGCCAGCGCGGTCCTCCCAAGGCCCGCACCATCCAGCACACCCACAAGGTCTCGCTCGAGGACATTTACCGCGGCAAGATCTCCAAGCTGGCCCTCCAGCGCTCCATCATCTGCCCCAAGTGCGAGGGCGTCGGCGGCAAGGAGGGCGCCGTCAAGCGCTGCGCCGGCTGCGACGGCCACGGCATGAAGACCATGATGCGCCAGCTCGGCCCCATGATCCAGCGCTTCCAGACCGTCTGCCCCGACTGCAACGGCGAGGGCGAGATCATCAAGGACAAGGACCGCTGCAAGCAGTGCCACGGCAAGAAGACCATTGTCGACCGCAAGGTCCTCCACGTCCACGTCGACAAGGGCGTCCGCTCCGGCACCCGCGTCGAGTTCCGCGGCGATGGTGACCAGGCCCCCGGCGTCCAGGCCGGTGACGTTGTCTTTGAGATTGAGCAGAAGCCCCACGCCCGCTTCACCCGCCGCGAGGACGACCTGCTCTACAAGTGCGAAATTGACCTGGTCACGGCCCTGGCCGGTGGTACCATCTACATTGAGCACCTCGACGAGCGCTGGCTGAGCATTGACATTTTGCCTGGCGAGGCTATTGCCCAGGGTAAGTCGCGACACCCACCATCCCCAACCCACATAAAGACGAAGATAAAGGTACTAACAACTCACAGACGCCGTCAAAATCATCCGCGGCCAGGGCATGCCCTCCCCCCGCCACCACGACCACGGCGACATGTACATCCAGTTCAGCGTCACCTTCCCCGAGAAGAACTGGACGCAGGACGCCGACGCCTTCGAGGCCCTGCGCAAGTACCTGCCCTCGCCCTCGCTGCAAAACGTGCCCCCTGCCGAGGCCATGACGGAGCCCGCCGACCTCGAGGACGTCGAGAACGCCAAGCAGGGCCGCGTCTTTGACGGTCACGGCGGCATGGACGAGGACGAGGACGGTGCGGGCGGTGAGCGCGTGCAGTGCGCGTCCCAGTAAACGATGAAAATTGTTCTTTGATATGCATCTGGAGCGAATAAAAGTTGTGGAGGGTGAGGAGTTGGTCGTTGGCGAAGGGGGGAGTGGGAGTCGCATTGCTTTTACATCATTCCCAAAACGCGAAACACGTAGTCACGAATTTCAGACGACGTGAGACGGGCAAAAAGGCATACCAGTGGGGTGGTGAGGGAGCAAAGGGCAGGCCAGATGAGCATTTTATTCCTTGTCTACAAATCTACGAGACAAGGGAATGGGTTTGCATGGCTAATGGGAAGGGCTGACATGAAACTGGCTGGCGTTTTATTTTAGAGAAACATAGAGATGTCCTTTTTTTACGAGTTGTTTTTTTTTCTTTGGTTGCAACAATTAGACCATGATGACAATCATTTCAATTGATTTCTTTTTTTAAATTGCTATATACTTCATATGAATCTTTGTGACTGGGCCGTTTGACTGGCTCCTTTGAACTCTTGTCTCAACTGGGTATCCTATCGCCATCGACGTCTTTGTTTTACTCCTCCGGCGCGGCCGCTTCCTGCTGCTCGCCCTCACCATCACCACCATCTCCGTCCGGCCCGCTGCCCGACTGCTTCCGCAGGTGCTCAACCGTATAAAACAGCCCACGCACCTCCTTTTCCGTGACGTCCTGCTCCTCGGCCAGCGCGTCATCGTCCAGGCCGACCATCTTATCCACCGCCACGCGCCCGTCGTCGAGCATCAGCGTAATGTGCTGCAGACCGCGCGCCGCTTCACCTTCGCCTTGCGCATCCGCGGACAGGTGCAGCGCCACGACGAGGTCCTGCGTGTCCGTGGCCGCCGCCACGTCGAGCGGCACGCCGGGAAGCTGGATGACGCTCGGGCGGGTGAGCGTGTGGTCGTCGAGGAGCTCCCAGGTGAAGAGGGCGGGGATGCTATTTTCCACACATTAACAATTTGTGACCAACATAAAAAGACCAAAAAAGAGAGAGACTTACCCTTCACACACAATCAGGACATGCGCCTGCCGACCCGTCTCGCTCGTCATGTGAAACGTCAACACCTTTGACACAGCGACCTTTTCCACATTCGGCGCGACTTCTTTAATCGGCGTCATGATGTTGGTCCGCGACAGCAGCGCGCCCGTGATCCAGTTCCACACAAACAACTCCTCATCACCGCCTCCGGATACCAACATCCCCGTTCTGCCCTCTACCAGCGCCATGGCGCCCACAAACTCCTTGTGACCGAGGCAGTAGCCGTGAATAACGTGCGTCTGGCCCTCTGCGTACCGCGACACGCGGATATGCTCGTCGCGGTCCGCCGTGAGAATGTAATTCCTTCTCTGTTCGTCCTGCGCGACCAACAACCCCGTCAGCATCGATACGTGTCCCAGAAGCAGGGTATGCGCAAAGTCCGGGCCATCGGCGCGCGCGCTGCTGCTTGACGAAGCGGCATTGGCCGGGTTGCTCGCCGCGCGCTGTTGCGCGGCGAGCGCGGCGCGGTTGCCCTTGGAGTGCACGGTGAGCACCGTCGCCGCGGGCTTGGAGAAGGGCTGCTTGGCGGCGGCGGGCTTGGCGGGAGGCACGTAGGGCGCGTCGCTCTTGATGAGCGGGATGGCGTAGACGTCGCCGAATTTGTCGGCGACGAGGATGTCGAGCGCGGGCGTCACGACAATGGACGACGGGCGCTTGGGCATGATTCTGGTCAAGAAGTCAGTATTGGAACAGTAGTGAGAAGAGATGAATGAAACCCCGCACCTCTTGCTGAGTTGTGTGAGATGGCCGTTGTTATTAGCCAGCACCCAGATCGCCTTATCGTTGCCTGACACGGCCACGAGATGGCTGCCGTCGGGCGATGTCGCCATTTGAATAATCACTGGCCGGTCCGGCACGGGCAGCGGCTTGGGCTTTCGCTGGTCCTTGCCCTTTTTGCGTCTTCCAGCAGTCTTTTCCTCAGTATTTTCCTGGGATTTGTCCTCAGACTTGTCCTCAGACTTGTCTTGCTTGTCGTCTTCCTTCTCGTCCTGCGCGTCTTCAGTCACTTTTTGGCGCTTGGCGGGGGGCTCGGCCTCATCTACCATGACGGAGTCGTCGGCCTCCTCCGGTTCGACTTGCACGCCGGCGCCGGCGAGAAACGTGTCCAGCTCCGGGTGCTTCCATGTTCCGAGGTGACGATGCGTGGTGAGGTCAAAGGTGTGAATCTTGCCGCCCCGGGCGGCGAACAGCGTGTGGGCGCATCTGTGGACGCAATTGTACGGAATCTTCATTTTGAACGGTGTTTTGAATGATTGGTCTGACGAATGACATGTGCAGCGTGGTGAGGCTGATTTTTAAGATGGTCAATATTTCATATAACAAGCTCGCCAGCCTGAGAGAAAGCTTCACCACTTAAAAAAAAAAGGTACATCGCCCATGTACCTCTGCCCGTTTGGTAAAAGGTACGTACCTTTTACAGCGACTGCACTAGGCCCAAATAGGACTCGCGTCCAAATTTGCCTGCAAGCCCTCGCACAGTGGGTCGAGCACACAAATTTCGCTAACCAACCACTGGTGGGCGCAAAAAAAATCCGCGGCAGAAAACTATTGTGTGGGCTGCGCGTCGTCTGGAAGCTCTTCTCTTTCATCACGTCCTTCGACAACCATCACCATCACCTAACCACCAATACCCAATTCCTTTTGCCCTTAAACAACCTGCCTTTATAACAAGAAGATATGGGGGGCAAAACTGCTAACAAGGCCGGCTACTTCGACAAGCTCAAGGGCTTGCTCGAGGAGTACAAGTCCATCTTCATCGTCGAGATTGACAATGTCTCGTCGCAGCAGATGCACGAGATCCGCCACGCCCTCCGCGGCAAGGGCGTTGTCCTGATGGGCAAGAACACCATGGTACGATTTCTTCTTCCCAAGCATTGACCGCATTCAGCTGCTTACGTGCTTGTCCCAGGTTCGCCGTGCCCTCAAGACCTTCATCAACGACACCCCCGAGTACGAGCGCCTCCTGCCCTTCGTCAAGGGCAACGTCGGTTTCGTCTTCACCAACGGCGACCTCAAGGAGACCCGTGACATCGTCCTGTCCAACCGCGTCGCCGCGCCCGCCCGTGCCGGTGCCGTCGCCCCCATCGACGTCTGGATCCCCGCCGGCAACACCGGTATGGAGCCCGGCAAGACCTCGTTCTTCCAGGCCCTGTCCGTGCCCACCAAGATTGCCCGTGGTACCATTGAAATCACCACCGATCTCAAGCTCGTCGAGAAGGGTGCCAAGGTCGGTGCCTCCGAGGCCACCCTCCTCAACATGCTCAACATCTCGCCCTTCACCTTCGGCATGGGTATCGCCCAGGTCTACGACGAGGGCCAGTGCTTCGAGCCCCACGTGCTCGACATTGGCGAGGAGCAGCTCCTCAAGACCCTCGGCAGCTGCATCAGCTCCATTGCCTGCATCTCGCTCGCCATCAGCTTCCCCACCCTGCCCTCCGTCATGCACTCCGTCGTCAACGGCTACAAGAACGTCCTCGCCGTCGCCATCGAGACCGACTTCTCCTGGCCCGAGATTGAGGAGCTCAAGGACCGCATCGCCAACCCCGACGCCTACGCCTCTGCTGCTCCCGCTGCCGCCGCCGCCTCTGGCGGTGCCGCTGCCGCTCCCGCCGCCGCTGCCAAGGAGGAGTCCGAGGCTGAGGACTCTGACGCCGACTTCGGTGGTCTCTTGTACGTCAACCTGCCATTGTCTCCCATGCCATGCCTGCTAACATGTTTGCCAGCGACTAAATGCAGTCACCCGATCACGATGAATGAACGACTGACAGGACTTTTGGTTGGGATCATCACAACTTGGAGATCAACAGTATCGAGCACATATGTCACCGCCGGCTGTAGAATTTGCCGGCGGCACGATGGTATGATTGTCACGAAACAAAATTCAATCAAAATTGCACGTCGGTTTTCGGCATCCACCAACAGTTCCACCTTCTGCCCTCGCCGTGAGTGCATGTTGAACCTTTCCCCCGGGTTTGCGGCATCTCTTCCTCCCAAAAGGTTAGTTTGCATTTTTCTTTTTCTACTGCACACACATCCCATGTCGGGAAGATTATATAACCGTTCAAGAGCTTTTTAACCCTGAATCTTTCTTGATGACACACACATCACCACCCTATGACCGACTACCCAAAACCACACTTTTTCAACTGTACATTTATTTTACAAAGGGTATCATGCTAACAGTTTTGAGAAGGAATCTAATTTACACTTCGAATGCCTGGTCCCATCGTACACTGCGCGCCCATTAATGCGCATCCATGCTCTGTAGAACCTTCTCCGCCATTTGTAACGCCGGTTCCGGCAGCCCAGCCCGTCGCGCCGCCTTGAGGGCGTGGCTCTTCCGATTGATGCCCTTTCTCAGCCTGTGCACGTAGACGAACCCACCGCGCGCATCCTCCTCGATGTCCGTGCAGTAGAGTTGCACCGCGCCGGTGTCCGCGTCGCACAGCCCGTCCGCCGCCGCCAAGTCCGCGACGGCGTGGAAGTGCGTCGCGAAGAGCGTGCGACACTGGTTGATGGTCACCAAGTGGTGCAGGCACGCGTACGACACGGCCGTGCCATCTTCCGGCGTCGTGCCGCGCCCAATCTCGTCCATGATGACAAACGACCGGGCCGTCGCACGCTTCAGAATGTGCGCCGTCTCGAGCATCTCGACCATGAACGTGCTCTGGTCGCGGTACAGGTTGTCCGCCGACCCAACACGGCTGAAGATGGCGTCGACGATACCCAGCTCCGCGTACGACGCCGGCACGTAGCAGCCAATCTGCGCCAGGATCGTGATCAGCGCGTTTTGGCGCAGGAACGTGCTCTTGCCTGCCATGTTCGGCCCTGTAATCAGCCAAAGCGTGCCTGCCGCGGCATTGCCCACCAGGCAGTCGTTTTCCACAAAGCTGCGCCCCTGTTCGACGAGGCCGCCTTCGACCGTCGGATGGCGGCCGCCCACAATCGTATGCGCCGTCGAGTTATTCAGCACCGGCCGCACGAGGTCCTGCTCGACGGCGAGGCGCGCAAAGGCCGTGGCAATGTCGAGCTCGTCGAGGACGGCAGCGTTGCGGCGCAGCTTGACGAGGTTGACGACGACGTGCTCGCGCAGCGACTGGAAGACGCGCTGCTCCTCGCGGCGGATCTGGAAGCGCGCCTGGTCGAGGCGCTGGCCGAGCGCCGTCCACTCGGGCAGGTGAAACGACCGCGTCGAGCGGCTCGACGACAGCGCGCGGATGTCGGTCAGGGTCTTGGCGTCCTTGCCCTTGATGTGCGCAATGTGGCCAAGGCCGGGCGTCCATTTGAGCGCGAGACTCGGCGCACCGAGACGCTCGCGCAGAGTCTCGTTGAGGGTCTCGCGCTCCTCGAGCAGAGAGGACAGCTGCGCGTGCAGTTTCTTCAGCGCCGGGCTGGCTTTGGGCTTCATGATCCACGCCTCGTTGTCCTCGGCGTAGTACTCCTTGATGCTCGTCGGGCGCTTCCTCTTGCCCTTGGGCAGCGAGGACGCGTCTTCGGCGGAGCCCTCCGCGGCCACGATGCCTTCGGCGAGGGCCATCATCTGGCTGGCTTCCGAGTCGGCAACCTCGTGCTGCAGCACGATGCCGTCCTCGTCAATGGCGTCGGTGATGCGGCGCGCCAGCAGTAGGGGCTCGCGCAGATCCAGGCGTGTGGTGAGCGCGGCGAGGCATTCAGAAGCAGGTTCTTCGGCGGCCTGCTCGAGCAGACTCACAATGTCGGCGGTGGCTTGGATGGTGTTTGCCAGGCCGATGAGGTCGTCTGCGTCGCCGCGGCCGAGCGCAAACTTTTGCACTAGGCGCTGCGAGTCGTGGCTGCGGCGGAGGAGCGTGATGATGAGGTCGCGAAGATCCGGTGACTGAATAAACCGCGCCACCAAGTCCTGGCGGGCCGTGATGACCTCTGTAGAAGTAGACGGCGCGCTGAGCCATTCGTTGAGTAGTCGCGAGCCGCTCTTGGTCACGGTTCGACGAATGGCATGTAGTAAGCTGCCGCGGAAGAAGCCGTCGCGGATCGTCTGCTTGACTTCGAGCGCGCGCAGGCTGTTCTTGTCAATCGTCATGATCTGCATATTTTCGTGTCGCAGCGGCGGCTGTAGCTTCATGCTCATGCCCTGCAGCCTGTCCTTTACATAATTCAGCGCCAAGTGGCCCGCGCAGATCTCATCCTCCGAGAAGCTGTCGCGCGTGGCGCGGGGGATTTCCGATTCGAGCATGCCGCTCCAGTCGTCGATATGCTTCATCTCACCTATTGGGGCGTAGGTAATCAGATGCCTGTCTTCTGCGAGAATCGAAAAGATGTCGTGCTCCTTTTGCGACTCAAAGTCCTCGTCCAAGACAATCTCCCGCGGGGCGATGCGCGACAGAATCGAGCCGAGCGAGGCGAGATCGGTTTGTTGAGTAAAAAAGTGACCGGTAGAGAGATCCAACCAGGCCAGACCGAGAGCAATGCTGTCGTTTGAAGCGTCGGCATGGCTGGACACATGAATGGCCATGACGTAGTTGTTGGCATACGGATCAATGAAATTTTCGTCGATGAGTGTGCCAGGTGTGATGATACGCGCAACGCGTCGATCATGCAAAAGACCTCCAGAGCGAATCTTGTCCTCTGCGTTGTTGGGAAATTCCTCGGCGACAGCCACATATCTGTTCAAGTCCTGCACCAAGACTTTTAGATATCGATCCAACTGAAAGAACGGAAAGCCAGCCTAGATGCCATTAGCATTCATGCTCATATTATTCAATCAGCTCATGAAATGTTTACCATTGCAACAGGTCCAGCGCTCGTCTTTTTCGAGGCTAGCTTCAGGTTCAGCAGCGGCGCGTACTCGTCCGCATGCTCAAAGTAGAGCTCGTAGAAGCCGCCCACGCGCGTCAGCAGGACGCAGTTATCAAATTTGTCCATGTTGCGCCGCGCCTGCAGCACCACCGTCGGATACGTCGGCGCGCTACTCTTCTCCTCCAAGTCCGGTAGAGGGTCGGCCTGCACGACGCCCTGCGGCAGGTCGGCTAGCGACACCGTCGTCCGCGTCTTCTTGCCCCTGACCTGTACGACGACAGCCGGGGAGCGGCGGGGCAATTGGGCGCATGCTGGGCATCGCGAAGCGGCGGCGTGTGGTCTGAGGCGCACGAGATTTTGGAGAGCTTGGCCGGCGCGTTTGCGCAACATTGAGTCGGCTGGAACGCGTTGATGGTGAGATGTTCTTGATGGAGGGGCTTCAGCGCAGTGAGTTTCAGTGAGCTGCTGAAGCGCTATAATTTTGGCGGGGCCTGTACAGGTACGTGTTGAAAGCGAACGAGCAGACAAGCTTGACATTGCGAAAGAGATAATTTCAATAAAATGAATTTGATCTCAACCGGCACAATTACAATATGTAATCCCGACGGATCACTTGTTCAAAGCGCTGCCGCATATCTGTATTAGGTCCGTCTCCAGCCACTTGGCGTTGGAGCGGATTCCGCAATAGATCGTGAGATTACAACGTTCAACTTAAGCTCTGTAGATGAATTTATATCGTATCTATATATTCAACTTACTGCACACTATTATGAATTTTTTTTTGCCCTTTTCTTTTTTTCTGTCTTGTTGCCACTGACAACAAGTTAGATAAATCATTCTGCGAGAGTCATGCAGCCGCTGCTGTACCGAAGACCAGCCCACTGGTCCCAAGCCAATTTTGCAGTAACCCCGAGACCTCGCATCTCGTCCCCCGACCCAGCTGTCAGCGACGCTGCTCACCTGTCGTCAAATCGATTCTCCCTTTTACTGGTTGGCTAAAAAGAAAATTTATGCTCACACCTACTATGCAACCAGGCTTTACAAACGCAAGCCTACATAGACGTATACAACAAAATAGCTGCAACTCACACCAGTCCAGCGGATGAATCTGAGCTCAAGTAACGAGCGATAAGCTTGAGTAAGGAGAAACAACATCAAACAACTAACAACAGGTCAAATAGGAACAACAATGTCAAATAATCAGCAAGAGCCCAAATTACTCCAAACTACCTCAAATAATCAATAAAAGGATAAATAGTACCATTAGCGTCAAATAAGCAGCGGCAAGCTCAAATAAGCAGCGACAATATAAAAACTAGCAACAACATTAAATCACCAGGGAGCACTGAGCCCGGTCACTTTTGCTTCATAAAACTGCCTCGGCGTCTGCCTAGTGTAAGACAGGGTGGCTGCAGCTGCGATTGGCCAACCCCCGCACCGCCTCACTTGTTGCCGCGGGCTTTCTCACCGCAATGTTCCTGGTAAAAGTTTTGCTAAATCAGCACGTTACACAATATTCAAGACGGTAAAGATGGAAGCGCTCGCAGTGTTTGGTATCGCGTGCAATGTTATGCAAACGATCAGCTTCGCGCATGAGGCTGTCTCGGTTGGCCTGGCCATTCACCGGGGCGAATGTGTAGACCCGAACCTTAGATACACTGTGGACCATCTAGGCAGTTGTATGGATGCCCTTACGAGGTCCATTGACGATACGCAGCAACCGACAACCCAGGAGAGTGACGATCTCGTCAGCATCGCCAAAGAGATTCTAGCCACAGGTGCAATCATCAATTCCGAACTGGCGAAAATCTCGAGCCAGTCTCAAGAGCGGGGACCTGGCGCTACAATACGCGCATGGATAGTTTTCGTCAGAAGAACCAAGAGCAAGTTGAAGCAGCTTGGTGGCACTATGCGCTCCCAACAGCATGTTCTTGAAACACAGCTTCTCGTCCGCGTCTGGTAAGAATGCATTGCGGATCTGGAATAATCCTCACCGTATTGTAAGAAGCTATACTAACAGAAGATGTGCAGCAAAAATACAGACGCTGCTCTCATTCAAACCCAAGACAGTTTTAAAGACTTGGATACCGTACTGCAGACTTTTGTTCTGGCGTGTGCGCAAGGCCAAACACGTTTGGAACAACTTATCACGGATCAGTCGTCATCAATCAAGACACACATCACCAATGAAACAAAAAACCTGTATCAACGGACCAGGGACAATATCATCGCAGAGTCCGGTAGAGCGAGCCAGACGATCTCTACGACGCTCTCAGCCATTCAAACCAGCAAGGCTGGCAAAGAAGACCGGGAAAAGTTCCTGGAGAGCCTAAAGTACATCGGTATGGACGCGCGCCGTGACGAAATTAAAGACCCACACGACAAGACGTTCGAATGGGTATTCAATTCCATTGAGGATGATGTTTCTGAAAGCGATTGCTCTATGCGGAGCTCGTCAGTCAATTCGACGGGCTCCGACGAGGTAAGAATCTGGAACAACAAATCAGTACTTCCCAATTCAGCATTAATAACCGCTAGAAGACTAGCGGGGACGATGATTACGATGATCCGTGGGACGACTTCGTGGAGTGGCTTGCCGCAAATGAGCCAGCGCCGTACTGGGTGTCCGGCAAAGCCGGCTCTGGCAAGAGCACGTTCATGCGGTTTTTGGTTGAACATTCCAAAACAAAGGAGGTTCTAACCGCGACAAGAGAGGCACCAGTACTATTGAGTCACTTTATATGGGCAGCTGGAGGACCTCTTCAGCGAAGTGTGAAGGGCATCCTCAGCAACCTGCTCTATGAGTTCCTGGTCGAAGACGATGCACTTTGCAGCCGAGTGCTGACCGCGCTCCCGTATGCGAAAAGACAAACCCAAAATTCATGAATGGTCTGACAGACGGCTTGAGGAAATAGCCAAGGAAGCATTTGAGGCTTCCGAAAAGGACATATGTATTTTTCTCGACGGTGTGGACGAGGCCGATGATCAGTCCGGGGTTGCCGACCTTCTGAAGCGACTCAATGAGGTTCCACGACTTCGCATATGTCTCTCAAGTCGGCCAGAGCCTATCTTAGCGCAAAGTTTCCAGCAATATCCCAAACTTTGCATGCATAAGCTAACAGACTCCGATATACACAAATACATTTTCGATCAACTCCGTTGTCTATCCTGGGAGAACGAAGCCGAATTGCACGAGTTTGGTCACGAAATATTTTACAAAGCAGCAGGGGTATTCCTTTGGGTATATCTGGTTGTTAAACAGTTTCGTGAGGGGGCGGCGTACTATGACAGCCCAGCCGAACGCTTGCAGTACCTTGAACAACTGCCAGGTGATCTGCATGATCTATATCAGCAGATGTGGGAACGACAAAACAACAGCAAACCGGGTTATAGAAAGGATGCTGCTCGATACTTGAATCTCGCTCTGCTATACTATGAAAATGCTGGCTACTTTCATTGCGATATGCATACTAGGCATATAGTCTTAGCATTGTCGCCGTCACTTACAACAGCGGTCATCAACAACTGCAGCGAGTCTACAGTCGCAGAACTAGGAGACAGCTGCGACATCACTGCGAAAAGAATCAAGGCTAGAACAGCCGGGCTGCTCGAAGTTGCAAGTTGTGGCCAAATCACGCTCATCCACCGCTCTGCTCACGAGTTCCTACGAGCTTCCGAGCTGGGGCGGAAAATTTTGCAACTTGACGAGACGACGGAAAAAGAGCGCGCGATGAATCTTATCAAGGGGTATCTAAGCCATATACACTTAACATACCTGCAAGACAAACCGCAGGCGTGCGACGGAGTGGTGGCCGGTGACGATCCGCGCTGTCTTGAAGATACGCTGCGACGACTTCAACGAAATGATGTTGAAGGGAATGTCGGCATGGACGGTGTATTGGACATTCTCACGACTGCAAAAATAATGTACGAGCGAAACCGATGGACATACGCGGAAATTCCCCACAATACCAGTGATTGGTTGGTGAGACCAGACTTTTTGGTTGCAGCTGCTCACGCGGGCTTTCTAGATTACACAGTTGCAGAAATGCAGCGATTGAAAGATGATTGTCCGGAAGGAATGAAACTTTCAGCTGATTACAGAAATCTCGTTATCTCGTCTGCATCTTCTAGCTTAGCAGAAACATCAGGCGCCGTCCGCCATGGAGCAATCCTCATCCAGGCACTTGTTGACGATTTCAGCTTGTCGAAAATGTTTGATTATAGGGTGCCTACTGGAGAGGTGTTCAGTCCACAGCCATTCGTGAAAAAGACGAACGCCTTACTCGATGCTGTCGAAACCTTGTGCCTTCGTGCGATCGACGACGAAATCAGTTGCGGACGGTTCATACTACAGCTATATCAGGCGGGCTTTAACTCAACAGATCCTATAGTTGTCAGTGCGGTGCCCGTTAAGGACGACGATGATCTTGTGGACGCCGAGATTACCGATGAGTGCTTTTTCATTGGTATGCCCCCCAGCGTGATAAGGGTTGGGATGATCTTGGAGACAACTACGGACTCCCTACTGAGGATGTTGTTTGGTTATGCAACAGGCTCTAAATTCGAAAACCTTGGTGTGGCCTCCGAGATTGCCTCCGCGGTCAATTCGTCGACGGCTCCATTTGTGCTAAGGCTGCTTACAATCATACCCTACTCAGATGAAACTCATTCTTCAAGCTGCCTAGAAGTAAATCGCAATCAGCCTTCCGTATTTATAGCGCCTTTGGAGAATGAGTATCTGCAGGAGGGAATACACCTGTCCGGTTATCTCCATTCTATTCAACAGGCAACCAGGCATACTACCCTCCTTCGGGCAGCAGCTGGCAGCTCTGATTATCGACCGACCGTCATCATACCTGGTTTGGGCAACTACATTCGCGAGATGGTTAGAAACGGAAAAAGGATTAAATCGGATGACTTTTTCGAATCGCTTGTCCGTGACGGCTTCTTAGTCAAAACGGAGGAAGTACTTCGAAACTGGCCGCCAGAGTCCTACTGCCCAGTGACAGAAGAAGACATTTCAGACGACTGCTGATGGCCGAAAACGGTCTAAATTATGCTCAATTATGGCGAGCCGCGCGGGTCAGTTGCGGCTGTATGTCGAGCCCACACTTAATCTTTTGTTCTAGAGTCTTGGAATTCCCCCCC
>PHFE01000038.1:76333-87603 GCA_002796755.1 Paracorniculantispora psalliotae | reverse complement strand
CATCCTGAAAGGAGTCCTCCCAATCGGAGGAGTCATCGTCGTCATCAATGTCGGACTCGTGAACGTAGTCATCGGTGTAGGAACCGAGGCTGGGAACTAGTAGTCTATTTGTGGCATCATCACTCATTGCGAGATATACTGCCCGTGAGCTGGAGGCCATGAAACGAGGTGTAGGTACAGAGTCGCACGAGGCGTTCGTTTCGAATTGCCTCCAAAGCTTCGTTGCGTACAGGATGAAGACTCCGTACTCCGCCCGGCGCCCGATATCATGGAAGCGTGCTAATGCAGAAGATTCAGATGTAGAAATCTCCAAGCCGGTCGCGGTAAAACAATAGAAAAAGAGTGGTTCAAGTCAAGAACGTTTTGATTCAGTGCAACCGGCGGAGCTCTCTGTTATTAGTAGGCATATTGCACAAAGGTAGAAGTGCAGTAGCCGGAACTTGAGCTACCCTGATGCTCGAGAAGTGTCACAGAGCCCGGGAAGCTTATGGAATCTACAGGCAGTGGCAATTGCAGAGCAGGCCGTGGCCGATCTTCTGCACAGAGCACGTAAAAATCCCAACGCATAATGTGAGCCTATATAAAGTAGCGGTGGAGACCTAATATCGAAAGCTAGAAGACGGCCCAGTTATGGACGATTGAAAGGACGTGCGGCATCTAATGACACTTGAAGTCGAAGTGTGGTCATGTCTGATAGGTCCAGAAGAGGGAGGGTTGTTGTTAGCAGGGCCAGTCCGCCACCAGCCGGGGGCCTCTCCATCACATGCAACGAGTGTTATCCGCAGCCTGCAGCTGCGTCTTGGGGAGCAAATCGGAGCGGAAATTGCCCTGGTCTCCGTGCCAATTACATTTCGGCCCGCCGAGGATGCGCCGGAAATATTATACGGTCTCCACTAGATAATATACTGAACTTTATATGATGAATAACAGCCAACTTATAGGTTCGCTGGTGTCCGGTGAATGCGTCAACTAGGACAACGAAGAGGACAAGGTGTCACGCAGGGCAGTTATTAGTCATAGGGGCAATTGGTTGATTGAAGGAATCTAGTCCTGTGGGCGCTCGTACGCCTGGAGACACCCTGAGGGGGTGGCTCCCGCAAACTACGGATAAATGCATACAAAATAACACCTTTTGTGGAGTGGTGCCCCTAGCTCAGTCACTGGCTGAACCTGTGCGTGACACAAGGTACCTAAAAGCGGGCCAGCTGGCTCCTATCAGACATCCCAACAATCAGTACTGATTGATAAGACCCTTACTGAAAACTGATTGATTACTTGTGGCGTTACTGTTACTGATTGATAGCTTATCAGTAAGTGTGTGTGTTGGGTGTTTCCCTCACGAGCATACGAATCGATCACACCCACACACCGCATCGTGTACTGCGCTAATATCCTAGAAAAAGGCCAACGTAGTAATTAAGTAGCTGCCAGGTGCTGATCTACAATCCTCTGTGCGTAAGTTAAGTAGAACGTAGTGCGGATGTCGCGATGGGTGGAAGGAAGAAAAAGATTTAGAAAACAGTACAGCGACTATGTACGCATTTATCAGATTGTGCGAGAGCTGCACGAGCGGCTGCCTCAAGGACATCGTCGACTCTGTCACCACTTAGACTAGAGCATTCTATGTATGCTTTTGCCCCTATTTCAAGGGCGACTAGCTGGCCTTCTAACTTAGTGACTAGTCTTCTCTTATCCATCTTTTCCATGATAACCTCATTCGATCGAAGGTCATTCTTCAGACCTGCCATGATGATCGGTATCCCAGCACAAAACATCATAACCTCCTCCATCCACTATAAACTATAGGTCAGTAATATGTTGTGCACAAGTAGAAACAGACCAACCCTATGTTTAACGTTTTCCAGCGAATCGATATCCGCGATTGAGAAGCATACTATAATTGCATGTGCGTTTAGGTAGACCATCGACATGTGACGCTCGTATTGCTCCTGTGCGCCTGAGTCCCCTATCGCCAACTGAAGCAGTCTACCATCGACTCTATAGTATGACGTATAGTTTTCGATGGCTGAGAAGTTCCTAGCGTAAACCGGATTGAATGTGCTTACATTTTCCAGCATCAAACCGTTCTGACACAGCGAAACTGTTAGTGAGAGTATTAACTATAGCAGAAAATGCGTACTGCTGCAAATCCTTCCCCCAACTTAAAGCAGTTCAGCAGACTCGTCTTGCCGCAGGCCCCATCTCCAATGAGGATGACCTTTCTATTAGAATAAGTTTGTCGGAAATTAGCGCGGAGACATGCGGTACCAAGCCCATGGCATCGTGGACACACATGCTATGAGCTTTTTGAGTTTTTGCACTCGGCATGATAGTTTCGGCCTCACAGAGTATATGCCTTACTTTCTTCAATTAACAGAAATACTGATAAGGGGAATTATCCAAGCTTAAATGATGTATCTTGGGGTGTGCGGGATGCGTGCCCCCTCTTTCTGGCTGGTTGCGCATTTCAAGTATATCGGGCTGGTATTACTTATTTTCAAAACACGTACGCGGATTCGCCTCAGCGGGTAACTGAGGGGCCGCCTTGTGGGTCACGCCTAGAATATCGATAGTTCGGAGGCTAGGTCTTCCCTCTCCGATTGGTTAAACTTCTCGTGCACTTGCCAGACATACTGCACGTGATGATATCGAATGAGGGAGTCAGAATTCCATCATTGACGGTCAAAGAGCAATTATTCGGACTTTCCATCGTCGTGAAACTACGAGCTGTCAGTCGAGATACGCCACCGACGCCTCTTCTCAGCCATGCGGGCCCCAAGGTCTCCATTTCGGGCAAGGTACAGTTCTATCTCAAGTTAATATCGTGCACACCTGATGTGAAAATCGCCACACTGCGACACTTGGAAGAAACTCCTACCTTGATTGGGCTTTGACAGCTGCGCTTCATGAACCATGCTTGGTGGATTCACCAGGCTTGTTTCACCAAGGTCAGCTGTACAGAAGTACCAGCGTGCGCGCGTGCCCGTTAAACTTGCTAAATAGCAAAGTATAAAACCTCTAACCATCTTACTGAACCCTTGCCGTTACAATATCGTAGATGTCGCTCTTACATGGCAAAGTACCATGTCATATGGTTGCGTCACTACAGCTTGGGCTGATAGCTTCTGCCTTGGGTGCGACCAACCAGCAGGCGGCACTGCATATTGTTCCGAGCGCTGCCGAACTTGTGATTCTCAACCAATGGAATCAGCCTCTGCATTGCCACAAGAGAGTCCGCCCATCTTTCTGGCATTTGTTGGATACACTATACAGATCGCCGCCCTGTGCTATGTACCTCGCTCACCTCGGCTGAGAAGTTCCAATCAGGGACTTCCTGTCATCTGTTCTGGCACACGCGACGGCGAATACGTCAAAAAGGCAGAGATTGCCCCGAAAACCCAGATTCGGTCGTTAGATGTTTCCCAGGAAAGGTCTCTTACGCAATATCCAAGTCAGCAACGGAAGGGCAGGTCGAACTCAGTGCAGCGCATAGACGATGACCTACTGAAATCACCTAGTAGCGGCGGGATCGGGTGGGAGCTTTGGCGGTATGGGGCATGTTCGGAATTCTTACATGATGAAATATCAGACTTCTCTAATCCATTTAGTGACCATGATGATTTTATAGCAAGCGACAGGATGCCTCGTGGATGGTAGGGCCTATTACCCGAGCTAATGGCAAGAGCTTTCATCGTACAACACAATAATTTTGATGCGCGGAGCTTTGGAAAGGTTACATTGACAATTTTCTGATACTTACCAGTTTTGCAAACCGGATCTGCGCTGAATTATGCCGCATGTATTAGGTATTCTAGGAAGCCATGAACGAATTACCCTTAGATCAGTGTTGTAAACGAAGTAATTCAGCATATTTGAACTCTGCATTTAGGTGGGGCCCCTGTAGCATGGTCGCTTGGATGTCGTTGTAGGCAGTGTTTGTACTTGTCTCTGTTAGGTAAGTAATAGGCCATCAAAATCATGAGGACTTAGCCAGCATGCAGGGCCAATCAAAACACACGGACGTACAAGTGCCGAATCAGTGATATTCCGCTACGGGTAGCGAGGATCAGATTGGATTGGCTTTATTAATATTACCCTGCGCCCCCTACATTCGCAGCTTGCTAACTAACTTCCCCATGCCCACCAACCCTTTTTACCCAAAGCACGGCGAGCATTACCCACACAAAACGCCGCGACTGCCAAAGCAGTCTCCTCTGACTACGCACTGCTGTCAGAGGACGTAGCTAGAAATCCATCACTGAAACTATTTTCAGGTGTGCTGCCAAGCCCTGACTTTGTGCGCTGGGGTAGGGGCGAGGGGTCAGGAAAGTAAGTCAGCAGGGCGCGAATGTAGGGTGCGCCCGTAGGTGCGTAGGATTTTCTCGAGCTTTGCAGACGCCAGGTTGGGCGTTGACCATAGCATACTTTGCGCAGATTGTGGTTGCATTCTTAGTGGACCATCCAGTAGACCATCTAGCGCTAGAATGTAATTGGTACGGAAACCGTCAGTACTGATGGACCGATTGGTCATCCACTAATAGCTGCAGCCTATATTGATAGTGGCGTACCGAGCCTCGCGAACAATGCTTATCTCATGTAAACGGAGGAGCCCTCGCCGAATGTTACCCCATGCGTAGCAATGCCACACTTCTACTCAACCTCTTATCGATGGCTCTACTATCGATGTTATGGCCCCACCACTAGTCCTACCGTGGCACATAATATCAGCCCGAACTTGTGTGCCGCTAGATGCGCCATGCCCGAGGCCAAGCTACGGAGTAGCTGCACCAGAAGCAACGGGTACAAGACCGAAGATGAGCTCGCTGTAGAGAGGGCGCACGCATCGCAGCTCAGGACTAATAGTTTCGCAGCCCAATTCAGCCTATCGATCCGCCCCAAGCTGAGCTGATACAGCTGGGTGATTGCTCGTTCCCCCTTGCAGGGCATTCTAACTAAGGTCGGCCACACCCCATCTTCGGCCACGCCAACGCGTCCACTCCACCACCCTAACCTCTTCACAACAACCATGTTTTCTCAAGCCACAATAGTTACTCTAATTCAAAAATTGACGTACACACTCATTATGAGTAAGGCTACTGCAGACCGCTTTGAAAATGCTATTTCCGACGTGTTAGGGGGTCTTAGCTGCCGGCAGGCGGCGCAGCGATGGGGAATTCCGCGGTCAACCTTACAAGATCGAATTCGAGGAAAACCCTCAATCGAGGTCGCAAAAGAAGGGTGTGAACGCCTTTCAAAGATACAAGAAGAGAACCTCTGTTATTGGATCCTCACACAGGACGCTGCCGGCAACCCTCGGACACACGACCAGGTGCGGCGATTAGCTGGCCGGATTGCTGCCTCTAATGGCGACCTTGAATCAATTGGGAAGAACTGGATACAAGGTTTCTTAAAGCGCAATCCAAATGTAAGGACGCTGAGAGGCAAGAGACTTGATTTCGAGCGCACAAATGGTGCCTCGACTGACGTAATTTAGAAATTCTTCGAAATCCTCGAGGTCACGGCTATCAAGAAGATCCTCCCCGCCAACCGCTACAATATGGACGAAACAGGCCTCGTCATAGGCATCAGAGCAAATGGACTAGTACTCGGGTCATTAGCCAAGAGAATTGCTCTGAAAAAGCAGTCTGGAGTACACTTTTGGACCACAATCGTAGAGTGTATCTCAGCCACTGGCTTGAAGATCAAGCCACTAGTGATTTTCAAAGGAAATAACGTACAAAGCCAGTGATTTCCTTTAACCCTAGATTTATTTCGTGACTGGCACTTTGATGCATCCCCTCGAGGCTGGGAGAGTAACGAGATTGCCCTCCACTGGTTAAAAAGATCTTTATACCTATGACGAAGCCTCGAGGTCAAGAGCGCCGGCTGCTGCTCGTTGACGGTAGGGCAGCCACTGTACCGACGAATTTATTGAGGAATACCATTTTAATAATATCTTTCTTGTTTTCCTGCCTGCCCACAGCTTACACGTCATCCAACCTCTTGATGTTGCTGTTTTTAGACCAATCAAACGCTTCTATACACAAGCCCTCGCCAAGCACCCCCAAGATATCGATTCTACGCCTATTGCCAAAAGAATATTTCTTGAGTGTTATGCTGAGGCTCGAGAGCTCGAGATGACCAAAAGAAATATCTTCGCTGGCTGGTGTGACTCAGGAATGTGGCCACTGCTGAAGGAGAAGCCTCTGCATAGTCCTCTATTGCTCAAATCACTGCCACAGCCGCTAGCTAGCATTGCCGGAGTAGCGTGGGAGTTTTTGCTTCCTGTGTTTTTCGTAGTAATTCTTTGGCAAGGCCAAAGAAATTACTTCTTGATTGTCGATCCAGGGATTTCGACATTCTAATTCGATCATAGATTCGTAGTGGCGCAGCTGTTAACGAAGCACTTTTTATTTTCCTTCGTAAGTAGCTAAACTGCTCGCCCTCTTTTAATCATGGACTGCCGCCAGCCAGCACCGGGGATGACAAGTTGCATTCGATATTGGCCTCGAAATACGCCCCATCCAATGTTACTGGCTCAAGAATTGGCCTCACTGCGATCAACGAGTCGTTGGTGTCAGTTGTTGAATGCTGTAGACGCTAGCGTACACTTCTTCACCCTTGTTCCAAGTTCCTTCTAGCAGAAGCTAAAAGCAGGATTTCTGTTAATGAATTTACTACCCGTCGTCTTACGGTTAATATCGAATGTTGGAGGGCAGGGCCAGTTATCAAGTGTTAGACGGAAGTGTTGGATTGCTCGGCATCGCGCCACACGAGGAGTCGAAGCTTGGCGAAGTCTGGCGAGAGAAAAATGCTGTTGTGGCTAAAGCCGCTAATTGGCAATTTTTAGCTATGTCGGGTTGCGGCTGCTCAGTGGGGAACCAATCGGAGCGGGAGAAGCCGTGGCTTCCTAGCCAATTACAATCCAGCACTAGATGGCCGGTCCAGAATGCACTCTACACGAACCGCTAACCGCTAAATATGCCGAGGCTAATCCCAACGGAGTTAGAAGAGCTGGATCCGCTACAGTTGCCGTAAAGTCCTGCTTTACTTTCGGTAGTTTCCTGTCCATTTTATGCAACTGTAGAAGAATTGACATGTATCGCCAATTTCTGCCCAAATGCCGAAAACCGACTCAAAGTTTGATTGGTTCACGGACATTGCTGTCACCCGCCTCACGATCCGTCTGCCACGCCTGGTACTCGTCACCCATTATAGCGGTTGCGTAAGCTGGTGTTGAGCTTCGCAGACGACTGTTTTTCTCAAACGGATTGAAAAATCGAGATCGTTTTGCTGGTGGTTCATCGTCAATTCTGCTGCTGGTAGTTCCAACCTTGTACACTTTTCTCTCGCTATACCCCTCGCACTTAGCAGACAGAATCTGTTCGACCAAAGCCACCACTGCACGCCTAAACCTGATCTATATAACTGCCATATCTGCCACTCCTAAATCCCAAAACCATACATTTCTATAATCTACACATCCGGCAGAAATCATTTGAATCTAAAATATATCGAAGCCGAAAGATACGATAATCTCAGTTGCCTGTCAAACGTTGTCGTAACGTCATGGCCGTTGCTTCGCGGGTGACTCTTGTCATTCACTGTTGCCCGTCTTGCTGCAGGGCTGGCGACAGCGGTACACACGAATACTGCCTTCCGTGCTCGACGAACCCTTGCTGCACTAGCAATGAGCACGATAATAAATACTAGTTTTACGTCCAGCCCAGGCAACTGGCATACAGCGTCCAAAGGAGGCCGGGGAGAAAAGGAAGCAGAAGAATATAAGGTGGAGAGCGACTAATGGATGGTACCAGCTTGTGTAGCTGGGTGAAACTCAATGGCCGAGGAGGGATTGCGCTGCCTGATATTATTTGTGCAAAAAACATCTTCACGCTACACTCCCTATGTTTCAAAGGTCATGTGTGCTGTAACAACCAAAAAAGGGCGGTGTTAGCGGGCGGTTTTAGGCTCTCACGCTAATCAACAGGCGCATTCGGTGCGGGGCACTGAAATACCTGCAAAACGCCTTTTTTTAGTTATTGCAGCGCACGCTAAATTTAAAAGATAGAGGCCTTGGGGTGATGCCGGTTTTGCGTTAAGAAATAGAAAGATGTACTGTACTGTAATCTATTCATCTATTATCAGTGGAACAAGGAGGCGGCTAGAAACGTATGTCGAAAGAAAGGTAGGAATCGGTTCCACCTGATCTAGGATGTGGCACACTCAGTGAAAAGGCCGGCTCAAGTGCCAAAAGTCTTGCGCAGCCCCTCGTACGAGAAATCTGCACTGTTGCACTACTACACAATTCATTCGTCTACATGCGAGCCAATACAGTAGCTGAAATAGCTCCTGCAAAGATTGATGCGCCGGCTGGGCTTTCTTTCACCCTCTCATCAGTATCTGTATGTACATCTGAGTGAATGAATAGCAACCCATTCCTTGTGCGGCCGATAATGAGTGAAATTAGACATTATTGGTTTCATCAGAGTGGGCGGTGGCAAGGCGTGTGCATACCCACTTACAAGGCATGTGCTTGTTAGCACTGCCTGCGAAATGCCTCCATGGCCTTAACACATCCGAGGCGGAGCTTTTGAAG
Organism: Paracorniculantispora psalliotae; assembly: GCA_002796755.1. Taxonomy (NCBI): domain Eukaryota; kingdom Fungi; phylum Ascomycota; class Sordariomycetes; order Hypocreales; family Cordycipitaceae; genus Paracorniculantispora; species Paracorniculantispora psalliotae. The sequence continues at coordinate 79,004 of PHFE01000038.1, read as the reverse complement.
AGGTGTGCCTTTATCCAGCTCTAGGGTTGACTCAGGAGAAATCAGAGCAGCTCAGGTGGGTTGCTCAGGTCTGATCAGGGAGCTCCGGCGCAGGCTCAGGACCTGATTTGGCTGGGGGCTCACTGAGGCTCAGGTTAGAGCAGCGTTGCTCAGGTTCCTCTCTTGAACAGGAAACTGGGGCACTCAGATTTGGACATCTATATTGTCTGTATTTGATGACTACGTTTGTCAATGCGAACGCAACTCTTTTTGTCTTTCTACTACCTCTGTTGGCAGTACGACTAGGGTTAATGGTTGGAAATTGGGGACAGCATACTTTCGTGGACCCTGATAACCCAGACTCGGATTATCGATCGAGTATCACGTTAATCGATGTTGCGGTGAGTTGACTTGATTCTTACAATACCGTGATGAGTCCCTGATTTGAAACCTAGAGCAACCGATTTTGCTTCAACGATGGCTGCCACACATCTCATCACCTCAAACCTACCAGGCACTGGCGCGATCATCCCATTTCGTTTTTAGAACAGAGACACGTCTATACAGTTGAAGGGGCGCTTGTTTTCCACAACATCAGCTTTATGATGATAACAATTAGACTACTCTGCAAGGATTACCTTCACTTAGCCAAATGTTTGGTCCCATTAGGACCACAGATAAGGCTTACTTTGGATCAGAGAGTCCGCATATTGAGAATGATGGCACAGAAATTCTCAGAAGAAGAGATTCGACAAAAGTATCGCCACCGACCGCGTCACTCAGGCTGACCTAGTTGATATTGAATTGTATACAAGCGAATTGACATACTGTCTTGCCATTACTTGAATCCTAGCCGTCGCTGAAAGATCTTCCTGATCTTCTACCACGCTTCCTATGCATATACCAAATACCACATGGAAGAATTCCTGTATGGATTACCGAACTTTCGTCATATGGAAGCCTACGGATAACTGTTTTTGACGAAGCCCAAAGCTATTTTTTCGGGTTGGAATTTTATATCGTCGTGTAATTGAAGCAAAGCTAGAGGTTGATCTAAATATGTTGTAGGAGGGAGAATCCCCAAAGCAGTGATGGATAGAAACGTATTGAAACTGAAACAGAGGCACGTATCACGTTTCAGTCACTGAAACCAAGGCCTGTTCCGGTTTCGATTCATATGTTTCATATGTTTCAATACAACATACACGTAGTCCAGATGTAGTTGGGAAAACTTGCCAGACGTGCTATTGCAAGAACAGCTTGAGTACTGCTTCATAAGATCTTTACTAGAACTTAATAAGCGGCCGTTTTTGTCCAATTTAGTCCTAGAATCCTGGGTTAAGAGACCTTGTGTCGTTAGCTCTCACAACCTTTACCTCACCTAGTGGGTCTAACGGCATACTCGTGTTCGCGTTCTGGTGCGTTTTCTGCGCAACGAGGCTCCTCTGGGTCGTTTTCGGTCACTATCTCCGAAATTCTTGAAGATATAAAAGTGGTGAACTCGATGACAGAAAAGGGGAGCAGCCATGGCGATATTTATATTATTCACTGAAACGTACCTGACACTCTGAAACCGAAACGGAGGCACGTTTCACTGAAACGATACCGAGCACCGTTTCATGTTTCATGCAACCGTACCCGAAACGGCCATGTTTCTATCCATCGCTGCCCCAAAGGCGCAGGGAGACCGGCAATTTCCACCCAATTGACCTGGAGTAACCCATATTTCCTTGTCATGCGCTATCAATTGCTTAGGTAGTTGAGGGCAGCCGAAAAAGGGATGGGATGTTGGCCATCTGCGCTGGAAGAGCAGGCGCTCAACTATCCATTGTGCACGGTGCAAATTAGTCCCTAAGTCAATGACGCGGCACCCTCAATTCTATCCGTGTGTGTATTTTTATGCCGGGGGAAGGCGGGTGAGAAAGTTGAGGGACAGCTGCCCGACTACTCTGCCCCAGTTGATGGACAACATGGTGCTATGACTAGCTATGACGCCGAAATTTGCCACATGTTTAGCTGGTCCGCTAGAAGTCTGGTACAGTGCGATGCGCACGCAGAAATCATTCTGCTGGTTGGTGGATGCGCAAAGCTCTCACCTCACAATTTTGTAAGTGGCTCCCTGGGCCAGATTCATGAGGCGGCAGATCGGCTTTAGGCCATTCGCTCTCACGCCCGTCAGTAATGGGTAGGGAGAAGGTCGCCATAAAAACAATTAATTGTGGCGATAATCCGCCGCAGCCTAATGGTGGCGCCGTAACCGGCTTTGATGGGACCGGCTGTTGATGGGCTCGGAGATTCTAAATCCTGCGTATCGTAACCATCGGTACGGATACATGGCAGGTTAAACGTACGCTTGATACCAAGCACGGATCCTGATCTTGTTGACTGAACACGTAAGCATTTTGAGTGGGTGGTGGCAACAGTGGCGGTAAGCTTTCATATTGGTCCATCATTACGCTTGTATCAGACCGAAGTCACATGCAGACACGGAACCTTTTGCCATTCTCTAATCTCGTGGCATTCAAACTTCCAGCTTGCAGCACCTATTTCCCAACTCATTTTTCTTTCCGCTAGGGACAAGCAATACTTCCTTTCGCGTTATGTCTTCCTCGTTGGCCAGTGCCACTCGTCAAAATCATGGTGGGCTCTGCTCACCCTAAGGCCATTGCTAGCAGCACTGTCGCGCGTGGAT
>PHFE01000038.1:24305-76294 GCA_002796755.1 Paracorniculantispora psalliotae | reverse complement strand
GGGGCCACCCCATAAGGGTGTCCCTAGCAGTCAGGGCGCTACGGAGGTTCTTTTCAATCAATCAATTATGTGCCTAATGACTAATAACTGCCCTGCGTGACAAGCACCCACTCACATTCGCCATCATCTGCAGGATCAGTCACCGGCGCACTCCATAGTCGCCGCCAGAGTTTTCTGGGTATGTCCACACTTGCGCCGCCCTTTTTAACTTCCGGGCAGGTTGTGGAGAGCTATGATGCGAGCTATTATGTGGTGCTCCAATCATACACGAACCTGCCATGCGCGTCGCGTCGCATCAAACCGCAGATCGTCGCAACAGCCATGTCCTCGTTTGAAGTCTCTATCCTCCAGATCACACGCTTGGCAGTATTGTCTGTTGACTAAGCGGGGCACGCGGTGTACAGGGGCGCCTCTGTTTGGCCGCCTCGTCCAAGACCCTGCTTTTTGCGACATTCAGCAAATCTCATGATGTTATTGCTTTATTCCTCTGTTCTTGTCCCTTCTTCATCGAGCCTGGGGTTGGGCTATTAGCGCAACCCGATGCCGCCCGACTGCAGCTATACTTGTAGCCAATATGCATATTTCTCTATCACTGGCTCACGCTCTGTAAAGATCACGTGACTTTTCATCCTAATCGGACGACTTGCAGGGATCCGTTGGGTCTCTCTCGGGCCGCCCTAGGCTGCTTTGTGTCACCTTCCATTGTTTGTAACGGGAGTGTTTGCGCAGCGGCTACCCTCTGCCAGCGCATGTCAGCACAGAGCCATTCCAAGACTTTTCGCAGGCGCAGCGGTATGCCGATGGTACGCATGTCGGCCTCTGTCATGTCGGATAGGGTCTCAATGCCGTCGAACCCGTTTTCGAGCAGCCGGCCCCGGTATGGGAGAAGGTTGGCGGACGCCAGGAGATGCGAGAATGCAGTTGTAGCCATGACATGAGTGCGTAGCGCTGCACGGAGACGCTCGATGGCATCAAGTTTGAATAGAAAATGTAAATATGTGTGAGAATGAGTTTTAGAGAAGGGCAGGGGAGGCCTACCATGCTCTATGCTTAGGCAGTAGCCTCGTCAAGAGAAGGTCTAACGCCCCCAAACTTCAAGATCTCGTTGAATATAATCTTTGAACACATAGGAAGCCTTTTGCACATTTATTTCAGATGATTTAGGACGTTGTATGCTTGCAAGCAGTAGACTTTCTGCCATATTAGAGAGAATTTGACATGCCCGCAGAAGGATTCTTGCTGCAGAACCATCGGCTGAGGGTGAGCTAGTATAGCCGGATCTGCAACGTGACAGGCATGCAAAATCCAGTACTCGTGCGGCCCCCCAAATGCAGTCCTGTGTTTCAGAGTGCCGACACGATGGCAGAATTATCAACTAAGCAAGTCGCAGCTGTCTGCTCACAATTGCGGTCGAAGGGCGCGTTCAGTATCAGGCCCTGTAACGTTTTCGCACACGACATGCCCATGTTGTTCAACCCGGTCCGAAAGACACGGCAGGACGGATCCGTCAGTATCGTGTCTTCCGTGATGCACTATGACTTGTGAACCGTAATGGCATAACACGATCAAGAGAAACGGGATGCGCGTGCAAGTGGTTCAAATCAGGAGTCCCTGTCTGATATATTGGCCACTAGCCGGGGTCTGAGCAGGACCTGGCTGCATCGATATTTTGGCCACCATCGGCAATTCATTAGATGCTGGCCGACTATGGCAAATTTTTTTAGAGAAAATGCACGACGGGTTGAGTTGGCTGAGCAGGGCGCAAGTGAATTGTAATTGGTTAGGAGGCCGTGGGCACTCCAGCTCCGATTGGTTCGCCACTGAGGGCTGCAGCCGGCAGTTGACACTCCCTATGGCGGTAGAGTACAAAGTGGGCAGACTTGATTCTGCAAACAAATAACTAGCCGGTACCGCATTTACTACGAAAATAATCTTTACGTACGTGAAGCGCATAAAATTTGTTCCCCCAGTAAAAGCACGCTTTTAGGTCGGTACTTTCCCTATTTCCAATAGGGCTTTTCCGTGTATGTAATCTAATTTACAGCAACTCTTCGGCAACAAGATGTACTCGTTCTCCAGAGTAGCCCAGCGCTTCTATGCAGCCATGGGCAGACGACTGGCTGTTAAGAATGAGGCTCTCCGAACCCCCTCCAACGACCGGTTTGCGTCTACTATCAGCGCTGGAAGTGGCAGAATTCACCAGGTGCGTCGAGAAATGATGTTCCCGACCGGGCGGGCTTCACTAATGGGCACAACCTACACAGGTCATCGGTGCTGTCGTAGACGGTTAGTGGCGACGTTGTGATCAGGCCCGCACGAGCCCTTTACACTTGGAGTTTGCCTGGCTGATATTCTTTTTAGTCAAATTTGATGGCACCAAGTTGCCTGCCATCCTGAACTCACTTGACACGGAAAATAACGGGCAAAAGCTCGTGCTCGAAGTCGCCGTAAGTAGAGTGCCTAGAAGGACCTGGTGGACACAATTACATCCCTAACTCCACCTTCAGCAACATCTCGGTCAGAATGTAGTCCGCTGCATCGCTATGGACGGCACGTTAATTTACTCTTTTGATCTGTTGCATTGCCTTAATCCCAAGATTGGCCCAAATCTAACTTGTCATAGGGACCGAGGGCCTCGTCCGTGGCGCTAAGGCAATAGACACCGGTGCCCCAATTACCATCCCCGTCGGCCGTGCTACCCTAGGCCGTATCATGAACGTCACTGGGGACCCAATTGATGGGCGCGGGCCTATCGATACAGAAACGTTCCTGCCTATTCATGCCGACCCTCCTTCTTTCACTGAACAGTCTACCTCTGCCGAAATTCTGGTCACTGGTATCAAGGTTGTGGATCTGCTCGCTCCTTACGCCCGTGGTGGAAAGATTGGTCTCTTCGGCGGTGCTGGAGTTGGAAAGACTGTTTTCATTCAGGAACTGATTAACAATATCGCCAAGGCCCATGGAGGTTACTCGGTCTTTACAGGTGTTGGTGAGCGTACTCGCGAGGGCAACGATCTGTACCACGAGATGCAGAAGACATCCGTCATCCAGCTTGGGGGTGACTCTAAAGTTGCTCTAGTATTTGGGCAGATGAACGAGCCACCAGGCGCCCGTGCCAGAGTTGCTCTCACCGGCTTAACCGTTGCCGAATACTTCCGCGACCAGGAAGGTCAGGATGGTGAGTGTTTTGATCTCCCGAAACACATGCAGCATGATCCTAGTGACTAACAGCTACCGAAGTATTACTCTTTATCGACAACATTTTTCGATTTACCCAAGCCGGCTCCGAAGTATCAGCCCTGCTGGGCCGCATTCCTTCTGCTGTTGGTTACCAGCCAACCCTCGCTGTTGACATGGGAGGCTTGCAGGAACGCATTACCACCACCAAAAAAGGTTCTATTACCTCCGTCCAGGCTATCTATGTACCAGCCGACGACTTGACTGATCCTGCCCCTGCCACTACTTTTGCTCACTTGGATGCCACCACTGTTTTGTCTCGTGGCATCGCTGAGTTGGGTATCTATCCCGCGGTTGACCCTCTCGACTCTACCTCCCGCTTACTTGACCCCCGTATTGTTGGCCAGGAGCACTATGACATTGCCACTCGCGTCCAGCAGATCCTGCAAAAGTATAGGAGCCTTCAGGATATCATCGCTATTCTGGGGTTTGACGAACTGTCTGAGGCCGATAAACTTACTGTCGATCGTGCCAGGAAGATTCAGCGCTTCTTGAGCCAGCCTTTCACCGTCGCTGAGGTCTTCACTGGTATCGAGGGTACGCTAGTTGATCTGAAGGACACCATCGCCTCGTTCAAAGCCATCCTTGACGGTGAGTGTGATAACCTGCCTGAGGCTGCCTTCTACATGGTCGGCAACCTGGAGTCGGCTAAAAGAAAGGGTGAGATGATTATCGCCAGTCTGAAAAAAGAGTAGAGAACTGCATACCAGGTGCTATGGTAGCTTAGTACATGCGATGGAGGCATTTAGGTTCTTCAATTAGTTTTCGTCGGAATTGTTTGGTCAGATACGTCATGTTATAAAGCAGTTGGCGCATATCATTGGCTATATGTCCAAGATGCACAGTCTCTCTCGGCTGTAAGGAACTGAAATGAATTGAGATCTGAGTTGAATTTGTATATGTGCATAAGAACCTGCTCCTTATGGATATTGATTTCTGTAGAGTAGATTATGCTCCCTACTTGATTGGGTCGAGATTGCAATCGCCGAATCGGCCGTATCCATCTGGTGAGTTCGAACATGCCACTAAGCACGGTGACTTCCGTTTTGTCGAGGTTTACTGTCCGTGGCAGCCTGCGGCGATTAGATGGGAGCCGGTCGCCAGTGATCAACGATATTTCCCACGCAACTGGTACTCCGTTCTAAGAGGTGACGGCCGAGTTTGCCGCTTGTAGATCTTTTTCCCGACCCTAGCTCTACATTGAAACGAGTGTCCTCGACAGGTATACTTGCACAATTACCGTCTTCATCCCGAGACTAGTGTCCTTGAACTAAGCGATGCAAGAATACCTCATAAACCAGCATTGCGGTAGCAGATGCCGGTATCGCTCCAATCAAGCTAGTACCCATGCCAGAGTACATGGCACGCCAGCCTTCCTCCCGCAAAATAGTTCTCATAGTGCCAACAACACCTCGGTACGGCAGTGGATGTTTTCCTCGCAGCTCTCCAGCCTTCCCCTTCCGTAAAACTGTTTGCTTTCCGGGTTCATCTTCGCCTGAGTAGGCTAGATGATGGCCGTCTCGACGTATACCTCCTTGCATTTGTAACCTTGTTCGGATGACTTCGTGTGGATATGTGACCAGAGTCGCAGGCACCTTGCTCGCGTAGCTGGCAGTTAATATACCTAGAATCTGAGGCAGCCCCTCGCCCGTGTGCCAATTTCCAAGTCCCGATCCAGTCAAATATCTTTTCAACCATTCGTATAGCGGATACTGTATGGCCAAGTGTGTCACCCCAAGCATAGCTGGAGTCAGGCCTGGGTAGAATGAAGCTATGCCTTCTCGGCTATACATCTTCCAAGCGGCATCTATGGCAGACTCATGATATCCTGAGGTATTATGTGCCATGGCAAGTCTTTGAGACATTAGTCTGGTTTTGTGACCCATATTGGATTTGTACACATAACAGAACAGCAGCCACCAACTACAGCTGCAAGTGAAGCAGTCCACATGTGCGGCGCAGCTTTTGGCGAAAATTAGCAAGCCATTTGCAGCTTAGTCGCTAGCTAAATGGAATAACTCACGGAATTTCTCGTAAAGAGTCGTTAGCTTTGTGATATATGACGAAATATATTGCGCCCCTAGGAAGGGTTGCAAGCATGGTCGGCCCTAGACCTTGGTACATGCCGATGAAACCCCTTTCGCGCCACACTGCTCGCCCAGTCCCAATTAGGCCCCTGTTGTTAAATGTGCGCCGTTTGCTGATGGAATCGAGTGTCCACAGTTGGAGTCCAGCCCTTCCCTGCAGTCTCGTTTTGATAACATCAAGAGGGCAGGTTACAAGTGTGGACGCTGCACCGCTGGCAGCCCCGGCAAAACATCGAATTACTGTATCCGATGAAGGAGCTGACAAGTATTCCATAAGAGAAAGGTATAAGCTGGCTTATACCGCTGGCTGGCTGGCTCCTGACGATAAATACACGATTTCTGCTTTCGACGCTGGCGGGCAACGAAGCAGCAATATATGGTATTGAAAGGTGAAAAAATTAGCATCTGCGCCGGAAGCCTAAGCCCGTCATTTACCAATGTATTGGCCAATGGAAAATATGGTCTCCATTACAACCCAACATGACGTAATCCGCCCCCAAGACCGTGCGGCGGCCCTTCTCCATGCCAGTCGCTTAATGCAGTCGCTGCTCTGAAATACACCCTCGCTGTAGATTCAAATTTGTCCAAGGCATTTTTCTAAGTCTACGATTGTTCTTGATGGTTTCTTAGGGCGTGGCATCCTTGTCGAGACATGTGAGGAGCTCGTGCCGACACAAGAGTGAGCTTGCAATCGCAAAACATACGTACCTGTAGCAGAATGTATCCAAAAAGACTTGCAAGCTGAACATTGTAATTAGAAACGCTTACAAATTGACTCAAGAAATGATTTATTGACATGCAAGAAGCGTGCTAAACTTCGTCTCGATGGTTCCACTACTCCTGAACTCCAAGAGCGAGCTCGTCCTCGTACTGCGCTTCCTCATCGTCGATACCAATTTCCTGGTACTGGTACTCTTCTTCCTCATCTATACCGGCTTCCTGGTACTGCTGGTACTCGGAGATCAGGTCGCTCATATTAGATTCGGCTTCAGTGAACTCCATCTCATCCATACCCTCGCCAGTGTACCAGTGCAGAAAAGCCTTGCGTCGGAACATGGCAGAGAACTGATTGCCTATGCGCTTGAATAAATCTTGGATGGAAGTCGAGTTACCAATAAAGGTAGCGGACATCTTTAAACCGCGAGGGGGGACAGCGCAGAGCGCGGTCTGGATGTTATTTGGGATCCACTCAACGAAGTAGGACGAGTTCTTAAGTTGCACGTTACGCATCTGATCCTCCACTTCTTTCATAGACACATTCCCCCGGCTAGAGCCATGTAACGTTAGAGATGGTACTAGTCAATAGAAAATCCAATGGGAAAGAGAAGCTTACAAGATAGCAGAGCAAGTCAAGTATCGACCGTTGCGGAAATCCGAAGCTGCCATCATGTTCCTGGGGTCAAATATTTGCTGGGTCAACTCGGGAACGCTTACGGCGCGGAAAGAGTGTGCGCCGCGGCTAGTCAGCGGAGAGAAGCCGACCATAAAGAAATGCAGGCGGGGAAATGGCACCATATTGACAGCCAGTTTACGGAGATCTGAGTTCAACTGGCCAGGGAAACGGAGGCAGGTGGTAACGCCGGACATGACGGCGGAGACTAGATGATTCAAGTCACCGTAAGAGGGATTAGAAAGCTTCAAGGTACGCCTGCAGATGTCGTACAGGGCCTGATTGTCGATACAAAACGTCTCATCCGAGTTCTCGACCAGCTGATGGACGGATAGGGTGGCATTGTAAGGTTCGACAACAGTGTCAGAATTGCCGGGAGAGGGAACGACGGAAAAAGTGGCCATCATTCGGTCGGGGAATTCCTCACGAATCTTGGAGATGAGCAAGGTGCCCATACCGGCACCGGTACCACCACCGAGTGAGTGGGTGATCTGGAAGCCTTGGAGGGAGTCACTTGCCTCAGCCTCACGACGAACAACATCCAAAACTTGGTCGACAAGCTCAGCGCCCTCAGTGTAGTGGCCCTTTGCCCAGTTGTTACCAGCACCAGATTGGCCAAAGACAAAGTTATCCGGCCGAAAGAGCTGACCGAAAGGTCCCGCACGAACGGCATCCATAGTACCAGGTTCAAGATCGACCAGGACAGCTCGAGGGACATATTTGTTGTCGGTAGCCTTTTTGCCAGTTAGTCGTCTCACGGAAGGTGTTATCGAGCAGTAGTTTCAGCAACTAACTTCATGAAAGTAAACGCTCATACGCTGGAGCTGGAGCTCAGAGCTGCCGTTATAAACACCACTGCTATCGAGGCCGTGCTCGCCAGAGATGGTTTGCCAGAACGCAGTGCCAATTTGGTTGCCCTGTAAAGCATCGTAAGTCGTGGATGTGCGACTACCTCCGACACGGACGTACTTACGCATTGGCCGACCTGGACGTGAATCTACATAATAGGGAATTCAACATTAGTAGCGATTCAGAGACATCTTATGAAGGATTGTGATGCTGTACGCCTGAAAACAGGACAGCATTGATATGCTACGCTTTTAGACGCACAAACACCGGCGCATCAGGCAGGCTTCGTTGGCTCAGCAAGCTTTTAGGTACTTCGTATCACTCACAATCTCGCGCATTTTGAGCAATCGAACTTTGCGGGATAGTATTTGTATTTTGTAGGTGCATGATTCGCCAATGTCCCCGAGAAAAGCTCTGGGTGCAAGTAATGAATTTAGTGTCCCCCCACAAAAGGGAACACCAATGAGCACTACGCGTTCGACAAGCACACCACACTGGCCATCAGGTTTCACAACAGCGGTGGGTCAGTATAGGTTATCGTCCTGCGTCACCGATAATAGGACTTGATTTTGGCTTTGTCAAACAGGCGTAGCGACAGAATCAAGTGCACGGCGTCCCGGCTGTTGCTGGAGTGGGTTAGGGAGAAAAGTCAGGGGGATGGGTTAGTACCTGATCTGCCGTAGGGTGAAGTGGGTCAGCATCCGTGCGATAATGGACAAAGCCTCGACGGCGCGCCCCGCAGGCTAACCCCCCGGTGGCCGGGGGAGTGAATCGCCATTGGTAGTGTAGCGCCGTAATTCCTAAGTCACTGTCCCAGATTCCGTTTTCTGATTCGCCGCGTGCGCCATCACGTCGTGGTCGCTGCTGATTGTCCGTGGCAATCGTCTGAATTAGAAAAAATGAGTACTTGGCCGAGTATAGGCACTCAGCATCCTCATGATAAGGGTATTCAAGCCTAGACTCGGTGTCCATGGTGGCGTAGTTTTGCAGTGTCTCAAATGTCGACCCTCTTCACTCAATGCTCGATGCTTGCATTTGTGACACCAGTGGCAGTGATGATATATTGTATGGAAGTCAAGTACTGGCATTCTTATGAAATTCTCTCTGGAAAGTTTCCCCCTTTCGCTACGTAGAACATCCGGCACTGGACACTTCAGCAATTTGCTGCTTGCTAGCCACAAAACTGGCACCCCCTCTCCCCCTGGGTGGAACGCTTGAGGCACGTTGTACACATCAGAGGTACACTTGACTGCGGGGCGCAAAAACGTTAGATCGTGCTGGCTCGGGCGGTTGGCACACACAAATAGAGGCGCCCGCCACTGAGGGTCTAGAGCGAGGTGCCACAGTAAATATTACAAACATATATAGCCCACTGTTTTCCTTCTCATTGAGGCATAATAGGTAGGCATGCGTCCCCAATCTGTTGGCACTCTAGAACAGGACGAGCAGCTAGGTATGGAAGCGTTTCTTCGGTCGGCATGCCACTCGCAGCCTACTGACAGCCTGACGCCGCCCCCCTTTTCACGTCACTGAAACCTTCTAGATCTCGTCGTTTATTACCATCAGGTATCACTCAGGCATTATAGATTTCGATCAGCGAAGGCATTTCTCTGTTACATATTGCAATCCGGCTCCGATACCAGTCGAAAACCTTGAGGGAACAGAAGATATATGGACCGATTTCGATATCTACCAGCCAAGATGACGACGTTACTATGTATACAAACTGCTATCTGCCATCTGAACTACGGCTCCCTTTTCCAGTCAAGACGGTCGGATTCGACAGCTTGACGGAGCTTGACCGCATGGGCCCGCAGGTGGACTTGGTGACGTACCCTGGAACCCCTACGGTTGGCGGCGTGGCGGCAGACACAAAGGCAGCTTTCAAATACTGGTTTATACAAAACGGAATGGTTTGGAAATGGCACGAGCTCCAATGGGTTCGGTTGCCGCGGGATCATCCACATATTGTCCCATTCGACGCTGTCGTGTTGGAAAATGTCGGAGGGCGGGTTATTGGCTTTACAAGTGTGTATATTCCCGGCAGGACGCTTCAAGATAACAACGCCACCGTCCGACCTTTTCGCTTGGCATGGTTCCAGCAGCTTCTATCTGTTATAGACGATCTGAATTATCGCTATGACATTTTGCACCAGGACATTGCGGCGCGCAATCTTCTCGTCGACGTGGAGGACAATCTCCGCATCTTTGATTTCAACTTTTCTGGCAGGATCAGCGAGCACTATAACCCAGACCATGATGATATGAAAGGCGTCATCTTCACCTTGTACGAATCATGACGTTGGATGAGCATTACCGAGACATACCTCATGCCGAGCAAGACGCCGAGGCTTTGCTGCGACAGGAGTGGACAAAGCACCCGGATGTGAAGTTATATAGTGAGGTGCAGGAGTTTCGAAAAGTGCTGGATGTGTGGGTTGAGAAGAGAAGGACGCGGGAATTCAATGCGGTCGAAACGTGGCTCTAGTGGCCGTTGATGCGAGACCCGCTAACAACACCGTCACTGACGTACGGGCCTGATGGGGCGGTCACGGGCAGAGAAATGAAGTCTCGTGTGATCTTGATGCGGCGGGATTTGATTAGGCTGGAGGAGCCATACCTGAAGTGGGAGCGGCCGGCAAGTTATCGACTCAGAGACCTTCTCGAAAAGCAGGGGCACCAGAAGGAGATGGATATGCCAAGCACGGCCACGATACAAGACACCGGCAAGTCTGTAGACGAGGGTCGTGGCAATCAATAAGTACATCTAGCTTCTAGTCGAGGACATGCGAAAATAAAACATCTAACCACTAGGCGAGGACATGTGAAATGCCAGTCTTACTTCCCGGCTCCATTGCCCAAGTTTTTATTTTGAAACCCCAAGGAACAGTGCGACGGCGTCACCGGCGCTCCCTGAATCACATCGCAGGAAAGATCCCTCGAAAGCAGACAACCGAACATTCCGAAGGTTGGTTTTGAAGGCTGTAGATGATGTGCCCGATAAGCTGAAGTATGTTTGCGGCGAGCTATCCGGCATTGCCGAACGTGAGGCTGCTACCAGCGCATCATCTGATGATATCCTAAGGAGTGGACTGAGGGATTGTGTTAAGTAATACCTTTTGGGACCCAGGGGAGCATGATTTCAATCGGTTGTGATAATCGTGAGCATACGTAGAATGGGCTCCGTACGAGCGAGATTCTGCTGTAGTAGGTCTAATACCCAGCCATGATAGCCTCACCCTGGCATAGGGAAAGACAAGATAAATGACAAGGGCTGCTTCTCTCTCGGCAAGGTCTCTCCTTCTACCTAGATGCTGATAGTGGACTCTCTGGTGCGTCGTCCTCTAGATCCTTTGGCCGGGACCCGTCGCATGATCAGTGCTGAAAGAAGTTCTTGAGGTTGTGAGACTTGGGGACTGTGGCGTTTGTTGCCTGCCTGGCGGTTAAGGGGCTGGGTTGAAGAGGGAAAGTAGTCTTCGACGCTATGAAGGGGTTCCAGGAAGTCTATAAAAACGACAAGTGACCCCGTCCCACGCTCCCGGCAACCTACTCTCTTCTCCTACGTCCCGGGCTATCGTCCTCCTTATTGCGTCAAGATAGCAGGACACCGACTACCTTGTGCTTCCTTGCGTGAGTCAACCGGCGAAAGACCCTATCCGTGGATAATATCATGTCTGTAAAGGGCAACAATAGTGTCGCCAGGTGTCTTCATGGCATTCTCGTTGACGAGCGAGCCGTGTTCGCCATTGGAGGCGTCATCAGTTCTGCTGAGCCCAGTAGTTTGTCTGGGCCGAAGACTTTTATGCCCTCCCCGACGAGTAAGTCTTTTCCCTCCGTTACGATTCGCTGGGAGAACTTGGCCGACAAGCCTATCTGCCACACTGTCTCTCTACCCGTTGTCGACGATGGTGGACATGAAGAGTTTGCGGACCTGGTTCGCGATTATCACGTGGGCGGCGGCGTCAACGATTTCATGGTTAATTTTAGCCCCTACGACTACGGTATCCCAGATGCAGTTGGCCGGCTTTTATACCCAGGCTACGGCTCTATTGGGCCCAAGGAAGTGAAAGCTTCTTTGAGCTCGTTGGACGTAGGCTATCCCCCCTTCCCCGCCGCCGATCCAGAAGATATGGAACTGTTGCTAACTGGAGTCGTGATACTTACTATGTAGATATACAGCTCGGGTCGTACTCAAACGCTGTGTTGTGATCCTGAGCCTCGCTCGGATCAGGACTTTGGACTCTTCTCGTTTGTCTGCCCTACAAGCACAAAGGGGGTTCGATTACGCTTCTCCGTCGAGAGCATAAAGACAACACCGAGAGGATGGAGCTGGATTGGGCGAAGAAGAGCGGATCCTGTAAGATCCAATGGGTCGCCTTTCTCAACCCGACCGACGTCTCGCAAACCAAGATGATCTCGGGTCACAGCGTCATCCTCACCTACATTCTATCGCGAACCACACATAGAAAAGGCGAGGCACATGCGCCTCTGTCCATTCTGGACGTTACGACACATTCATGGTACCGGACGGTAGAGAATGCGGTGAAGAGGGCGCTTCACAAGATGCGGAGCATCGGCGACGGTGGGATAACGCTTGGCTACTCGTGTACAGGCGAGTACTCGTTCCCATTGATCAGATTTTCATCCTCGGCTGGCGAAGGTCTCCAGGGCTTCCTCACAGGCGGCGACCTGCTCGTCTACCACATCTTTGCGCGGCTCGCGCGTGACGTGCGCACGCGCATCATCCTTGACGAACCTACCGCCATCCAGCCCTCCACTGAATGTGCGCAGCCGGCATGCTGTCGGCCGATCGTCATCCCCGACTCCCAAGACGAGTCCCAAGACATAGAAATCAGCGACGACGGACAAGAGACGCGGGACACAGCCGAACCACCCCCGCCGGCGGACCTTCCCGAGAGCATCTGCTGGCTAAACTACTCCCCGTGGTCACCCTCCGGCTCGTGGCGTGAAATGATGCTTTCCGTAGGACCCGGTCGGGGGAGGAAGGGCTTGGAGGGTCGGCCTTGCAGGACCGTTATCGTCGCGACGCTGACACGCGGGCGAAAAGAATGCGATCCTGCTACTCCTGTTACGGCTACGGCCACAACTACTCCAGCCGCGGCAACCTCGTATTCACAGAAGAGGAAGCGGCTCCTTGAGGACGACAGCCAAAGGAGCCGGGAATCATTATTCCCGGGCCCTAAACCCTCGGGGAGCCAGGAAGAATTCACCCTACGTCCAGGGGACGAGGGATACGTAGATCTGACCCACGTCCCAGATTCTTTCATGTAACCCAGAACATGCCCTGGCTGTCACGGCTGTTCGCAGTGCATCAACAACCGACCTTCGCAGTGCAGCACCGCGAGTGCTTGATTTCATTTCTCCACCTACCAATAGAGTATGAACAAGTGGGGAGTGCTCGGGCATGCAAGGCGCGTTGAAGACGCGTCGCGACATGCAAATGGAGAGACGGGGCCGCGAAAGAGACAGCGGCCAATGAAGGGACAGATGCCGGGGAAAAACAGGACTCGGAGGGTCAGAGCTGAGGCCTGCCTGGACCTGGTTAGCTGTGTACAGGCTTGCTAATCAATCAACGGCTATCAATATTGTTGCAATATATTGCTGTCAATGCAATTGCAATCAATTGCAATCGTACTTTTAGTATTATGTAATCAATTGCAACGCAATTGCAATTCGATGCCGATTGATTGCAAACATTGCTACCCCACAACCTTGTCAGCAGCTTATTCCAAGTACTGCTCCTGCTCAAAGGCAATACTCGGCAACACCGACAGAGCAGGCGTTTATGCAGAAAACGAAAATTGTCCAAAATTATATACTGTCAAGCAAGCACGTTCGTACTATGCTATTATGCATTTATGCACAAACAAATAGAATTTCCACTCTACTCTTGAACACTGGCTGCAGCCTACCGGGTAGCAGTTGTCTCACTGACAGCGTATCAGAATCTGAGGAGGCGCTTCCCACGCCGCGAGTTCTTCTCGTCAGTCACGCACGCACGCCGTTGCAAAAGAGTCGCCATGTCCAATTACGTTGCTTCCGACGACCGAAACTCACCGGATTGTTCCATCGATACTGTTCTGACAGTACCGACTTCTTTGAGAGAGTCCCGGTGCGACTCAGACTACAGCCAAGGCGCCAGCGCTGCGCCTGACCAGCATGTGTCAGAAGGCGCCTACACTGGCATCAACTGGGATCGGCTGACGGGCTATATCCAGCCTGCTCAGAAGATGGAGAAGCGCGGTTGGTTTTGGGATCATGGCTACGATGTGCAAAGAGGAACTGACGCGAAGACACATTTCTGGCTTTGCCGGGCTTGTCATTTGGCGTACCTTCCGCGGACGATTGTTTTCGCGTCGAGAGGCGTCGACAACATAAAAAAGCATCTCCTGAAGTACCATCAACTAGACAGAGACGGCCGACCGACCAAGCGACGACGACACGAGTTCGACAGCCTTGACCTTGACGCGCACAACAAGCGAGATCAGAAAATTATGAACTACTTCAACTCAACCTTCAATCCTGAACATTGGAAGAAGTTTCTTGTGCGTTGGGTGGTACGCGATCAAATTCCTCTGTGGAAGATTGAAAGTGAACACTTTCAATCGCTCTGCCGCTACGCCAACAAGCTCACCGCGTCTACGCACTGCCTTCCCCACCACACAACGCTCCGAAAAATGATCATTTATGAATATAATCGGCACAAAGGGATCGTGACGGAACTTTTGCGGGCCGCTCGATCCAAAATTCACATGTCCTTTGATCTGTGGACCAGCAGGAAGCTGAAGTGCTTTGTTGGTACGTGAATGGGCAAAATTGCACTAAAGCTCCTTCCGGTATGCTCTAGCTGATGTCCGCAGGTACCGTTGTTCACTTTGTTGGCGAGGATGACCGGTGTTACACTTTTCTTCTAGCCCTCCCCGAGCAAGCTACGAGTCACGCCGGCATCGAGATTGCAGAGACGATGAAGGCAATACTCACAGAGTTCGGAATCGGGGACACCCAAATCGGATACTTCGTAGCGGATAACGCCAGCGAAAATGACACCTGCTTGGAAGACCTCGCAGTAGAATGCAATTTCAATAAGGAGTGGCGTAGGCTTCGCTGTATAGGTCACGTCATCAACCTGGTAGCGAGAATGTTGCTGTTCGGCAGTGATCCCAATGGCTTTGCGGAGGCTCTCGAAGACACCGCGGCTGACAGAGTCAAGCAAATGGCACAGTGGCGCACGTCTGGGCCGGTCGGCAAGCTTCACAATATAATGGTCTGGATCGGAGACTCTCCGGAACGACTGCGACAGTTCTACAACCATCAACGATCCGAGTATATTGCGTTGGGGGACCCAAATGCAGACACAAACCCCGTCTACGATCCTGTAGTGGCCAACGGAACCCGCTGGAACTCCAATAAGGCCGAAATGGAGCGTGGAGTTCGACTTCGAAACGCCATCGACTCAATGATTGGTGTCGAAGTCTCCAAGTGGAATCAATACTGGAGCAAGATCACTCGAAATGGAACCTGTGACCCTCCCCAGAAACACCGAAAGAAACCAGATATTGTCCATGACTCTCTGGATAGTGATGACTGGTCAGTCATCACAATGTACCTAGAAATGCTCACACCGCTTGAAGAAGCCACTATGCGACTTCAGGGGCGGCCGGGTACTCTTATAGGAGGCTACATTTGGGAAATTCTGCCTGTCTTCGAATGGCTCCTCCGCCATTTTGAGGAGCTCAAGGTTCGCTATGATAACCACCCGAACCCTCACTTTCGCAGCAATGTCAATCTTGCTTCGATGAAGCTCGACAAGTATTACGCATTGACGGACAGTTCACCTGTCTATGTGGCTGGCGTTGTCTTCCACCCTCGTATGAAATGGAGTTTTGTAGAGAAGCACTGGGCAGAGAAGCTAGATTGGCGTCATTGGGCGAAACAGGCAGCCCGAACACTCTGGGAGGCTGAGTATAAAGATTTGCCACTCCCTCCCACGTCAGTTTCTACACCTCAGTCAACTGAGGTAGCGTATTCCTCGGGACTGAATGATTTCCTTGAGAATCTGATAAGCCCTCCTGCCCCCTCGTCCAACGTGGACGAGTATGAAGAATACTGTAGCCGGAAGGACCCTGAGGACGTCAATTGTAGTAACCCTTTCACTTACTGGCTGAGCAAACGCGCAGTATGGCCTCGCTTATCCCAAATGGCTCTTGATATCATCTCGATTCCTTGCATGTCCGACGAGCCAGAACGAATCTTCAGCCTGGCAGGTGTCCTTACGACTTCCGGGAGAGCCCGGACCGGATCGGATTTGATTGGCGCTTCTTTGTGCCTAGCGGATTGGGACAAAAGAGGGGTGATTAACATCTTAGGATAAGGTAACCGTACTCTCCGCGGGCAAGAGGGCCGTGTATACCAGTAGAGGAAGAAAAGGAGAGCGAGGCTGAGGCAAAGCAGTTACCTAGAAAATGAACACCAACTCGACGGCTATGAGTTTTGATGGGCGACTTTCCTATAGCATTTGGCACGTGATTGCAACCGATTGCAATAAATTGCAATGTAGGTCGAAATTGCTGCAATGCAATCAATTGCAATGTAGGTCGAAATTGCTGCAATGCAATCAATTGCAATCGGGGTTTCAGGCAGGGCCGCATCAATCAATTGCAACTGGGGCCGGATTGCAATTGATTGATTGATTAGCAACTCTGGCTGTGTATGACTCCTTTCACGCACGACAGCTTTGGATAGCATATCCGTAAAGTCATATAATATAGGTTGGATTGCTGCACTGCCATCGAGCGAGCCTTGCTCGATGTGACTCCTGCCACTCACGCGTTGGCGGTCTCATGGTTTGTAGGCGACACTTAACATTGCGACTGGTGGCGTTAGACTTCACGTACAACTTGACCCCTCTGTGGGTCATCTAGCCTGAGCAGCCACTAGTTATCTGGCTACGTATATGATTCATTTGTTCCATTTTATTTATTTTTCAATTGCCTTTTATTACCAAATTCATGCCGCGGGGTGTCTTTAGTGCTTTCGCCGTTCACTTCCTCACTTTGCGTCTCTTGCCCCGTCCGTTTGTTGATCTCAGCATCCACCGTTTTACTATACTCTGGGCAGGGGAGTGTCGTTACTACTATTTCTGTGTGGTTCCTTCCTGCTCGGCCATCTGAATCCATGTCTATTTACTTCTCAATCGAAAACGTAAACTTAATTAATAGGATATCCAGACCGCCTTACACGCTTTTTTCTTCTCGAATCACTGTATCCCTTTTGCGCAGCCATTTTCTGACAACTTACGTGGTAACTAGCTTGTGGCTCCCTTCCCGATTGGTGATATATGGCTGTTTCCATCACCAGCCTTCGGCCTATTCTCGCCCTTGTCGATCGGAACGTTCATGAGTGGCTTTTTAGATATGTCAGTGCCCGCCCGTCGTTCCTAGCCTAACGGCGATTTATGCTGTTCTGCCCAAGCTCCTTAACGGCCGGTTGATGGCTAGTAGCTTTCCAGCCGTCTACTTGTTCTTTTGTGCTGTTGTGGCTTTATGCCTGCCTGTCCAAGAGGCTCTTGTCAGCTGGTTGGTGACTAGTAGCTTTCCAGTCGTCACATTGCTGGCGATGTAGCAGCTGTTCGCTTGTTCCTTTGTGCTGCTCTGCCTTTGTGCTGTTTTGGCCGTGGTTTGTAAGGCCTTTGTTCAGTCAATACTGACCAGTTATTTGACCTTCTGGCTCCCTGGACCCCATTTCGTCCTCTTGCCCTCTTGTCCGCTTGTCGTTGTCGTTGTTGTTGAATTCATAGACTGTCCCAGCTGCCTTTGTCGGTATCTATGCAGCTCTCGTCTTCTTGCCCTCCTGTTCCCTTCGCCCATGCCCCGATTCTGGTCAGCGGTTCTGGCTCCTCTCGCTTGCCAACTTTCCACCTACAAATGTTTTTCCCCTCCCCGTTGCCGTATTTTGATGACCGACTCCACGTCAATTTACTCTCAGCACCCGCTGCGCTACCTTTCGTCTACCAGTGGCCTGCCTTTAACTCTGCTACTTGTAAATCTTATAGCCTCTCTTTTCTGCTGTGGCCTGACACAGAGTTTGACGCTAACCCGGCGAAGACCTCTGCCATTAAGGCTATTTGATTTCCAATGCAAATTTGATGACAAGCGCCCACCAATGAACTTCGTGCGAAAACACAGTTTTAGCGTCAATTCCGAGCGGCAAGCCGTATCAGGGCGGCGTAGTCAGTATGAACCCTCAGTCTGCCGAGGGGCAGGATTTCGGCCAGATGCAGTCTGAGGACCCTCTCGCCGCCCGAGTCTGGAAGTTCTTCACCAGAGCCAAGCAACAGATTCCCAACCAGCAGCGCATGGAAAACCTCACCTGGCGCATGATGGCCCTCTCCATGCGAGAAAAACACGGAACACACAGCAGTGTTTTGGGTGTCCTCAGTTGCTTAGCCTTAGCAACCCACTTATGTGATATGAACCGGCAGTTGTGGCTAGGATGGCGGCAGTCAAGCCTGCAGGTCTTAGACATACTTTATCCAAAAGCAATATTGCTGATCCCAGTCGTGACCGCTTGCCTTAAGGAAAATGTTATATAAAATGGGTAACTCGAGCACAGTTTCGCGTCCGTACACACATATCAAATTTGTCAAAGAAAAAAAAAATCAGAGCAATCGAAATGTTTTTTACAACAAAGCTTATAATCGCCTGTATGGCAATCTTAAGTGTTACTGGTTCCGAGAACAGGCCAGTAACCGACGCCGCAATGCTTGGTCATGAGCCACCGACCGTCTCCAACTTCCGAATCTATGAGACTCCTGTGGATGTCTCGGGCTCTTCTGGCGAACATGTACATAACATGGGTGCTGAACACAAAATCCGCAATGCGTTGGTTTTTTTGAAGGATAAGCACGGGATCCCATCAGAAAATGTTCGAGTTACAGGTTCCCATACCAATGAAGACACTGGAGTCAGCCACGTTTATGCTCGCCAGACCGCTAGTGGAGTTGATATGCTCAATGGTGTTGCCAACATAAACTTGGACAAATATGGGAGAATTATATCATCATCCCAGACTTTTGCGCCAATTCATCAAATACGCAAGGCAATGCGCTCCGGCTATGGCCGTCTAACAGGTCGCTCCGATCAATATGCCTCGTTGAAAACGGCACTGAAGATGTTGAGCAAGAAGATCAACTCTGAGATGGATGACGAGGCGCTCAACAATGTTCATATTTCCAAGGCCGAACCTGGCGAAAGTTCTGCACCCAAATTCCTCCTCACTGCGATTCCTATCAATACAGCTGTCGACGGTACAGCTACGGCGCAGCACACCATGATGCGACGAGCGGATGGTTCATTGGTTCACGTATGGAACTTTTACCTCGAGCAAACCGATACTCGTGGAATGCCAGAATCAACATGGCAACAGGAGACATTGAGTCACTTGTTGATAGGAGACTACGCTCCCGCAATTACGCCCCACGTCGCAAGGCGGTTGAAGACGAAGTCGATCCTCTCAACTCCTCAAAGTCGTCAATTGGTACCGCTCTACAGAAGCGGTTATCATACTTGGCTATACCTGTTACCATGCAAGATCCTAGGGACGGGTTCGACCTTATTGTCAATCCGGAAACCGGGTCCAGCCCCAAAGGCTGGGTTTACACAAACACAACCTCGGGCAATAATGTGATAGCATTCCACGGGAACCAAACAGATGGTGTTGCTTCAGAGACTAGTACAGGGACCTTTGCCTACAACTTCGATGAGACGGAATCGCCTGCCACGCCTCAGAACGTCGGCGCAGTCATCACAAATGTGTTTTATATTATCAACAGCCTACACGATATATCTTATCTGTATGGGTTTACAGAAGCTGCATTCAACTTTCAGGACGACAATTTTGGCAAGGGGGGGCAGGGAAATGACCGCATCACTGCTTCTATACAAGACTCCGCCGATGTCAATAATGCGGACTTTACTACACCCCCAGACGGGCAAAGTGGCCAACTCCGTCTCTTTCTCTTTGATCTCACGAACCCAGATCGTGATGGCGGCTTAGAGAATGACATCATCTCCCACGAGTACGCAAAGGGTATGGCCAACCGCCTTACAGGCGGTGGTACTGCAGCCTGCCTCCAGAGTCGTACATCAAGTGGACTGCTTGCAGGTTGGGCCGATGCATTTGCGGAATGGCTGGAGCAGACCGATACTGTTCCAGACTTTACATTTGGCACCTACGTGGAGAATAACACAGCTGGCATAAGACGATACCCTTACTCCAGGGATTCGGCTGTCAATCCTCTCACGTACGCGGATGCAGAACCTTCAATGGAAGCGCATGACATCGGAGAAGTATGGGCCAATATATTGCATAACGTGCTGGCTGCTTTGGCGGATAATCGTGGTTGGAGCAACACTGCCCTGACTGATCCTACCGGAACCTTGGGTAACGTTGTGTTCATGCATCTGTTCATCGATGGCCTAAGCATCCAGCCTTGCGAACCTACCTTCATTGAGGCACGGGACGCTATCTTACAAGCCGATCAGAATAGGTACGGCGGCGATCACTATTGCATTATCTGGCGTGTCTTCGCGAGCAAGGGGATTGGATTTGGCGCGGCTGAGGATAATGTTGACGAATATTCGGTTCCACCAGGATGCTAGTCGTTTCAGTACGAACTCTCCGATTCTAAGCAACGTTCAGCCATGCACAGCGGTCGGAAACTACGATGAACAGGGTGGGTTTTGAAAGGCAGTGAAGAGCTCGGCAGCAAGAAGACACTTCTGAGCCTGTGTATATGTGTCAAGCAGGGGAGTTGGCTGCACGGTTTGGCGGTTTGGCTGATTTCATTGAAGAACTCTATACCTAGGCTGATAATAGCGAGTGCCACAGCTCTTGCGTAGTATACTGCCAAATGTATTTAAAAAAGCAACACTAAAAAAATGTATTACACATTTAGTCTAAAATAGTGTGTGTTATTTTTCGAATGCTAGTCCTAGCTGTGCACTTGCCCCAAGGGAATATTTAATCTAGCCAATTTGTACTGGGATACGGCCGAGCGCTGGGATGTGAGCGTAGGACCCGCGAGCCACAACCCGGTGGTGATCAAGATCGCGGTTGTCCCGTACGTCTCCCTAACGACTGCGGCTACACACATGCGGACGCGCACCTGGTGGCACTGGAGCTCGTACGGGTTTATTGGATATGCGAACAGCTGCAGGAGTTCGAACTCCTGTCCTGCACCGATGAGCCCTGGGTTGGCATGCACAGCAGTTACAGCCCCCTCTTACTGTGGCACCGCTTTGTTCCCCAAACCATCTATCTTCACCCGGCCGAGCCCGAGACCGATTTCAAATCCCTTGAGCTTGTTCTCGACCTGGAGACCGTGAATACGGGCGACAACGTCGATGCAGCCATGTACGAGGTTGCCCTCCTGGATGCCGACCAGTGGTGGGCACGCGCGGCTCGGGGCATCTATTTGCCACACCTCGTTTACAAATTCTTCGTCTACTTTTTGCGGAGGCATCTCGACGCGGCGTTTGAGCCAGGGGTTTTCGAGGAGGCTAACATAATGGGCTCGCGGATGTCCCACTGGCAGCAGTTTCCGAATCTGATGCAAATCTTTGCGAACGATAATGGGGAGAATCCCCGCACGTATTATCCGCGAAGTACGGATATGGAGTTGTCGAATACTCATTTCTTGGACGGCGTGGATCTTCTGGTGCCGTGGACTCTGCAGGTGGCGCGGGCATACGGCGTGGAGGGTGAGCCGGATAACCAATTGAGCGCACGTGCAGGCCCTTTCAGATAAATTCGGGATAGCGAACTGATTAGTAAAACGGTAACGCGAGATTCCATATTTTGATTTCGAACTTGAATAGCTACTTTGCGGATACGTACACCCTCCGAAGCGATTACAAGGCGGTGGCCAGCAACAGAACCCCTCAGCGGCTGTTGCAGGTGTCTCAGCGCATACCACTACAGTATGACACCGCGGGTTAGACGGTGCCACGAAGTGAAACCATAGCTAATGTTTTCGCTTGAATGCGGCGGCCTAAATTTAATCCATGAACCTAGATGCCTCTGACGTCGCAACTCAACTCGTCAAACACGGCACTGACATGGACCGAGAGGAAAATAACTACCCAGACCTGCATGTCAGCAATCACCGACGATAGAACGTTCCTGATGTTCCAACTCTGCATGAGGACAGCTATAATTTATCGGTGAGAGACGACCGGTGCGCCGCATCCGCAACATTCTGGTCGTTTACGCACCCCGATTCGAAGCGATTCCGGACACAGCGAGGAGAACATCAAGGCGTCTCCAAAGTCACCCGGGAAAAAATGGCTTTCATTGGAAATATAGACATCAATTCTTCAACCTACCGTTATTTGGAGCGCGTTCTGCAGCTTTTGTAAAGGTAGGAGAATGTTTCCGGTACCTCGGCATTTGGCAGCGCGGATGACAACAGTCCAAATGGCAGCTCTACAGACACATTGCCCAGTTAAACGACAAATCAACAATTTTACTGTGCCTTTGAATATTATATTTTACACAGCAAGTAAACTTGAGTGTATATAGTAGGGTCGTCCATAGCTTGCGGTATAAAGCGTAGAGGGCTGATGACCTCGGGAGGGGGCAGAGCAAACAGCGCACGCACGTTGTCATGGTATTTGAAAAACACACGCATAACGCGTTATAGTGCGCGCCATTTTCAGCACCATGTAGCCTCTCATGCCAGTACTATTTATCCTGGCCTAGAACTACAAAAAGCCGTAATGCAAGTGTCGCTCTTGTCTCGAACAGAATTGCTATGAAATCACAAACGACCCCGAACTGAGAAAGTCGGTGATGCTTCTACCCTACTGCAAGGAGGAAGTCCTAAGAAACCAGCTCATGTTCCAGACAACATGGCCTATCACTACAGACTACAGAGGCCGGTGGTCCCTCGTCCCGATTTCCACAGTCAAAGGCTCGAGCTCTTGTTTGAGTGGGGGGTCTCGGCTGCAAACAACTCCTGGTGGTCATCTCACAAGTCTCAGTTTGTCTGCAACATGTAGACGCACGACGGTGTCCGCGCAGCTGTACCGAGACACTGCCAGCGAAAATATCATATAAGTGCGACGTTCCCTCCGTGCTGCCGTCTCTTTACTCAATATTTGATCCTGCACTCCAGAAGTTTGTCGATTTACCCCTGAAGTCTAAAATACCGCCACAATGCAGTTCTCTCTGTTTACTCCCACCGTTCTCCTGGCATCTACTCACCTTGGCTTGGCACAAAACCAAAAGGCCGTATGATTATCTAGCCCCATCTTCCCACGACCGTATTAAGAATCATGTCTAGGCTACCTTTGTCTCCGCGGAAGGAAAATCATTCAAGGTTGTCGGAGGTGTTTGCACGAACTTCAACCCGACGCAGTAAGTTTATAACTCTGAATATACCAAGGTCATTATCTAATGCTATGTGGAAGGCCTATCTTTGTAACCATGTCCGTCTATGAGGAATACAACTGCGCTCTTTTCGAGTAATGTATTGGAACATCTCAGCTTTACAGACAGAGCTTGTCTATTGTTCCCATCGCTGCAATCCGCCCAGCAATGCGCTGAATATGCCACCTCGAGCAAGCGCGACAACGGCATCGATAAACATCCTGTCGAGGCTGAAACACTCTTGATCCGTGCCTTCATCGCCAAAGAACTTTTCTTGGTCGTGATTTTCCCGGCTGATCAAATTCACGTTGTTTCTGGTTTTTGGAGCACCGTTGGGGTTGGCATCACTTCCCGATTTACCGAGGCCAATCTTTCCCATCTAGACAAGCTCAAAGAGATATCTCTGCAAGAAGCGGAGAGCAGCAGAGCCAATTTCAACACGTTCGCGCATGAAACCTTACGACAGCGAATTTTGTCTCTACAGCAACGGGCGCCCATGGACACCGACTTGTCGTTGGGATTGACGACCAGGGATATCTTTCTCTATCAATCGGGTATGGCTTCCATCTAGACGTTGATCCGAGCCAAGGCAGCTGCCGCCACGCGTAATGCCGGATTTATGCTTCTACGAGCACCTTGTGTTTGGAGGACAATATTTTTGATCAGTCTGACGTTTTTGTATAGTGTGGGGATCTGGCTGGGGTCGGTACACTTAGTGTTTTCTATTTTTATTTTTTGGGCTCGTATCTTGTGTTTTGCATTTTTCTAGAACGACAATTTGGATGTTAGAAATTATAGGAGAAATATATGAACAACAGAGAGCGACGCAAGTCATTCCTTTAATTTGCATATATAAGAAATTTAGCAAATTTTTACATACATATCCTTTTTAATTAATTGCAGAGCCATTTGTTTCAACCTTAAACTAGAGCGCTTACTCTATTATTGCTAAGCCTAGACCATAGGCCCACGCACTTATACAATACATCATCATTAGTCCATCCTCAGTCATACCTTATTCCACATGCCGTTTTGCTGCCACGTAAACTTTGTTAGATGTGGAGGGTCTAAGCCCGTCTCAACCGCCTCGAGCCGTGCTGCAATCTGCTCGTCAGCCAGGGTCTGCTTTGCCGCTGCGCTACGGTTGTGCAGATGCGGCATGCGGTCGAGGGCGTCGATGGCAAGGCTGAACCGGTCCGTACGGTTTCGAATCGCCAGTAGCAGCGGCGTGTCGACATTTCCCTGCTCGCGGTAGCCGTGAACATGCAGGTTGATGCTGCCAGGCCGCTTGTACGTCAGCCGATGCACCAGCCACGGATACCCGTGAAAGTTGAAGATGATGGGCTTGTCGTCGGTGAAGACGCTGATCCACTCCCTGTCGCTCAGGCCGTGCCGATGATCGATGGGGTGGATGAGCTTGAACAGGTCGACGCAGTTGACGAACCGGATCTTTAGGTCCGGAAAGAATCGGAGAAGCAGATCAACAGCCGCGATGCTTTCTTGGGTGCTGATGTCGCCGCATGACGCCATCACGAGATCGGGCTCCTCGCCGTCGTCCGAGCTGAATTGCGGCCATATGCCGATGCCCTTTGTGCAGTGCTTGATCGCGCTGTCCATGTCCAGATACTGCAGGTGTTTCTTCTTGTCAGACACTATGACATTGACGTAATTTGTCGAGCGGAAGCAGTGGTCCATGACTGCATCCAGGTTAGCTCAGCAAAAACTGTCGCGGCGCTTTCTAAGGGGGAAATAACGTACCAGATAGCAAGCAGTTGCCGTCGGGTGGGAGATAGATGCGGACAACTTCTGGACTCTTATTGGCGACGACCTCGAGGAATCCCGGATCCTGATGCGTGAAGCCGTTGTGATCTTGACGCCAGACCACCGCCGTAAGAAGGATGTTTAGCGAAGCAACTTTGGCCCGCCAGTCAACCTCGTTGCATTTCTCGAGCCATTTGCAGTGCTGGAAGTGGGTTAGCGACTTGCACTCTAGATTGGACACATGGACGCACCTGATTGACCATGGAGTCGATAACATGGATGAATGCCTCGTAGCAGTTCAGAAGTCCGTGGCGACCACTCAGGATATAGCCCTCCAGCCAGCCCTCGCAGGTGTGCTCGGAGAGCATCTCCATGACTCTACCAGCCATGGCCAAGTTGCCGCCATTAGCGTCCTCTTCCAGGAACTCAGCCATCCATACCTTTTTGCCCGCCTGGTACACGTTGGCTAGGTTGTTTGACTCGGTCTCGTCTGGCCCAAAGAGCCGAAAGTTTGTTTGGTTGAGGGCCATGATGTCACGCAGAAACTTGGCCATGTTCTGCATGCTGGCGTTGTATACAGCTCCAGGGTGGTCGACCGCGATGCCGTACTCCCTAAAATCAGGCATTCTAAGAGGCTTCTTGAGCAGCCCGCCGTTTGCGACCGGATTCGCGCTCATTCGGCTGTTTCCAGATGCGCAGAGAGCCCGTATGGATGGAATCGGCATGCCTTTTTTATCAAACAGCCTACCGGGCTCGTAGCTACGCATCCAATCTTCGAGAACCTGCAGGTGAGCAGCGTTTGTCGCGGGATCGGTAATCGGTACTTGATGAATTCTCCAGAACCCTTCGAGATAGTTGCCGTCCAGCTTGCGTGGGCCGCTCCAGCCCTTGGGGCTGCGCAGGATGACCATGGGCCACTTGGGACGGAATGCCTGCTTGCTCTCCCGGGCGCGTCTCTGAAAGCCCTTGATCTCGGAGACACAATGTTCGAGCGTGGCTGCCATGGCTTGGTGCATGCTGTCCATTTCATCGCCCTCCACAAAGTAGGGCTGCCAGCCGTACCCGAGGAAGAGATTCTCTAACTCGGCATGAGAGATGCGTGAAAGGATGGTGGGGTTGTTGATCTTGTAGCCATTGAGATGGAGGACGGGAAGGACGGCGCCGTCGGTGATGGGATTCAAGAACTTGTTGCTGTGCCAAGAAGTGGCAAGCGGGCCGGTCTCGGCCTCGCCGTCACCTACCATTGTCAGAGCAATGAGATCTGGGTAGTCAAATACAGCCCCAAAGGCGTGCGAGAGGGAATAGCCCAACTCGCCTCCCTCATGAATTGACCCAGGCATCTCCGGGGTAGCATGGGAACCAATCCCACCCGGGAAAGAGAACTTCTTAAACATGTTTCGAAGCCCTTCGATATCTTGCGGCTTGTCAGGGTATACCTCAGAGTACACACCGTCCAGATACGACTGCGAAAGGACACCTGGCGCCCCATGACCGGGGCCGGACACAAAGAAGGCATCGAGGTTGTGTTTTTTAATCATGCGGGTAAAATGCATATAAGTGAAGATTTGCCCCGGTGCGGACCCAAAATGACCCAAGAGACGAGCTTTGAGATGATCCGTCGTCAGCGGCTGGCGGAGGAGCGGGTTTTCCTTCAGGTAGATCATCCCAAGAGCCAGATAGCAGCTGGCTTTGAAGAAATCATTGTGCTGGGCGACCTCGTTGTCGGACAGTGGAGAGCCTTCAATCGTCGAACGTGCAGGACCAAAGGAGCTGATCGAAAGGTCCTCGGCCATTTCGAGATGTAAATTGGCAATATTTGGATTGTATAGTATGGGCAAAACCGATAAATGCCTGCAGGAATTTATCTTTTGGTGGCCGTTAACAGCGTCTTCGTAGTAAGAGCTTGTGGGAGGCAACAGCTTGCAGTGTAATATTGGAATTCGTCGAGTATTTACCATAGATGATAATACGAGAGTAGGGCAATTGCGGGATGATATCAATAAAGTATTTTTGTCACAACCAATGAACGGACACGGAGGTTCCGGGTAGAAGACGGTGGCGCTGCCAAAACATACGTAGTGGTGGCGCCACGGTATAAGTGGTGTGATGTGCTGCCACAGCAATGGTGTCACGTTAGGCTGCCGTCCATCTGCATGCGGCGTTAAAACTACTCAGCTACAAATCCTAAAGCATATATACCACCCAATATTAGCGGGATATGCAAGCCGCCCGGCCCGTTTTACGATTGCTAATCTTGCTGAATCCCGATCAAACGCAATGAAGATAATCTTATCCATCAACGCTGGCTCTAGCTCGGTCAAAGCCTCCGTCTATACGGTGACTAATAACGGCCTGCCCCGGCAGATTGCCTCTGTGAATATCAATGGCCTCACCGTGTCCAGCGCGACAATGGGGTACCGGCGTTATGGAGCAACCATCACCAAAGATAAACATGTCCAGGCCGTGCAAAACCAGCGCGATGCGGTGAAGCTGCTACTCGATACACTCGTTAACGACGCAGACTTGAGCGAAATCGACTCCGAAAACGACATTGCTATTGCATGCCATCGAATTGTTCATGGTGGCAACTTCGATTGCGCCAGGGTCATCACCAAGGACCTGTATTCCAGCTTGGAGGAGCTCGCTAGCCTGGCGCTTTTGCACAACGGCATGGCCTTGTCGATCGTCGACTCTTGCATCAAGTGGCTACCAAACACAACCCAGGTGGCCTGCTTTGATACACAATTTCACGCCACGATACCTAGCCATATTTCCACGTATCCCATCAACCAAGTTGTCGCAAAGAAAGGAGGCCTTCGGAAGTATGGATTCCATGGCATCAGCTACGCCTTTATATCTCGATCGGTATCCGCATTCCTGGACAAGGATTGCGATGGACTGAACATGATTGCTCTTCATCTGGGAAGCGGAGCGAGCGCCTGCGCGATCAAGGGCGGCAGGAGCTGGGACACCAGCATGGGCCTCACGCCGCTATCAGGACTTCCCGGCGCTACGCGCTGCGGCGATGTTGACCCTAGGTAAGCAGTGGAATGCTATTGGTGCGGGCCATGCGAGATCATAAACTAACAGAGGCCTTTTTTATTCGCAGCCTCGTCTTTCACTACACTCATTATGTGGAGGAGCTTGACCAACGTCTCCCAGGAACGATGCACGTTGCGGACCCTGAGGATATTCTAAACCATCGCTGTGGGTGGAAATCTCTCACCGGCACAACGGATTTCGCCTTGATAGCGAGCTCGGTCGAGCCGGGATGCGTGCTCGCATTCGACCTCTTGGTGGACCGGGTCTGCGGCGTCATCGGACGCTACTTTGTGTCTCTGGAGGGCCGGGTGGACGCCCTCGTCTTCGCGGGCGGTATAGGAGAGCACTGCGCTGCGCTGAGACGCGCCGTTGTGCGGCGTGTGGGGTGTCTCGGCTTCTCGCTGGATGAGATGCGCAATGATGAGATGGTGGAAGGATCTGGTGCAGAGGTGCGCCACATTGGCAGTGAGAATTCCTGGCCGCGCGTGCTCGTCTGCAGCACGGACGAGCAGTTTGAAATGGCCAGGACTTGCGCCGAAAACGACAAGCTTTGTTGACATGTAGTGCTGGGTGAGAGCTGTGTCATGACTCGGCCAAGTTGGAAGATGGAAACGCTACACTCACAAGCCGTAGACCAACAAAAGGTCAGCGTTGGCAACTATCACCATATGCCAAAAGAACACACCGCTTGAGTAGAAGTAGTGGCCTGTTATAGTTTTTATGTTTTTCTCTTCTTTCTACTATTATCCTCTATTTCTCTTATTTTCTTTTATTCTTCGTCCTTCTCTCATCTCCCCTCCGTTCCCAATTCTATTATAATCTCTTTCTCCTTATAATCTTTACTATTACCCTCTATTTATCTTATTTCTATTCCTTCCCCGGGTTTCTTCTAATTTCTTTGTTTTAATAATGAGTGAAGCCTAATGGTAGCCACTGGCGTCTTGTTTTGGTAACCGCGTGTCTACGTCCACGCAATCCACCGTCACTTACACGGGCTCATTCTTTCGCCAAAGTGTAAATCGCCAACAAGTTCCCGTTAGAGGCGCGGCACCGTTGTGAATGTCTAGCATGTGTTGCAGCCCGACCGCGAGTAAATAATGTTCGCTTGTTCAAGCTGCGAAAGGGCATCGCAGGCTTCTCTGCCTAAGCTTTTTAGAGGGCTACACTGACTGCCTCATGGCTTCCGATTGTTGACAACAAACCGGATGCATACAATAAATAGCACACCAATCTCCGCTTCAAATGTTACATGGCAACTGCAGATGGCTCACATGGCAAGTGTACGCTGCTAAGATCCTGACTGCTTCTCTCCTAATTACTCCCGCCATCACGCCACTGCAGAACCATGCCATCACGCCACCACAGCTGGGCGTAAAGAATCCGCGAACGAGTGGTAAATGTCCCACGCCATGGGCTTGTCGTGGCTAGGAAGTATTAAGTTTGTGATGTGAACGATAACGGTACGAGATGCGATATCACGATTTTGCGAAGCATCATGCCACTGAACTGTGGCCTCTTCTTTAGCATGTAAATATATACTATAAATACACGAAAGCGTCGCAGTGAGAAAGCAGGCCAAGCTTGTGAAATTTCATATACCAGTATTTGGAAAACGCGTATTCCTAAAGAACTTTACGTTTCTCAGCATTTCACACACGAATGATATTCTCAAATGACCAAGGCAATCATCATAGTTGGGGGTGGCTCTGCGGGCATCGCCACAGCTACAAGGCTGCGTCGCCTTGACGAGTCGGCAATCATCACCGTCTTTGAAAAAGGACCCCATGTTAGCTACGCAAATTGTGGAATTCCTTATGCTCTTGGCGACGTCATCAAGGATGACGCGCTTTTGGTCCTCAAGGATGACGCACTTTTGCTCACCTATGAAGAGCAGTATTTCAAGCAGCGCTTCAACATTGATGTTTATGTCAATACCGAAGTCACGGAAATCGATCGCAGAAACGAACAAATTTGTGTGCGCGCCGGCGGACACGTAAAATGCCATCGAATCGACTACGACAAGCTTGTGCTGTGCCAGGGAGCCGAGCCTATTTGGCCCTCAATTGACCACCAGTCGCACTGCCATGTCTTTCATCTACAAACATCATCCCATCTGCAGACAATCAAAACATTCATGATCAATTGCAGAGTCAGTAATGTGTGCATAATTGGGGGCGGGCTCCTCGGGATCGAAGCGGCCGAAAATCTGCGAAAGCTTTCGCTCAAGGTTTCCATCGTCGAGAAGACGTCGCACATTATTCCTGGAATTGATAGAGACATGGCCGAAATGCTTCACACTGAAGTGGAAAGGAACGGAGTAAAACTGCATCTTAACTCTGAAGTGAAGGAGATGAGCAAGTCACACGTGGTCTTGTCCACTGGTGCAGAAGTCCCTGCGGAATTTGTTCTTCTTGCGACGGGCATGGCGCCCAGAAAAGAGCTGGCAGAAAAAGCAGGACTGGAGGTGGGTGTTCATGGGGTGAGAGTTGAGGCGAACTTGCAAACGTCCGACGATGACATCTACGCCATTGGAGACATGGCGGACACCAGGCATAGGTTTACGAAACAATCAATCCCGGTCGCTTTCGCAGGACCGGCAAGCCGACAGGGCCGTATGGTGGCAAACGATATAGCAGGCAGGTCGACATTCTATCGCGGCAACATTGGGACTGTGGTGTGCCACGTCTTTGACCTCACCCTTGGCTTTGCTGGTCTCTCCGTCTCGACGCTTCGTGAGTTGGGTCAAGATCCGCTCTGGGTCACGGTGCATCCTGCGGATCATGCAAGCTATTATCCCAATGCGCAACTGATTACCATCAAACTGGCGTTTGAGAGGACCTCGGGTCGTATTTTGGGCGTCCAGCTTGTTGGGAGAGCCGGCGTTGACAAACGTCTCGACGTCTTGGCGACCGCCATGCAAGCAGACATGACAGTCCTGGACCTAGAGCATCTCGAACTGGGCTATGCACCACCGTATGGCTCGGCGAAAGATCCTGTCAACATTGTCGGCTTTGTGGCGGCGAATGCCATGCGCGGAGACTGCAGGATTGTGCACGTGGAGGACCTGGACTTAGAAGGGCTGGCCAACTGGCAAGTTGTAGACGTTCGCTCGCCTGAAGAGTTTGCAAGCAGCCATCTTTTGCCGGCCATAAACGTGCCGGTAGAGATGTTGCGCGAGCGAACTTTTCTTCTCGATAAAGCGAAACCAGTTGTCGTGTATTGTGACGTGGGGTATCGGGGGTATCTGGCTTACAGGATTCTGAGCCAGAGAAAATTTGATGCGTTCAATCTTGATGGTGGCATGAAAACGGTAGTGGAGATGGGATTTAAGGATTTAGTCAAACAATAATTCAGTAACTCAAGATATCTGATTGTAGCTATTCGACGATTCTGGCTCTCAGATAAAATTACCGACTTAATCCGGCTGTCCCCAGCCTTGTGGAATTGTGGACGGTGTATTGACTGGAAGCAGCTCCCCAGAGAGGAGCTAGTGAGGAAAGGCGCAAACGCTTGCCAGACAGTGTTCTAGGCGACGCGGTTGGCTGACAGAACCGAGAGAGGGGAAGTGGCGTGAATCGTGGCGTGGTGCACAAAGAGCAGACGTGGTACGAGTATCATTCCGGATGATGTAGACCAGCGTGCACTTGGTTCAGAGGAAGGACCATGTTCTCATCGAACCACATCACGCCACCGTGCCTCACGTTCCACCATACGCCACATACTGATCGGCTTATCAACCATCGGCTTTATGTAGCATAATCGTGTAATTGACAGCGCCCCTGCGTCTGGAACAATTCCCACGTGCCGCCGAGGCACGTCAGTAACTCTGGACGAAGCCGCAGACGTAAATCAATATCTTGACGCGCTGGCACTTTTCTATTGCACAAAGTAAGACCTGTTCTGCGTTTTCCGCTCCCATGGACAATGAAAACGACCCATCACACAGTCAAGTGCTGCGGACCACCAGCGCCTCCAAACAGGACGTGGACTATACATACGATGCGCGAAATACTGTCACCATGCAAAGAATTCAACTGACCCCGGAGGCAGAGTCCACCAGCAAAGAAAAACCCGACAATGGAACTGACGGCAGTAATCGATTGGGCTTCGCTCTGACCTCCCGCAGGCACAGCGTCGCGTTCATCCCACAAGTCATGTCGGCCAAGGAGAAGAAGCGTCATCGCCGCCAAAAGGAGCATGAGAAGAAACATGTCGACATTGACGAGCATCTCATGTCGCCCCAGGCCGTTGCAGCCAGGTACAGGACAAACATCCGCATGGACCGCCCAGAGACCTCGGTTGGCTTGAGCAGCCAGGAGGCTGAGGAGCGGCTTCGCGAACATGGGTTAAATATTTTGACGCCGCATAAAACTAGGCATCCTTTTGTCAAGTATTTGATATGCTTGTCCAGTCTGTTTAACCTACTTCTGATTCTGGCTGGTGTGCTCGAGTACATTTTACTCGGCATTAATTTCACCGAAAACCTACAAAATGTAGGTCCAAATCTCACCCTGGCAAAGACCAAAAATCTAATTTAAGCCGCTAGACATACTTAGGAGCCATACTAATCGCTGTCGCGTTGCTCAATGCCTTCATTGAGTTCTACCAGCAGCAAAAGTCTCAAGCCCTCCTGGAGTCGTTCCTGGACATGATTCCAGCCAAATGCATGTGCATCCGTGAGGGCAAGCTCGCACAGATAGAAGCATCAGGCCTTGTACCTGGTGATGTGGTAACGGTTTGCATGGGCAGTAAGAATCCCGCCGACATCCTCGTGTTCTTCGCCTCCGGCTGCAGCGTGGACAACTCGTCCTTGACCGGTGAGTCCGAGCCCCAGGAGCGCACCAAGGACAACGACAAGCAGAGACTTCTCGAAGCCACAAACATCATGTTCAACAGTACCTTGGTTATCTCTGGAGAGGCGTACGGCATCGTCATTCGCACAGGCGACGGCACGGTACTCGGCCAGATTGCACATCTCGCTTCTGGTGAAGAAAAGATGAAGTCTCCTCTGGCTCACGAGATTGACAGTTTTGTCCGTTTGATTGCCGCTATTGCTATCATCACGGCTGTGATATTCTTCGGCATCGCTTTTCCTGTCAGCCACAATAATGCGCCCCTGGCCATCAACGTCGCTATTGGCATCTTTGTGGCCTGGGTTCCGGAGGGGCTACCGGCCACCGTCAACATACTTTTGACCATTGCTGCCAAGAGAATGGCCACTCAGAACGTTTTAGTTAAGGGCTTGCAAGGAGTGGAGACTTTCGGCGCCATTACGTTGCTGGCGACGGACAAGACGGGTACTTTAACACGAAACCAAATGACAGCCGCCAACATCTGGACCTGCGACAAGCTCTACAGTGCCTCGCCTACGTCTGGTACTGAAGACGATGCTGCCAATTTGGGGAGTCCAGGTGTAATGAATATGCTGTACATCTTCGCTTTATGCTCCCGCACAAAATTTGACCGCGTCGACGTGCCTATTGACGATCGTAAAGTTCTTGGTGATGCCACGGAATCCGCCCTAACTCGCTACGCCGCCGAACGACTCGACAACTTTGACGCCCTCGCCAGCAAGTACAAGAAGGTCTTTGAACAGCCGTTCAACTCAGACACCAAGTGGCAGATGTCTATCCATAAGAAATCCCACGCCCACGGCTCCCTGACTCTCTACATCAAAGGCGCACCCGAGCGAATTTGGCTTCTTTGCAACCGCTTTCTTACTGGCTCCAACGGCGCATCTGCACGTCTGACTGAGAAGCATCGGAAGGCTTACGACGAGACGTACGATTACATGGCCAGTCGTGGACACCGCGTCCTGGGTTTTGCCCAGCTATTGCTGCCTGGTGATCAGTATCCCGATTCATTCGCTTTCGACAAGAAAGCAAAGAACTTTCCCACATGCGACTTCACGTTCATAGGTCTTTGCTCTCTGGAAGACCCACCAAAGCACGGCGTGCGAGAGGCCATTGGGCACTGCCGTGCCGCCGGCATCAAGGTCATCATGGTAACTGGCGACCATCCCTTGACTGCTGAAGCCATTGGCCGGAAGACCAATCTCATACTCTCAGAAACCAAAGAAATGGTAGCCAAGCGTATGGGGCGACCGTTGGAGGATATTAAAGAGCACGAATACGATGCCATCGTGGTCCATGGAGAGCAAATCGAGCGGCTTACAGACCTTGAGTGGGACATGGTCCTTTGGAAAGAGGAGATCATCTTTGCGCGCACGTCCCCCAGGCACAAGCTTGAAATTGTCCGTCGCGCGCAAAGCATGGGCCACATTGTAGGAGTAACCGGCGACGGTGTCAACGACTCCCCAGCTCTCAAAAAAGCAGATGTGGGTATCGCCATGAATATTTCCGGCTCTGACGTATCCAAGGATGCTGCCTCTATGATTCTGCTTGATGACAACTTTTCGAGCATCGTCTCTGGCATCAGAGAAGGCCGTCTTATCTTTGTTAACCTCAAAAAATCGATTCAATACACCATTTCGCACTCAATTCCCGAGGTCATTCCCAGCCTGCTTTACGTCATTGTGCCCATTCCACTGCCCTTGTCCGCGATCTTAATTTTGGTCATCGATTTGGGATTTGAGCTGGTTGCTGCGATTTCATTTGCATGGGAGCCGCCCGAGATGGAGGACGGCCTCATGAAGCTGCCGCCGCGGAAGCTGGTCACGCCAAAAACCAGCAACACATTTCGGCGCCGCAAGTTGCACCAGACGAGATCCCATTTCGACGAGGAGTCTGGCACCATTGTCTCTCCAGAGCATCAGACAATACTACAAATTTGGGCGCATAAAGTGCGTCGGGTCTTTACACGGGACCACTGGGTGGACAAATTCGAAGATACTGGCGCGGAGGTGCTGGTTGACGGGCCACTCTTGTCCTGGGCATACCTGGAGATTGGGATGATTGAAAGCGTAGGGGCGCTGACCTCGTTCTTCGTCGTCCTATACAGGCGTGGCGTCACACCTATGGATACGCGGATTATGCAAAAAGGCGCAGGGCCTCCAACCAACTACTGGACCAAGGACGCGGAGCCGTACAAGGGCATCGACGGGCCAACTCAGGTAGATATTCTAGCCGAGGCACAATCCATGTACTACTGGGCCATCATGACGATGCAAATCTTCAATCTGTTTGCCTGCAAAACGCGTCTTACGCTGCCGTTTGGAAAGTACATGTTTTCCAATAGAGCCACGTTTTACTGCATATTTGTGGGAGTCGCGCTGGCCACCTTCATCATATACACACCGGGGGTCGAGTACGTGTTCAAGACGTCGCGTAACTTGCTTCCACTGTATTGGCTTATGCCCATGGCGTTTGGATTTTTCATCATAGGCTATGCGTCAGTGCGCATGATTGTTGGGCGTTTGATCAAGCCTGTTAAGTGGAATCCGTTGATCCGAGGACTGCAGATGTCTCCAGACTAGGCACGCCTAGAAGTGGGTCAGCAGTATTACTTGAATAAAAGTTGGGATAAGGCGTTTCTACCATTCTATGCTAAATCAAGTTGATAAGAAAAAGAATCGTAAATCCCCTTTCTTTCGAAAATACTAGATACTTCTTTCTATAAGACCGTCACGTGCGAGGCAGTAGATATAAGACGGCGTGGACCTAGCGAGGATCTACAAGGAAAGCTATTCTTCTCCTTCGTAAACAACAGAGTATTGATAGTTACATACCAGCTGCCCACCCACTATTTGGCAGTCAAATATCTTCTCGAATTGTCTTGATTAGCCTCCCGCTACCAGAACTGTTTCCAGCATGGCCATTTCACCGGTAGGCCAACCCGACAAGAGCAGCCAGGAAAGCAGTCAGGTTAGAGGCCCAACAGACGACGCACCAGTGTCGCAGGTGAGCCGAGATTATTATACGATCTGTGTTGACTTGCACTGCTGATACTTTGACGATGCTGGGCGATAGCAACAGCCTGTGCCATGCGCTAAATGTGGCCAGACAATGGGGCATCAAGCGGATTGCTCGTACAAATACCGAAACTGCTGGACATACGGTATGCACCTAGGTAAGAAACAGGAAAAGCGCGTCGAGTCGCAGTCGAAAAATTGATCTCATTCTGTCTTCGTTTAATGGAGCTACGAGCCGCTCGGGAGGGTGTTGATGTCGCTGTGGGACACGGAGACGACTTTGTTTTGTATGAGGGTTCATTCCGACGCTAGAGTCTGCGAGGCTGCCTCCTTACGAGATTACTGGCGATATAACTTGATTAAAGATGAGGCCAGCCATGAACGAAGTCAACCAGCGAACAAGCAGGACATCCTCGCGAGCTCTGTCGCCGGCTGGCTCTAATCAATGGCTGGCGGGCTAGATGGCGGGCTAACTAAAGCTACTATGCGAAAATGCAAAGCCAAACAGCCAAAATAAAATGAATTAATCGAAAACGCTCTTCAAAAGTTTAAAGTGCCGCTGTTTGTGATCGCTAGATTGTATTTCGTGTGTACCACGCCACCCTCTACCGGACACTACCTCACGCCACATCACACCACATCGCACCACATACTAACGTTAGTCATGAGTCTGGACTCTGTAGTTTGCAACACCGGCCTAATGCCATAAGATTACTTGAACGCTTGAAGTATTTAAAATAAATAATTTCGAGAGCAAATTGTCATGCCACTAGTTAATTAGCACGATTGATTGTCGCTTGGCGAGTTCGCGCCAGTGCTGGCCATGCAAGGATCCTAGGCCCAGAGACTGACTCGTGAGCATCTCCAGAACGTAGACGTGCCTCATTGTACGCCACAAATGTGATTCATTACTCATTCCTGCTACTCAGATACATATAACAGAGCCTGATTCTTTTCTTAGTGCTTTACTACTCATTTTCTCTAGTATGTCCGCGTAGCGTTTGGGCTCAAAAGTACCGTTAGAAATCTTGATGAAAGAAACCGCCTTCGTCTGAAGCCGGAATTGTGCGAGAGTTAAACTAAGTCGCATTCATCGCGGTCAGCATTAGGCTCTTTCTACCAACACCACGCTTTACGACACCGTACGATCAGATACATACAAAGCAATATTTGTCTGGAATATCCTCGTAAGATGCACATGATATTCTAAAGTTGTCCGTGGCTGGGGCAGGGGATTTGACTGTCGTTAGTGGACAGAACGACCGCTCAGTCGCGGCACGAACTGCACATGGTTGCCGCGTCCGATGATGATGTTTTTGACGCTGCTTCTGATGGCGATCGCGAAGTTGCCGTTTAAAGTGGACCTGGAAGTTTGATCCGGCATTATTATCCCAGTATCTCTGTCCGTCAATGTTGCAATGAACACACAAGATGCAGCTGCGACGGTCCAGATTTGCAAGTCCTGAGATGTCAACCTCGAAATGAAACCAGTCGTATTCCAATCCTTGCTTGGCGTGGCGAGTGCGCATTGCGCACACCTCGGAGACGGTTGACCAACTGTCAAAGGTAAATCGGCAGGCAGCAGACTGTATACCAGTCGTAGCTGCGATAACAATAGAGCCACATATCATCTCAGTGTCGTTGGACAAACTGAGTCCGCAGAGTTGCACAAAACTTTCCCCGTCAACTTTTGCAGGCTGCCTATCATAGGTAGGGTCAACGACCCAAGTTGAGTCTTCGAAATCACTATCGGCATCTGTGGATGAATAGCCGTCCAAGTCTGACCACAGGCCTTGGTCGAGTTGGCCGTCATCGGTGCAAGACGATTCTGTGCTGATAGAGATAGGACTTTCAAGCCGGAAGAATGGGCACATTTGTACATTCGGGTCGAAATGCACTATTTTCGGCATCTTTGGAGTGTTTGGTGTGCTAGATATACTGGCTGGACTGGGAGTGGAACGGTGCGGCATGCAGAGAGTCGGAGGGAGCGAAGATGGTGACTTGGACGTCGGCTGCTGTCTTTCCTGTATCTCATTGTATTTTGACAATTCATGCGTTTTATCTATATTGATTGAAAGGCTTTCTGGCTTTCTCGCCCGTATTTGCTTCATCATGGTGGAATCAGCATTTAATAGACCGGGGAGGCATTGCGACGCTGAGCGGGCTGCAGTGTGAAGAGTGGCGGAAGGTGGAGTATAAGGCATAGCCTGTGGTTCGAAAGAGCGCGGAATCCTATGGGAGGCAAGTCAAAAAGGTGGATAGGGTTGGAGTATCCCATGAGATGATAAGAGACTTACATGACGATTCGCAGGCTCTGCGACTGTGTGGTCGTTCCAGACTTTAAATGATATCGACTAGGCACTAACGTTACTGATCCAATCAACTTACTGAGCCAATCAAACTCGCAGCGGACGCGGCCTCCGGTCCACTCGACCGACAAATGCCACAAGCGGACGTTTTAACAGCGATCGCCATAATATTTGATCCTCCTCTTTCGTTGGAGGACAGCCCTCCCAAACTGGCCGTGCGGGTGGGCTGGTGCTATAGAGGTGGGAATCCTCAGGGCCTAGATTGACGCCAGAAGCAGATGTAGCGCCACTTCTCAAGAACCTGGGCTCATAAATTGCTTTTCACCATGCCACGCAACACTTTGAATTTCCTACCCATTCTCGTACACAGGCATTACAATTACCCTACCCACGGTTTGAGTCTATCGGAGAATAAACTAGCTGTTGTAGATATCGCTAAGGTGCGGTATTGCGCTGTATTTGTGGAGATCCTAGGTACTTATGCTCAGCGACTGATGACTACTAACTAGGAGCACATCTCATGAGATCATTCCAATTCGCTAATATCCTTGCAAAATAGGGACCTCTGGGCGGCGCATCAGGAAAGGGATACATATCTGCAGCCACCACAACTCCGGAAGCCATCGCTTCGCTACCCCACGTCAGTATGTTCGCATTTGGCGGCCCGGCGGCTCCGATAGGATCAAAATAAATCAGTCCACCTGCTCAGCCCACAGTTAATCGCCGATCAGTTCCGAAGGCGACCAGTTGGCTTTCATCACTTCTCGAGTGGAGGGGTCTGCTGCATGTACTTGAATGTTGAATAAATAGGCGTCGTTGTCCTGAATCTGGTTGATACTAAGCCTTTGGAATAAATTGCTTTAGTGAGCAACCCACTACCCACCCGATATTATCTGCCGTTGCTGCTGAGAATGGACCCTGACTGGATGAGCTTCTGTCTGGACCCTCAACTCCTGTCCCCAGCGGTATGTCGCCCATCGGTGCTTGTCCCCTGCCTTTGCCATGATCCGCTAACAGACAATATATTTCAGCTATCCTATTCCGCCTCCATGCCTACTGACGGATGTCCAGACTGGGCATTCGCGGCATCGCACCAAAAACCTTGTTCTGTGCATGATGATGATGGAGTGAGCAAACCGCGCGACCAAGACCCATATCCACTTTTGGCAGGACCCCCCGCTAGTATATTGAGCCCGATCAAATGGCACGACTTGTTGCGGATTTTTCTAGAAAGAGAGTGCTCCGCACCTACCGCCCTAGGCGCAAACGTCGACTTTCACTGCCGTTCTCCACAGCCATTGTTTAGACCCTGGTTGCCAAGTCCAGGAACTTGCCTTATTGCGGATGAGCAGGGCGAAGAGGATGCCGAGGGCTATCAGACCCCTCAATCCTCGCCTGTGACGGCAGGAACTGCCAGCGAAGTAACTACCCCAGAGCTCCAACACGTGAGCGATTCAGAAGGTACTTCCGAAAGCAGGCGCGAAGAAACTGGAAGAGGAACAATTATATGTGCCAGTCCGAGAACGAGGCACATCAGAGCGAAATCCAATCACAATCATAAATTTATCGAGAAAAACTATCGCGACCGGCTGAATAGTGGATTCAAAAATCTAACACGGGCGCTAGAAGCTTGTGGAGATACTATCAGCAGTGGCGAGCACAGCACAACAGTCTATAACGAGTTACAAGCGCAAAGCAAGGGAGCAGTGCTACAGCTAGCTACTGCAAGACTACAACTTCTACAGCGGGAAAATAAGCTACTAACTAGTGAACTAAAGTGGATGAAAGGAATAGGGGCAAATTTATAAAATATGTCTGCTATAGTAAAACGGGCCTAAGCAAACTCTAGTCTTCAGGACGAACGTGTGAATGCGGTTATTTATAGGACTTAATTATATCATACTGTTGCGATTCAATTTTGACTGACAGTCTTCATATGCAAGTTCCCCATCGCCCATGCATCAGCCGTATTCGCGAATGCGTTGATGTCCTAGCCGTGCATGGGATATCTCACCCCGCAAATCTCCACAATCGCCGTTTGGGGAACCCGTTGATGTCTACTCCGTACACCCGCGTCAAACATAGCATAAATAGGGGCCCATAAGTACCGGGGGAGATCCTGTCGAACGAGAGGAGAAACATAAGCCCGCTGCTCTACCGGCTTGTTCAACCCAGTCGGCAAATTTAAACACAGAGCCAAACGGTCTCGGCGCTGCTTTCCCGCGATGCGCAACCATAAAGTCTTTTAAATATATCATCCTATAATTTAATTGAAAGAAAAGTCAGCTGATTAATTCGTTTCTTTATTAGATGAATCCAAGGAAACTAATTATTTGCTAGCCATTTTGCTACATAGTCTCACAATCTCGAACTGCTCATCGACTTGGCACACCAAAACTTTGCTCCCTGTGTCGGGACGGCTGTGACGTTTCTCGATTGTTGGTGTCGCATCCACTGAAGTGTCTCAACCTTCCACGCGCGGGACAATGCGCCGCGGATTTATGCTGTGGCCTTTTCACCCACGTCGCCGCCCAGACATACCTAGCAGCGCGTACATTACACATTTAACCTGAAAGTGGTACGAGTACATGGTTTTGCAATGACGTGGTGTGATAGTGGCGTGCGGTGGGGTGATGTGAAATGGCGGAAACATACGGACCAAGGTCGTCCCTTTCCTATTTGATTTGGCGACCGTTATCTACTGCAAGTTGGAGCCGGGCACCTACCATCAAGCCAAGCTTAGTGATCACTTACGGTACAGGGTTATTCAATAATATGTGTATGGTTTTGCACCATAATACTATCCCCTCATCCCATCTACTCTGCTGCAAAACACTCAACCACATCCGAGCAACTAGCATAACACACGATACAAAGCGTGCTAATGCATCGGGCCTCTATGCGGTGCACTCATGTGCCCGCCGCCTCTCAACTGCAGGTAAGCATATCGATTAACACAAAGCACGCTTCTTGAGACTTCAGCTGACTTTCACGCCTTCTCCCTCATCTAAAAGTCCAGCTACTTCATAAGAACATTTAACTTTAGTTTGTTCCACCAATTATATATGTCTAAAATACTATAGCATCCTATCCAGAATAACCCTTGAAACTAATTCACGAGTAGGCCACACCCTGCGCCGCATTTTTGGCGGGGTTTTTAGCTACAAGTTGGCCAAGAAGCTAGCCCGGCTCGTCAATATGGAGACAAACTTGATGCTGAGCCTCGAGACTGTCGCTAAGGAGCGCAAACAAGTCGCCGTATGTCCTAAAGGGAGGATTCAACACAGTTTAATATTAACCAGCTATTTCTAGCTACAATTGTCCGTATGGGGTGAAGACGCCGAAGGAAACATTTCCGATGTTACTGACAAGCTCGGTGTTTGCCTCTATGAGATTGGCGAGCTTGAAGATCAATTCGTTGACTGCTACGACCACTACCGCATCGCCATGAAAGGTATCGTCGACATTGAGAGCTCTGTACAACCCACCCGAAACCG
Organism: Paracorniculantispora psalliotae; assembly: GCA_002796755.1. Lineage (NCBI taxonomy): Eukaryota > Fungi > Ascomycota > Sordariomycetes > Hypocreales > Cordycipitaceae > Paracorniculantispora > Paracorniculantispora psalliotae. The sequence continues at coordinate 34,802 of PHFE01000038.1, read as the reverse complement.
CAAGTTACCAATTTCAGTGCAGCTAGCATCAATCAGGTGCTAACATATCCCAGGCAAGGGAAAGATCACCGACAAGATTGCCCGCCTCAAGTACAAAGAGCCCAACTCGCCCAAGCTTGTTGTCTTGGAGCAGGAGCTTGTTCGTGCTGAGGCTGTGTCCCTGGTCGCTGAGGCCCAGCTGTCCAACACGACTCGTGAAAGGGTCAAAACTGCCTATACCTATCAGTTCAATGCTCTCCGAGAACACTGCGAGAAGGTCGCTATCATTGCTGGCTACGGCAAGCACCTCCTCGAGCTCATCGACGATACACTAATTACGCCTGGTGAATTCCAACAGCCATATGACAGTTATGAGGCTAGTAGAGCTATCCTCCGAGACTGCGAGGATGATCTCGCTAATTGGGTTACTGTAAACACTGCCGTCTCCTCCAAGCTTTCCCCCCACTTGCACACTCTGTCTCAACACCATCACAACAGCTTCTGCGCTAGAAATGAGAGCCACAGTCGATCTTGCCAAGAATCTCCCACGAATAACAACAGCTCCCGGATCAGCCGCAACGCCGAGGAAAGCGACAAGAAAATAGGAAAAGAGGCCAATAGCAACATCAAATCAGAGGTCACGGTCCAGTTAAAGAAAGACTTCGCTGACTGATTCATGGTTATTTACCATCCCGTGGACGCTATCTCTTACATCCCCTCTGTCGTACCTGGGTGGCTTGCAACTGTATGCTGTTTGGTTTGAGTGTCCGAAACACCTGTTACAAACTGAGGTGCTCGAGAGACTTGCACTGGAATGGCTCTTCCCTGAACAAGTAGGAGGCTGCTTATGCTTGCTGGGAAAGCTACACGCGCGCCCGGAGGGCAGGCATGGTCCGGCGCTCTCTCGCCATTAGGAGTCGGCATTTTCAGCCACGGTCGCATTTCATTACTTTCAATCTCTGAGTATGCATACTTCGAAATATAAAATTCCAAAAACCCAAGTTTAGTTTCGGATTACTAAAAGTAAGTAATACCCAGCTTTAGCGATGAGAGTTGGGTTGAAAGTTTTGACCATTCGCAAACTTCTTCATCGTCAGCCGTAGAATAGTGCGTGCCGTGGTGAGACGCCTACAGGGGGTTTGCATAGTCAGCCAGCTACCTACGCCACAATAATGAAGGACAAAGTAAAATGGCGTAAACAAAGAGGTAAGGACTAGGGTACGGTCGCACATTAGCGTCGCTCCGCCAAAAGTGCAAATGGACCGCCACCACACCACTCATCGCACCAAAATGCCTTCAAGGAGCCTCTGTAAGAGCCTCTGCGAGCCTTTGTAAGTCGCTGAGGCAGTCTCTATAAGAGCCTCTGAGAGTGGCGACTCACGTTGGTGTTGACCATTGATGCTGCTATCTCGAGTAAGCTCGTGTCCTAAGTGCGGTCCTTGCCACAGGTTGGAAACCAGCAAGGAACAGACGAGACAGATCAGCAAGTACCATGTACCATGGTAAACAAGTCTCATCCATGTTAGGTTGGTTAGCGTGGCTTTGCACATCTGCAGAATTCATACTTACACTCTAACTAGCACATATATATCTATGTGCACCCTGGCCACCCCCAAAAAAATTAGGCGCACTCCCCAGCGCCACGCCCGCCGCCACGCCCGCCGCCAAATTTTAGTGCAGTGGCTCAGTTGCTATCACAGCCCCAGCAATTGCACAATGTGCTTTCATTAGGCTCCTCGTTGTATGGCTAGTCTCCATTCTGCGTTGATCGATTGAAGCGGTGCTAGCCTTGTGCGTTGTGTACAGGTGGAAAATCAGGCGAGGCTATTTAATTGCGAAGACCCGATGTTTTAGACATGAGAGCACAGAAGCGGGGTAGCGTCCTTGTCGGTAAGTGCAAACAAAGAGTATGCTGGAGTGTAAATATGAATTACCGTCTCTAGATAGACTTCGTAGACAAATTGCGAGGCGACAACGGACGGGTGCGCTGCATGCATTGTACAATATAAGCCGATGATGGTAATTCTTGCCGCTGCTTTGGTCAATACCTCGGTCTGTCTATTGCATTCGGGCTTAGAGTTTGATTAGAATCCTTGGTTTTGAAGAGGGAATAAAATGCATGTTCCTCTTAAGCATTCTTAGCTAGCCTCCAATTATTTTCCCTCCTCAACGTGGCGATATACGGGGGTGGCAAATCACGGCTTACAGGTATTTACTCCATAAAATGGCTACTTTGTTTACTGCCACATCAGACAGCCACTTCACATCCGCCGACCAATTAGGCTGCACGGAGCTGTGCCTCCGCTTCATGCTTCTATGCCGAGCACGCAGGATTATCCATTAGCCCGGCCCTGCAGCATTCGATACTAGGTCCCAATCAATATTTGCGTGACCTATTATTCCGCGCTATTAGTTTGCATCCGCGTGGCGAACTTCTACTAGTCTCACCCCTTCAATAGGCTTGGAAACAGAGAAATTTGGTTGATGGGCATACTGTTCAACTGTGCCTACGATCAAGGTACCGATCAAATAGGAATTGATCGGAGACCTGCCTGCGACACGGCCCAGCCGCTTTACAATACTCTGAGAATGACAGCTCAAGTGCTGACAGTAATTACAGCTAAGTGATAGTAGCTAGATATTAATAGCTTAAGTATAATATGAACGGTATAAAGAATAAATACACCAGTCCCTTTGGTGGTTGAATGGCACTGAAAGCACCTCGGCGAAACAACTTTCGCCCTGTTCGCCACTAGTCTGGATGTTCACAGACACAACTGTCGATTGCAGGCTGCATCTATTGGTGGAGAACCAATCGGAGCGTGAGTGCCCATGACTTCCGTACCAATTACAGTTCAGCGCTGGATGACTGTCAGGAATGTCAGTACGATCCGCGCAAGTCACGCCAAGGCTAACACAACCTTTGCGCCATGCAAAGCTCGGGAGAAAACTGCCCACGTTGGGAGATGCTAACCAATGTCGCTGCAGTAGCGTTAACAGAGAGGAGGCCTTCCCTGGAACCTTCTGTAAGTGGCAGAATTGAGACTGTCTCTGTAGCTTGCTGCCCGTACTAGTGCACACCCGAGGTGGAATGTAACCATCAATCAACTATCCCCACAGAAAATGTCATGAACGCCAGTTAAAATATAGAATTTGCTAAAGCAGTCAAACATAGGTTAGTGGGTTATATGATAAGTGTGTATACACCTATAGTACGTAAAGCTATCCCTCGCTAAGCTTCCTGTCCCAATCGCTCACCACATGATGTCAAGTGTCGCACTGGTGTCGGATAAAGCTGCCTGCGTTGACTCAGAACGCAAGCGTTCTGCCAGGGTAGCAAGCTGTGTCGTTGCTTGCAGGGTAATTGACGCATTTCCAACTCAGCGTCTATTGATTACAACCAAATTACTATTGCACTAACAAGCAGAACAGGACGGGCAAGGCTTCCAAATCAATGATAATCGACAGTCGTTGGGATAGCCCACTAGGTTGACGCTCAAGCATCGTGACCAAGCTATAGTTGGCCACGAACAACCGTCTGGAATCCAGCTCTTCTAACTCCGTTAGGATTAGTCATGGCATATTTAGCGGTTTGTGTGATGCATTCTCGACCGGCCATCTAGTGCTGGATTGTAATTGGTTAGGAAGCCATGGCCACTCCCGCTCCGATTGGTTCTCCATGTAGCAGCTGCAACCGAGGTAGCTAAAAATTACTCATTAGTGGCTTTAGCCGCAACAGCCTTTTTCTCCCACCAGACTTCACCGAATTTCGACTCTTAGTGTGGCTCGATGCTGAGCAATCCCGCACTTCCGTTTAACCCATTATACCTGGCCCTGCCTTACAATGTCCGATATTAACCGTAAGATGACTAGACCCTACTTTTAGCTTTTGCTAGAAGGAACTTGCAACAAGGCTGAAGAAGTACTACCATGGGAGCGATATCACAGGCCATGAGAGTTGTCGCCACACTGGCGTCTACAGTTAAACAACTGACACCCACGACGTCGATCGCTGTGTGGTCAATTCTTGGGCCAATAACATGGATGGGGCGTATTTCGCGGCCAATATCAAATGCAACATGACATCCCCGGTACTGCAGCTAACTGCTTACGAGGGAAGTGCAAGGTGCTCTGTTAACAGCCTACGCTAGTTTGGTCGAATTAAAACGTCGGGATCCCCGGACCGACAGTCAAGAAGCAATTTCTTCGGTTTTGCTATTATCGCCAAAAATTACTACGAAAAGAAAAACTCCCACCAGAGGTTTAATTTGGCTGGCGCGCTATGTGTGATGTACCTCTGCTGAGTCTCCTGTAAGTATGTTGGGCAATGTGACAAATAATACAAACAATACGTAAACTAGTAGACGAACGACATTCACTGGACACTGGGCGTTAAAGAATTGAACACTCAGCAATTGATTGACTAAAGAGCAGATTATCATCGCTGTCCTGTGCTTGCACACTGTATCTCGATTCTCTTAAATTTGGCCCTGTCGCAGAGCACATTTAGGCTCATCAGCGTCACAGACAGTATACTTTAGGGGCAGCAATGCTGACCCTCGCTATTCTGGAGCACTGCAAATCCAGCATAGTTTGCATACAGTGATATTGTATTCGTCATCGATTCTAGTCCGCAAGCCAGGTGACGCGCAGAAATATTGACCACGCTGAATTGGCTATTTTCTCGGGCTAAGTCCGTGAAATTAACCAATAGTATGCTCGCGGTCCAGTTATTGTAGACGTGCTATGCAGCCTAGTACAGTGTAACGTGCACTGCTGCGGGTGCCCGTTAGAACACGTATTTGCATGTTTCATCGTCGCGATCGGCATCTGGCCGCAAGGCAGAACTGTGCATAAGTATGGTCGCTGAGTCGACCTCTTTCACTGTTTGCAGCCCTAGAAGCGGACGCAATCTGAATTCTCGCCCCCATTTGCCATGGAAAAATATATTGTTTATGACAAGCGCTTGACTCCTGCAGACCAGACTATTCTGAGCAACCTTGCACAACATATCCAATTATTTGAAAGACAGGCCAAAGAAATCACGCCTACTAAACCTGCAAAGCATCGCTCTCAAGCTAGCCAAACATGCGGCGCCAGCGCAGATGGCGACAGCGACGTAACCCGTGTCCGACAGCGGAGTAATGACAACACAGACCTTGAAGGCCTTAAGTCGTTGAATGATCCAACGCATAGCAACTTCTTGCCGTCCGTGTTTCTGACTACCGATACACCGCTCAAACATTGGCCTCCTGCAATCAGTAGGTACATCCTCGAACCATACATCAGTTGGGCCCGGAAGATCGTCCGCCGAGAGACTGATGTTGCTATGCTCACGCATCTAATCGCCTACTTCATAACGTCTGTGCCAAGCGCACTCATTCTGTATTGGAGTTTCACGTACACACATGGCTTTTTACACATCGCTACGCAACTACACTATATGGGAACTTACACGCTCATGATGCACCAACACATTCACATGCATGGAATCCTGGCTGCAAGGTACTCCTATTTCGACCACTTGTTTCCCTACCTTACCGACCCATTGATGGGACATACATGGAATTCTTACTACTATCATCACATCAAACATCACCACGTCGAAGGAAATGGGCCGGATGACTTATCTTCTACGATTAGATATGAACGGGACAACGTATTCCATTTTCTGAACTACATCGCCCGCTTCGTCTTCCTTGTTTGGCTAGAGCTACCGCTGTATTTTCTGCGCAGCGGCCGGCCCGCTCTAGCTGTGCGAGCAGCCAGCTCAGAGTTCCTGAGCTATATTTTCCTCTATGCGATGGCTACGTTTGTCAATGCTAACGCAACTTTTTGTGTCTTTTTACTACCTCTGTTGGCGGTACGGCTGGGATTAATGGTTGGAAATTGGGGGCAGCACGCTTTCGTGGACCCAGATAAACCAGACTCGGATTATCGATCGAGTATCACGTTAATCGATGTTGCGGTGCGTTGACTTCATTCTTTTCATACCATGGTGCGTCACTGACTTGCAACTTAGAGTAACCGATTTTGCTTCAACGATGGCTACCACACATCTCATCACCTCAACCCCACAAGGCACTGGCGCGACCACCCCATTTCCTTTTTGAAACAGAGACATCTCTACACAGTCGAGGGAGCGCTTGTTTTCCACAATATCAGTTTCATGATGATAACAATTAGGCTACTATGCAAGGATTATCTCTACTTGGCCAAATGTTTAGTTCCATTAGGACCTCAGATAAAGCTTACCCTGGATCAGAGAGTCCGCTTACTGAGAAGGTTGACACGAAAATTCTCAGAAGAGCAGATTCAGCAAAAATATCGCCACCGCACGCGTCATTCAGGCTGCACTATTTGATATCGAAGTGCTTTGTTGACTAGCTTGATTGTTTGTTGGTTGTCGCACTGGATTCGGATGGGCTTGCTGTCCAACTGGATGCCGATTTCTTGGAGAAGGAGAGAGATAAACATTGATTCCTTTGTTGCTTGTGACAATGCGAGCAGTTCAGCTTCTGTCGTCGATGTTGTAACTGTGTTTTGTTTGTTTGCTCGCCATCCGATTGTTCCACCGAAAGCTGCATTACATAACCTTGCGAGCTTTTGCGGTCAATGGAATTGTCCGCGAAGGAGGCATCGCTGGCGACTAGGAACTCGTCTCCTCCACCAAGCTGCAGGGCCAAAGATCTGGTTTTCTTTAGGTAATGGATAACTTTGTCTGCAGCTCCATGGTGTTCTTCGGAGGGATTCGTGTTGAATCTTGCTAGTCGTGACACAGCAAACGCGATGTCTGGCCGAGTGACCACAGCCGCGTACAAGATGGATCCAATTTTCTTTTGGTATCTGCGGATTGATGCAAATGACGATCTACCTTCGTATGGTAGTAACTCTGGTCCAGGCATAGGCACATTTGGCCACCGGTCGGGACTTGGTACGACATTGGCAATCTTGTCTACAAACGCAGACTGTGAGAGCCATATCAATCCTCGCTTTCTGTCGCGGATTACTTCAACTCCTAGGAACCATTGCAATGGGTTCCCTCCGCTGAGTTTGTATTTTTGTTGCAACTGATTAGTTATTTGTTTCGCTTCGTTTTCACTGCCCTTTTTGTATGCCAGAACAATGTCATCCACATAGAAGAATATAATGATGCCGTTCTTCATCATGCAGCAGGGTTCGTGCGGTATTTTCCGGAAACCAAGGCTTTCCAGTGTTCCAGTCAATTCTTTCTGCCATAGCAGAGGCGACACACGGAGTCCATACAAGGCTCTCTGGAGCTTCAGGATTTTACCGGACTTGCGATACCCTGGAGGCATCCTCATGAAGATGTCGCTTTCTATCTTAGCGTTGACGAATGCATTGATGGCGTCGTATTGGATAAGCTCGAGATCGAATCGTGCGGCAATTGCCATAAGGGTCCGGAATGATCGTCCCGCAAGGGTGGACGCATATGTTTCTTCATGGATGGATTTTGCTTGCTGGTCTCCGCGAACCACCAGGCGAGCCTTGCATTTCTGAAATCGACCATGCTTATCGGACTTGTAGATATACACCCACATACAATCAAGCACTTGATTATTTCGTGCTGAAGGGTCCGACTTGCATATCTCAATCCAGGATTGCATTTCTTGATGGCTCTGCAGGTGCGTCCGTTCAGCTTCGAGAAAGAGTGTCCCCATTAGATGGGCTTCAAGATCTTTGTGTGATCTTGGGAGTGCTGGAAGCTGTGAACGATGCAATTTCTTTGATTGGGAAAGTATGCGGATAAACTTAGCTCTGTCAATTTGCTTTCCATTTATCGTGCCAATTGGTGCCGCATGCCGGCCAGCAGCAAAAGCAGCTTTCCAAGGCTCGAAGTAAGTATATTTATTTATTTGCTTGTATTCGGTCGGGGTGAAGGGTAATAACTCATCCCCGGTGGGATCTTTGTTTGCTCCCCGAATTTGTGCTTCTGGGTTCAGGTTTGACCCGTGGAAGCAAGCCGCCATGAGTGCAGCCGGAGTGGATCCTGTTAGTGATGGTGTTGGATATGGTTGGGATTGCACTTTGAAGTTTTCATCCGTGCGAGTATTGTTGACTTAGCCACTCATGGTATGGGGTAAGGTCCCGGAAGAGAAGCTCTACGGGAGCACACCCAATAGCAGAGTGTTTTTGTGTGTTCATTGCCAAAGTGACTTCCATGAGTCCGCCTGCCCATTCAACTGATCCATTGTCCATTTTCCAAGCTCTTATTTTGGCTTCAACTACTCCGTTGGCTTGATGCCTCCGCTTCAGGCACGCACCGACTGGAACCAGTTTTTAAATACCGTAAGATTCCGCAAATGCATTATTCGTACCAGGTGGCGCACCTCCGCCATACAGGTTGGCCATGGTCATGCGGCGCACAAAGCTATCCGCCTCATTGCGGATCCAGTCGTCAATGTTGGGATCGTTGCACGCAGCGTGCGCCATGACAAAGTTCTTGAGCTGGGCGACCTCCTCCATCAGGTCCTTTGCCTCGCTGTGCAGCGCCTTGTAGCGGCTCTCGAGCTCCGTTTTCTTGCGCTCCAGACCGTCCTGCCACTGCTTCTTGCGCTGGCGGCACTTGGCGGCCGCGGCACGGTTGCGTTCGAGGTTGCGTTTGCGGCGCTTATGTGCTGCGCTGCCCCTCTTTGTATTAGTGCTGCTGGCACCACCCCGTATGGACTTGGCTGGTGTTGTGGCTGGTTTGGATTTTGATGCGGGCATTTTGTTGGTGTTTCTGCTTTGGGTGTTGGGTTTCTTTGGAGCGGGATAGTGGTACTCTTCGTCTTCTTCTTCTTCTTCGTCGTCGTCATCTGCGTCCGTGTCTGGCGTGGATAATTGCGGGACAGAAGAGGCCGACGTTGTGCGGCAGGACGAAGTGTCCGTCTCAAAGAGGGGTTTTTGCTGTACGATAGCGATGGGATCAATAAGAAAGTTGGTGCCGTCCAGCATGGCGGACTGGCCTGGTTCTAGTTGCGTATTGTTCATCACCTGTACAACAAATGTGGTGCGTGCGTGTGTGTATCCTTGTTGTGGTGCTGAATGTGCCTTGTTTGTTGGCAGCTCTAATAATTGCAGACAATTGAAGTGGCGAATAAAAAGGAATGGTGTGTTGCAGAATATGTGATAGTTCCAATCCTGCATGGAAAACAAAACGGCAACTACAATTGAAAAGCTTGGTTGTGTGGGAAGCTTGGTTCGTCGGGTGAAGTAAAGCGTATAGAAGCGTAGTGTGGTGGCAAGAAGAGTGCCAGTGTGTTGTGTAGTGGGAGGAACCCAGCCACAAGTTTAAGGCATGGAATATATATGGGATTTACAAATTGGCACAAAACAAAAAGACAACTACTAAGCAACTTAAACCGGGAAATGGACATTCTTCTCTTGTGCTTGTTTGTTTGGTGCTTAGCCACGCCATCATGGTGGGGTGCCACTGTGTGGCACACGCTCGCTAGGGGATAGTGGGTAGGTCCTTTTCAGATCCACGATTCCAGTTCCGTCACAGCAGAGACAGATAGCATAGCGCTGGTGGGATTCGCGGGCGGAAAATCTGGGTATTAGACGAGCCCATAGTTGTTGGGTACAAAATAGTCGGCCAAGAGGAGATGAGAGGGGAGGTACGTTATTTGGGCGCTTTCTCCCGATATCAGGTCGCCCATGTATACAGTATACCAGCACAACAGCAGGTACCAGCACTGGCAAAAATCTCCCGCCTCCCCGTGTGGTCTCTATACGAGGCTAGTAGGTTCTTTCTCCACGCTAGCCTCGCTGAGAGTTGTCAGGTCAATTAGAAGCTCAAAATCTGCGGATTGGGTAGTCAGGAAGTCCAATTTCCGGGCACTGCGGCACTCCTGGACGCTCGAGTGCTGCCCAGTGCCGGTCCCACTGTAGTCAATATGTCTACTAACAGAGAACAGTGACCTTGCTTTGTTGTCCGTACATCTTTAACTATATGTAAATACAATTCTCACTGAGCTATACCACAGCGCAAAACAATTTCCAAATGGCGCGAGAGGGTGCTTGGTGATTTAGGTGGTTCAATCGATTTACAACAATATCCCGATCGCCCTAGTCCGCAGAACAGCACAGCTGCTCATAACAGCGAGTGGATATCCCACCGGAACAGGCCTCCGAACCAATAATAGTGCGGCATTTACGGCAGTCCGCCAGAGCATTTAGTGGTGCTGTGACACGCTATACTCAGTACTTCCGTAAACTCGAAAACAGCAATTAATTGCACGCGCAACCAACGTATTTCTCTGCCCAATTTGTTGGCCTTTACATTCTATCCACTGCACTAAGCGCATCCCAGACCGGTCTGGAATCGGCACCTGTGTGCCTTATCAGGCACGATGCACGCACATGTATTGCGCCGTTCTATTCATTGTCTTGTGCTGTTGGATCTCATTGCAGCTGCGCACTTGTCTCATGAGTATTTTTAATTCTAGTCAAAGTGGTACGTGACCAGGAATCGCTGAATCTGGCGCTGACAGGGGTTCATGCCACGAAGGTACC
>PHFE01000038.1:322-14645 GCA_002796755.1 Paracorniculantispora psalliotae | reverse complement strand
TGTCGTAAATCTCGTAGTTGCATTCGGCGGGATCGTATTTCTTGGACATAAACGCTACGGGGTGTAGCGTTCCGTCCTCGCCTTCTTGCGATAAAATACCCGATGATACAAAATCGGACGCATCGCACTCGACAAACACCTCCTTGGCAGGGTCAAAATGTCTGAGGATGGGGGCTGATGTGAAGCTGTTCTTGGGGGTGTCGAATGCCTTTTGACAGGATGAGGTCCAGTTCCACTTGGCAAGCTTCCGTGTGTCAGGGCTACCATCTACCACCCCCCACTCGGACACCCCCCCCACTCGGACAGCAAAAAAGGCCTTTCGCCATACAAATAAATTTGCACTACCCAACGCGATTCGCGCCTAATAAATAAAAATAAAATTACCATTGTACAGTGCTTCCAACATTCAATTCGTGAATGTATCCAAGTACCTGAAGGATATCCGGCTGCGTAAGGCCGTTGAGGACTTCCATCATGACATTCACAAGGACGAGGTAGACCGTCAGCTGCGAGGCATCAAAACCGCCGACATCATTGCACCGCCCAGTATACAATACGACCTTGAGGAGAGAGCTCAAGTTGCGCAGCTGTATGCCACGGCCGCGAAAACCCCCGAGGCTGATGAGTTGCATGGAATACGCTTGGAGCTAATCCACTATATCAGTCAGCTCTGTAGCCGTCGTGAGAGTCGGTTAATTCGACAGAGAATACAGACGCAGAATAGGAAGAGAGCAGCACAGGGAGCACCGCTCCTAGATGATGCAGCTGGTTATAACAGAGTAAACATAGAGCTGCAGCCGCGTCGTGCAATTATGCCAGGCCGAACAGAGAACGACGCCGGAAGTACAGAGCTGATCTGCGCGTTTTGCCGGTGGCAGGGAAATCACGGAAGCGCCGATCGTACAAAGACGCAGCGCATGAGCCATCTGGCGAGGCACATGAAGCTAATGCACCTCAGCCGATTGAGAATGCCTTTTCTTTGCCCGTGGAAAGATTGCGAGGCCATCATTGGCAGCAGAGAGCACTTTGCCAGTCATTTCCGGTATCAGCATGGCCAGGATCTACCGCCGTCTATTTTACGTTAATCCATTTGCTGACTCCTAGCTGGTGCGCACCGAATCACCACCCAGATGTACTTGTGTGGAATGGAGTGTTCATCCAATGACCAGCAATATAGCACTATCAAAGATCATGGTTTGCACAAAGAATACGTCTTATAATCGGTAATATAGTGATTGTTTGTAAGCAGAATGGTAGTATTTGGATAGGCGATACATACGATGTAGATAGGACGCTTAAGACTAGACACCAAGGGCAGACCGACATCAATAAGCATGCGTACATGGTCCAGCTGAAGAGTGCAGAATCGATACCAAGTTTTACACCGCCATGAAACTTGCCAGGATGTTGTGTATAGGGCAGGGCATCTTGTACCTCGGCCGCAGTCATATGACAGCGGATGGTTGTAGATAGGAAGCAAACCCTCGTCAAAACCACCAAGCTCTTGAGGCGACGGGCATCATTGAGCGTTGCGAGCTGTATGCCAATCCAAAAGGCTCCTCTTCGTGTGGCAAGCATATCTCTAATCAGCCCCTAGTCCAAGTCTCCAAGAACCTATATAAAGGTGGATTATTCCTCTATCAAAAGACCTGGAGTGATTCTATCTACCACCAACATACTTAGCTCATTATAGAGGTGCAGTTTGAGGAGCCATTTACCAAGATTAACTATAACGGGGTGAAGCAGAAGGAAGCACACAAAAGGGGCACAGAGCAACTTGCTCGGAAGCAAGAACCTACTTTTACCGTTCAATTTAGCACGCAAACAATCCAGCCAGACCCAAAGCAAAAGACGTACCATGATTCCGCTTTCCTGAGCGTGGAAAGGGCCTCCTCACAATCTAATGAAGACGAGCATGCGAGAGATGCATTATCGGGTACAAACAAGTTGCCCACATCATACTACTTGATTACTAACCTCTCTGCAGGTAACGTCCCTGCTGGTAACCACCCCCCTCTGCTGGCTTACCACCGCGACGTCCCAGAACGGGTCGCTACCCAAATACCGGAGCTGCGTCCGTCTTCTCGCACCGACACCGAGTTGGTGGCAGCGTCTTCCACGACCCAGCCCGAGATCATTTCGGTGGTAGGAGAGGAAGTAAATACAATGGATGACATACATAGTTCTCGCAACAGCAGCTCGCCAGCCAAGCATAATTTGATGGACTCCAATAACGCGGAGAAGGAATGGGAAGTCGGAGAGGTTATCGGTGAAGAAGTGATCGATGGTCAGTTACATTACTTGGTGAATTAGGCGCCTAGTTTTGCTACCAAAGAAGAGATACAGAATGCTCCGGAGGTTCTTTGCGAATGGGAGAAGAGAAGGGAGAGAATTCGAGCCAAGGCAGAACGGGCTGCCATGGGCGGAGTGAAGAATAAGCGCAAGGGAGTTGCGAAGAGCAAAAAGCGATAGGATGCGTGAACGGATTTTGTACCATAGATGTTGAACAGGCACGGTATTTCTGGGTTTGCGCACGCAAGCATTTAGCTGGAATCCCTCGCATCCCGCGTCCCACGGGCTAACGCGGTGTGCTCTAGCGGGGCTTCGGCAGAAATAAAAATAGAGATAAAAACAAATAGCCCTTTTCTTATTATTATGATCTTAATGTATTGAATGGAACATTTAGTGATTCTACAGGAAGACCACTTGTGTCGTCTGATGCATCAAAGCTTTTACACAAGAGAAACGGCGTAGATTTGTAGACATGGGACTTTCCGGACCGGTGCAATTTTTGCAATGCCTCGAGTGACGCCGAGTCCTTATTTAAGGCCCCTTCACGTACAGGTACTGATCACTACCTCGACAACAATGACTGCGTTCTCGCAAAGAAGACAAACTAGTACGTCATCGCAACACCGAGATTCCTATGCACGCCTACTGGCAGACTACACGGACGATATTGAGAAGAGCGTGCCGGCCTCCAAGACGTCGCTCATTCTCACCCTACTCTGCTCCTGCTACTCTTGGGCGCGTCGTCTGGGGAGCTTTCTCCCATCACAGCTTCGGGCCTACTCACGGCAGCTTTACATGCTGAAGATGGCTGGCAAAGTATTGCTACGATGCGCCAGCGCGGCAAGAGCGTTGCCAGCCATGTGCATTGCGGCGCTCTTTGGCTTCGTCGCTGCCATCAGCTTCACGTGGATATGGTGGTATGTCCGACGCCGTTGCATCTGGATCGTATACCGCTTGTTTGTGTAAGGAAACCACATGGTTGCGAAATACATGATTGCTGACCTGTGTGTAGCCCATTTGTATTAAACTCACTCATTGCGCTGATTCCCACCAGCATCCCGGCGATGGATGATGCGCATTGGTCCAGCAGCGTCCTGACTGCGACAGCCATATTTTCGATATGGATATATGTTTGTCGGAAGTATTGGCGACCATCGCCTTCTGAAAAGCAGAAGGTGGTGCGAAGAGGGAGGTTAACGACTACGTGAGCTTGGTTGTGTGATAGAGGGGCGATTGAATTGTTGGCTATGTCGGCGGTAGTGCTACGCATACCGACCTTTTGCCGAGAACGTACAGCACCGAGCTTCTGGGGATTGTACGTATGCTGCAAGTAGGCAGAGAATGCCATTTTACTTTTTACATTACCAATTCTTTTCGCGTCAGTCATATGCTATGTAGACCAGTGGTTGTAGATCATGACAGGCCATTTGCTGGGAGCGCTGCCCAGAGTGTGGGAACTTAGGGCCTGTCTTCTGAAATTTCGGGCAACAGTATGAGTAGGGAGTAAGCAGAGGGAAAAAAGGAACCCCCCCAAAACGGGCGGGGATGGAGGCGCAGTAACCCAGGACAGCAAAAAACCCCACTACACTTCCCTGCGTCGCCGCCAGCAATTACAGGTAGCGGAAGCTCCAAATGCGCGCCGATGCTGCGATGATGGCAACCAACGAGCTAACCATTTCGTGTACCGCTCAACTCCTTTGCCCACATAGCGACGGCTTACCGCTGTCGGTAGAAGAGGTAGTTACGTTGCTCGCCTGCGGTCGGCTGCGTAGCATGCCCTGGCTATGGTAGCACTAGATTCAACCACTGACCTTATTTATGCCTTGCTGCGCGGGAGGTCGTTGGCATCACCTTCACCTCCCGTGCGCAACAATTCTTGACAGCGAACGGTGAACTGTTCGACGAAACACCACCTCTATTTTCCCAAGACCTGACGAGCGCGAGATGTCTGATTCAAGAACAAGTCGGCGAAATGCCCACCAAACCGGCCGCCAGAGAACCATTTGTCGCTGCCTGAAAACAGCGTGCAAGAAGCCGACAACGCCACGACCCAGCGCCGTCGAAGCTAGCGTGCCCAATGAACGACCCCAGCCTGATTCGCCGAAGTTGACTACGGGACCTTGAGCGACTTGCGTAGACTGTGGGCTTGGAATACCCAAGCCAGCCGTGCCATCCTCGGGCCTGTTTCGGTCGAGAGACCCTCTTGTGGTGTCAAGCTATTCGCAGCAGCCCAAAAGTGGGCGCCATCGGTGTTGTTAGATCTACGCTGGTGTGCATTATGACAATAGAGAGAAGGCACCCCCCATCGAGACAGAACTGGACAACAAACAGTAGAAAATGATCAAGTTCTGGTTCAATAACTTGCTACAGAGACACCTTCATAACTTGATTACACTCCCGCGTATCCAACAGATGCTAAGACACTCCCCTCCTGCCCAAGCTAGCTTTCTTGACGGCAAGTCATGTATAAAAAGTATTTTCCCATTGATAGTTTTGCAGAATCACTTACCCATTGTCCTAAGAGTTTGTTTGCCGTCGAGCATCTCGTCATTTCGTGGTCACATTCAGTCTCCGGCAGCAGCCAGCGTTGACTTGTCTATGGGCATGCCCGCCTCCCGCCTCTTACGCGACTGCAAGATGCGAGCACGGCAGAAACGGCGCCGCTTCCCTCGCCGCCGCCACACAGCACCATTGGGTCCTGTTCTCACTGACACCGTCGCGGCGGACGATAGTAGTCAGAGTGGCGCTGATTCGCTAAATGCAAGGCAGGACATCAGCAGCCAGTCTCTACCTGAGCGAGAATGTTGCTCGGAAAATAGCCCTGCCGAGACGCACCTGGTGGAGCAAACAGACAGCGATGCCTCCCAGGGACGTTCTTCCTCGGTTGATGAACCCCTCGATAAGGGCACACAATGTGCAAGGCAGCCGCCCTTCCCAGAGAGCCGTCATGCGCAATCCTCAGACTGCAGCCAGGTTCATGAATCTGAGACTAAATCTGGTCCTGCATCAGCTACTGCGGATCAAGGCTCCGTTGGTGCAGCCCCGCCAGTCGTCCAAGCGCAGACGGATGAGCCAGGGAAGGGCGCTACAGTTTCTGAGGCCTGGTGGCTGGACACGAAAAGAGCAGTGAAGCAGACCCCTCCCCCGCCATTGGCAACTCAACCACCACCTGCGCAGCAACCGTCGCCGCAACCCCTGCCACCGCAAACCCCGCCGCTGCAGACCCCGCCACTGCAACCCTTCCCACCGCACACTGATCCACAAGGTTCTCTTCAGTATTCTGCCACCTAGAAGGGGCCGCACGACCGCGGCCTTCGAAGCCCTATGCCAATCCCTTTTCTTTCCAGCGCCAAAGCCCACCGCACCACTTGTCAACCGAAGTCAGGGACGAATATAAGGACTACGCTCGAGTGTAAGTACATTGCGGCCGTGATGGCATATGTTAGTGATGGCTGACGCATCACAAAGTTACAGGCAGCAAGGGCTCAGGGGTTGCTCCTGTTGGGTACCCACCGCAGAGAAAGTCAGGCGCGTTCACCAAAACATGCGAACAGGCTCGATCGGTAGGGAAGCGAGCGCGTCGCCGTCGACGTGCTGCTGCCGCATTGCAGAAGAAATCGCAACCCCAACGCATGCAGGTGGGCGGCCAGGCTAGCCATGGTATCAACCGTGAGTCTCTTTTAGATCTGATTTCCCTCACCAACACTCTGCGAGGCAGATCCCTGTACCGGAGTAATGGCCAGATGCCCCCCGGGCCGCCAGCATCCGTCAACCACCCTGCCGTGACCAAAATTCCACGGCCATTGCCTCTGCAGAAATTGCGTCAAGGATATGCCTTTCCGACTGCAGTGTCAGCCAGCATGTCGGCGCCGCTGCCTGGAGACGGGCCACACGTGGGCTACCATCACACGATGGACCCAGTTCATCGCCAACCCAGGCGAGAAGCAACAGTCCGTGCCGGTCTAGCCTCGAGGTCCATCCCGACTGTTCCAACGACTGTTTCTTATGCCGAATTTCGGCTGCCGCATTTACCACCTCACTAGACTTCTGCTCTGCATCCTCATTATGATATCTATTCTGGCCACGTTTCGGCCAACCCATCGCATCCTCGTATCGTCGATATGAACGTTGGGCAGCCATTCGTTCTAGGCGCGGACGTATGTATTGGTGGTAACGTTCGAATTTTGCCTGGCTGTATTATTGGCCAAGGTTCCACCATTGCGGCTAACTCTGTCGTGACCCGTGTAAGTGACTCACGGCCAAAACACACGCAACTGATGAAGGCTCACCAAGTGGCATGCAATGATATAGAACGTTCCTCCATATACTATTGTATCAGGAAAGCCAGCTCGGATCCTGGGCTGTCGGCCTGTCTAGGCATCATGAACCATTTTGTACTTGGAGATTCCTTGGTGCAAATGGTTAAGGGCAAAGTAGCGGCCGGTAGCCTAGCGTTACCAAGGAGCGACGGAACGGGACCTGGTGCACTATTAAGCTGGTAAATGAGATTCACGGTGACCTTGCAGCTCGACGGCAGAACACTGCTGCTTTACTCTACTCTTGTGGCGGGTAGAGTGGCAGGGATTACGAAAGGGTGCTAACACTTCTTGCAAATGGCTTGCAACGGCAAAATGAAGCGCACTTCCTTTACTCCGTGAGTTTATACCAGGCAGCCTCATTGGGTGGATTGAGAAAAGGGACGAATCATTTCATTGCCTTTCGAAAAGATTTCTTTTTAGATGTTAAGCTTTCAAAAAGTGTTGGTATTAATATACGCCTGCCAATACAACCACTTTTTATTTCCTGCCTTTCTTTTGGCTTGTCGCGTTGGCGGAAAGACTTAGCAATGTCTATTGTGTATGGACTACCCGGAAATTTACTGGCCGACAATTGGACTCGAGATGGATGAGGTGGTCTGGTTTATAGCCAATGTAGTCTAAGGAGGTAGTGCATACATGGGATACTCGATTATCAAGGCCTGTGCTTCGTATAGCATGGCCACTCAATATTCGTGTCTGCGAGCATCGTTGTGGGTGATCTCATCTAGACGGCACAGCCTCAGCAGACGATGGGATACCGCGACATCAAGACAGGCGCGTTACTAGCAGTTCAATAATCCCATCCTCTATACAAAATGGCCATTTCGAGCAGCGGATCGAGGTAAACTCAGCCTCGCCGCCCGAGGAATTTGCCGCCCGAGGAATGTGTGGATGATCAGTTGCTGGCGGTGGCCAATGCATTCAGGCATTCATGTCGTCTCATGCTCACGTGTTTACTGATTCTGAGCTTTATAAATATAGGAATGGGACCTAACAAGATATTTCTTTTATGCTATTATTATTAAGAAAAAAAATACTGTGCAAGCAAGGACGCTCCCGCGATCACTCTTCATCTCTCTCAAAATCCGACCGCGTCCTCATGTATCGACCTACAGGAAAGTCCGTCGAAGTGCGTCTTTGCATGCTTTTCTTTGTTATAATTGATGTAATGCTAGCCACTATCAACTGCTTCAATGCCCGATCCGCGCTTTCGATAGCGAGCTATGCTTCACCGCATGACCATGATGATCCTCTACTCTGGGCCATTCAAATGCAGAACTTTACGAGCTTGGGCGTGCCCGGAGCGACAATTACCACTGCCGTCGTCTGCCTCATTCATGCCATCACCGGACTTCTGTTCATCTGCTTCAGCAAGAAAGATTTGATTTAGATCACATATGTCTATCTTCAGTTTGTCTTGGCACTCATCTTCCTTTCTGTTGGTGGATTCATCGTGGTGAGGATTGCGCTATACCGCATGCTTCTCGAAAACTATTATGGCAATAGTAGTGCACTGTACTACCATATCATGTACTATGGGTGTACTGCTGAGATTGTGTACGGAGGGCTGGTAATGGTTGTCCCATTGGCGATCATTGGGGCTCTTTGCATTTGGGTATGATGACTAGTACAACCGAGTTACTGCCAATCATTGGTCGAAGGATTATATCGCTCGGGTAGATATCTGATCATATATAGTACTTACCGTCTCCATATTTATAATATGCAATATATAATATCTGCAGCTCTGACTATTACGAGGCCGGACGTTCATCGGAACCATGTTGTTGTCTGGCTTGCTGAAGCTACGAGTCGGAGTGCATAGTGTATTGGAGGTCGGCCGACTTATGCATCTCGATGGGAACACGACGCGCGGCGAGTGCCATTTTCGAGTACCAAATGTATTGGGAATTCATCTGGCTGCCAATCGAGCACCTGCAAGAATGCCGCCGTAGCGAAAGACGAGCTCGTCAATTTAATTGGCTCGGATACGCGGCGTACCACGGGCTCTGTTGAGCTGCACCCGAGGGGTGGCATCGGCTTGGAAAATCTGCAACAAGCGGCGCAAAATTGCATGGAAATGACGATTGATCCTCCAGACCTAGCACTTGATGCATTGCTGCCAGGCCAGCAGCCTCTAGTTGTTGCCCAGCCAGAACGGTGTGGCCAGTATGACGATACTTCGTCTCTCTGTAAAGTGAATTCTATTGACTAGCTTATCCTACAGACATCGTCTCTACATCCCGAACGGGAGGAGCAAGATCCCGGTGCAGCATGCGAGAGACCAATTCAACCGCCTCACTCGGTACCTGCCGCAAAAAGTATTTCATAAGAACTCCCTGTCTATTTTTTGGAGTCGCAGAGCATTGGGAGTGGACTAGATGGAATACATCCGTAATCTTGGGATGGCGGCGTAGCACGCCCAGTGTGTCAGCGCAGAACTCTGCCGACTGAAGCACGTTCAACAACTCGAGAAAGGTTCCTGCTTGCAGCTGCACGCCATGACACATAAACAGCGAAGCCATGTCCGTGTCTCCGCCATCGATGCATAGCAACTGCCGCAGCAAGTCCTCCATCAATGCATTGGCGCGTGCAAGCGACGGCTCACAGCTTTGCTGCAGGGACGAGCCACAACGACTGCCAAAATGGCGGCGAATAACGAGTAAAAGCTGGCGAACCAAAGCCTTCTGTTGAGCTCTAGTACCGCGCACCTTTTGCGTCGCTACGAAAATGGTAAGGTGTACCACGTCCGAGAGAGGGAGTACGCTGTTCCACGTTGGCATCGTCGCCGCCGCGTCCAGCAGCAGCAGCGCATTCGTGAAAAAATGATCATGACAGGCTTTGAGCAATGCGTCAACAGCGCTCGCACCTAGATGCAACAGTTTCTGCACCAATTTCCCTCTGCCACAGGAAATAGCCAGCATAATCGGCGTGGCACCCGATTTCGTCTTGCTATTGAGATCCACCTTTGTAGTCATGGCAAGATAGTCCACCAAGTTGAGTAAATTGTACTGGATAGCCGCATGAATTATGTCCAAGCCTTCAATTGCAGCTTCTGCTGACGCACCGTGTTGCAGCAGCATCAACGCCGCCGTCTCCTGTCTGGCCAGGACGGCCCCCCAGAACGGGGATAGAGTTGTTTCCGGAAGCCCCTCCAAGGATACCCCGCTACCTATGAGGAAAGCGACAACATCATCGAGCCCTTTCGTGGAGGCTAAGTAGAGCGGCGCACAGATCTCTCCGAGGAACACTTGCCGTGGCGATTCCGAGACTTTTGAGAACTGCCGACAATGTTCGAGGCTTGTGCCTGCTGTGGCAGCAGCCTGCAAGGTCCCAATTATAACCTTCTGATCCACGTAGCAGGCGATGGCGTGGAAAATGGCAGACGAGCCATATTGTCGACTGTCGCTTCTGTATAGAATCCGATTGCAAATGCCGTGGAGTGAGCGACAGGTCCGCGCAAGAGCAGCCTGCGCGGCCAAAGGGCTTACTTCGGTGATGGCGGAAATGATTTCCACAGGCAGTTGGAGGAACATGCCGCGTGATGTGCGTCGAGCAGCGGCTAGAACGTCTACTCAATGTCGTGTGAGAAACGGTCCGCATATATCGATACCATCACGGGCTGTTCTTGTATTGACTGCAGAGCTACCTCGTAACCATAAAACATCGACTTTTGCTCTTGAAGAACCCATGTGCCGTTCGTGGCCACTACTCGCTTGTGAAATACTGGGTGAGCCTGTTTCCGTCCCTCCTGCAAGCCAGACTGCACATGCGGAGGAAAATGGTTTTGGTCTGAAAGGAGCCTCCCGAGTTTGCCATAATTTTCACAATTGATTGACACTATAGAGGTCTTTTTCCTTGAGACCGAAGCTAAAGGAGATAGATCAATGAATTATCTGCACACCGTACATACGTCCTAGTTACCCGCCCCAAAATGTACAGTTACACATCGTGGTCAAGCTATGTCCCGACTTTGCTAGCTTCCCAACCCGTACATGCTTCCTGAATCTCAACATTATATAGCTCTACCATTTGCTGCAATTGGCCGATTTGGCTTCGTAAAGCCGGTACAATCTCAAGCAGCCGCCTGCATTTTTGACCTTCAGCGTCAATGTCGCGTCGTAGGCAATTTCTTTCTTCTTCCAGTTCTGCGATGCGCTGCTGCGGCGAGGCCGCAACGGTTTTGCTCGGAAGCCTCCACAGCTGTATGGCTTCAGTGGTTCCACCCAATGCCTGAATGGCAAAGTCGATGGAATCAGGGGACGACGGACGGGCTTGCGCTGAATGCTGCGTTTCCGAGCCCCGAGCCTGATGCCTTCTCAGGGCAATGGAAAGTCGTTTCATTTTGGGTAGAATGTGTACGCAACGAGCACGCCCTCTTCTGGTGCCACCAGCAACGTATTTTAGATAAATTTTGAATAGTGAGGATATTCCGGTAGTACTGTTTCGCACTATGTACACATTAGCATTAATAGCAATAGCGACCATTTTCTCTGCGCCGCAATACATCGGCAAGGAAGTCACGTAGGACCGGATTAAGGCTTGTTTCCGTGGCAGGAGCTGGCAGTTACTGGGCGGGGGGCCTTGGAATGGCCACTTGGCTTGGTAGAGCTGGACCGGGCAGCCTGTCCTAGCCACGAATGCTCGCTCTTTTTTGGCCTACTAGGCGATTAGTTGCCTAGAGCTGGCGCTGCCACGCTAATCGGTCACTGCAACCCATACTAGCGGAGCCGCACAGCGCAGCCCTCGACGCCTAGCGGAGGTAGACCATTGTGGCTTTGAGCGGTGCAACGAAAATGGTGCCGGTAGTCTTTTGGTCATTCTACGGTGTGCAAAGACTTTGTCCCGAACTTGTCTGAGCATCTGTAAGTGGATGGGCTAACGTACGACTGTCGTTCATGGTCATACGCGATATACAAACCACTGTGCCCTGCATGACCGTAGCTCATTGTGCCAGTCTTGTTTGTTCGCTGCAGATAAAAAGACCCGTAAGGCTCGTTACTGATATAAAGCCAGCAATACTTTTCTTATCCATATAATGCCCCAACCGACCACTGTCTGGCACATGAACTGCCTTAGATGTCGCAAGCACGAAGAGATCATGTCTACGGATGATCCACGAGATTATCACCTTTACAAAATTGGACTGAATTTATATTATTGTAACAATTGCGCCAGGGACGTTGGATGGTTGAAAAGGCCTGGCGCGGACCTGCTAGAGTCGCGCCGGGATATGACAAAGGGAATTCTCAGCAGTAATAGGAGTTCTGGATCCTAAACACACATGATATCGGAATAGATGAACCATTTTACCTTTTCCCCCCTCATGAACAGAACAGGTTGGGTGCGTATGAGTGCAAGTACAATGTATTCCGAGCCGCGCTTGAGCAATAAATAAGTTCAGCTTCGGCGCCGAGGAGAAGAGAGTTGAGAGATAGCTTTTAATAAAGATCTAAGGAAATAAACAATTAAATGCAACTAACTCGCTTCCTTACTTCGAATATAAATTGAGAGTATACTATTAATACAACCACTGCAGAAAATGATAACCAGCTCTAGCTACGCCTGCAGGCATACTTGGGCGTTGTAGAGTAGAGGAGCATTTTACCCTACTCTACCCTACCAAGGTAGAGGAGCGGCCTCCTCTACCCTACCCGGGTAGAGCGGGTAGAGTGGTGGGTAGAGCGGTGGGTAGGCAATACCGGTAGAGTAGGAAGGAAAGGCAAATGATGTATATATACTCAATTCTTCACATATGTCTCTTGACATGACATATCCCAATCCTCCTCATCGAAATCGATATCCATCTCATCATCCATCTCCGCAGCTTCTACCATCATCGCTAGCAGCTCTTCCGAGGAAATGAGATTCCTGGCGAACCAGTTACCCATACACTCTAACCTCTGGAGGTTCTCTGGTGATAACTTTAGCCTATCCCAGCTCTGAGTACGGCGTGCGCCCGAGAACTGTTGTTCTGGTTCGGCGGACGAAGGTGCGATTGAGAGGATATTGATGGCCATGCGGTGGAGGCGAGGATAGCGTCGTCGCTGCTCTGGGGCCAACCACCATTGAAGAGGACTTATCTTTAGAGCACCAAGATCGATCGTTTTGTCTTCAATAAACGCCATAAACGTATCTTCATGCTCATGTGGGATCGGTTGAACTCGTAGGCGGCGTTTCAGCCGGTCTAGTTCAGTCTCTACCCTCTTTGAGGATGGATGGGACGCATCAGCATCGGCCACAGAAGCAGCAGGGGCTGAGTCAGGAAGAATATGTGCATAATCCTTCTGCCAGATCGAAGAAGCAGATACAAGACCGCGTCGCGACATTGTAAAAAGCAATTCTGCAAAAAAAGCAATGTTAAGAGGTGTTCCATCGTGGAGTCGTGGTTACTGACATAGGGCGATATCTTGGTGCGGATGCCCGTAGCAGTAGGCAGGAAATGAGTTGAGAATTCCTTGCCAATAACGCTAGACGGCTCCTGAGCGCCTTGAGCGTACATAATGGCACAATACTGTCAAAATGATAAGATCGAATTAGCCAATCAGGAGGGGGTAGAGTAGAGGTGATACCCCCTCTACCCTACCAGGTAGTGTGGGTAGAGGGAGCTCTACAATGCCCAAGTATGCTTGTGAGTGTCTTCGGGCCTGGTACGGGAAGCCTCAGGTTGAGGATAACTGTGCAGATAGTGAGGATAACGGGAGCGAAAGGGAGTGGACTGATAGCTAGTGAATACTAAGTCTTTTTCCTTTTTTCCACAACTTCAGCCTCATTCTCGGTAGTGTTGTTAGGTATAAGTTGACGCACATGCTGAACTTGGCGATGGCTTCACGAGTTACCCAATTAGGAAAGCCGATGGGGTACAACGATCTTGGTGGTATTACTGGTCTTACCGGTATACTATAGGTATGGTCTGACCTCCATACCATACCATACCAGACCATTCCGATCACTGCTGTTAAAGTCGCGTCGCCTGCTCTCAAAGGCATATTGGAACACCTGTCATGAGCCAGTACCGTTCTCAGGGCTGATGCAGGAAACCGCTTGTTAGTGGAAAGTTCAGGGCGTGTTCCAAAAGGACGAACCGACCATAAGCGAAGATTGCCAGGCGTCCAGTTTCAGCGCGGCGGCAGGTAGACGAGATAAGATGACCGGCACGGCAGGTTCTGGGCGATGTATAATGGCAACAAGTGGACCATGGAGCAAACCACATCCAATTCAGGAGCAGCCGACGAACCAATTCTGGCCGTTTGATGGCAGTCAAGAGGTAAAAAGAGCGGCTGCGCCTGGTATTGGGACATCTAGTTGGAGGCCGGAAGATCACAATACACGTTTTAAACAATCATCATTTCGAAGTACCTGTTTCGGAGGTTGAAGGAAGCACAGACGTTCCCAAACGAGAATGGATGCTACAAGTGAGCATGTCGCCGAATCGCTTGGCGACGATGCATACATCGGCGAGTACAACGATAAAGAAAAGGCAAAGGTTCGAAAGAGCGGGCCCAGCCTGATTAGAAAAACCATTGAGTTGGCGCAAAAGGGGCGAGTGCTTGCCGTCATGGTATACTGGGATCCGACGCATAGATGTCATCGTGTCGCCGCGATTAATAGTACATTGATTGGCTATCATATGTATCTTTCTATATAAAATTTGGTTGGGAGATACCTTCAAAAGTCAGGAATTTACATGATACATTTTTGCGTAGCGAGGC
>PHFE01000036.1:33062-45727 GCA_002796755.1 Paracorniculantispora psalliotae | reverse complement strand
GGGGGGGGGGGGGGGGGGGAAGGTAAAAAGAAAAGAAACAGGAAAAAAGGGGAGTAAGGCTGTTACTGGCCCACAGAGGTCAAATTTGCCTGGAAGTCTAACGCCACCATGGGTTGGACACAATGGAACCGAACAAAGAATAAAACAAAATAAATGCAATAAAATAAAACATCAATATTGATACAGTGCTATTATGACAAAAGTACAGGTCTCATTCTACATTCTACGGAAAGACAAAGGGAAAAGAGAATCACCGTAGCAAACGGAAAGATGGGATGCTAGGCTTCTCCTACGCAACCACAAGGAAGTCGACAGCACACCTGGTAGCAAACCCCCAGCCCAACGTAGACTGTTCCATGATGTTTCTTCCCTAAAGATTTCTTTGCGCATTTTATTATTATTTTTATTATGATTATTATTTATCTTCAATGGACTGGTGTAGAGTCGTCCAAACGGACGTCTTCGACTGTAGCCACCCTTTTACTAGCTGCCACACATCACAAGCATCTAAAGGTAGAGAGGCCTGGCGATATCGATCACTTGCCTCAATGGAGTGCTGGCGAGTGGTAGCATGGTGCGTGGGGCAAGGGGTAAGAGGAGGACAGGGGAGCTTGACTGGCTAGCGTACTAGTTATGGGAAACGCTCCGAAAAATTCTAGGCTGGGCAACAAAGGAGAACCACTGGCATCGGAGATAGGTATGGCTTGCCTACTTCGTATCGATCTGCGGATCCATGGACGCCGACGCTCCATGATGCATGCGAGGGCAGCAGGGCTAGCGAAGGAGTAGTGGCAACGCGAGAGGGGTAGTTGGGCTTCTCTTGGCACGCAGAGATGAAGGACGGTCTCTGCGAGTTCCCAGCGGACACCACGTGGAGGTGGAAGCTCTTTGTCCGCCAACGCAAAAGGTCTGGCTTCTCTGTTTGTAAGCTGGCATTTCATGAGAGTGACCTAGTGGACGTAAAAAAGTCTCCAAGTGGCCGCAAACGCAAGCGTTGGCCAGAGGTGGCCGATATTTTGCTACCACCGTGGTGTGGGCTGCCTTGCGCGCTATGATAGTCAGTGGCTTGTCGAGCCAGGCGGATCCAGATCCCTGCCATGCCCCGTCGACCCAGGTGGCACCCGCTCACTGTCAACGGCTCGCAGCACCCGCTGTCGTGGTGGTGTGGGCTGGCATCTTGGGGCCTTGTGGGCGCTGCTGACCTACCTGCCATTTTGCGGACAATTGTCCAAGTCGAGCCGCACGGCCACTTGCGCCCTACCTGCCGTGGGCCTACTGATGTGCACTGGGTTTTTGGCTTGTCGTCAAGTTGTTCGCAACGGGACACCTGCGAGGCCATAAGCGGCCACTGACCGTGGCGAGACTCTTGCCTTTGGCCTGATCATCTGGACAGCCTCCGTGACGGCACACTGCATCAGTCACCCTCTCAGGTCCAGGCACGCAAGCCTGCCGCTCGCCACCGTCTGGGACAATGCAAATGCAAACGACAAAGTCTTCAGGGTTGCTTGTCCAGTGTATTAGCAGTTGACCGTCCGACGCCCGTCAGCCTAAGACGCCTTGTCGATAACACAGCACTCAGGTACCAAACGCACACATAAGGTGTAGCGCAGCAGTGGTGGCAAGCCAACGCACCCGAGGAGTACCAGCGCATGGACCTTTGCGACTTCCCTCGCAAGGCTCCTGCCGAACTACACTTGTCTCGACTTCTTTTACATCGTTTGATAGCTGCCAGAAGCGCACGGGCGACTTTGCTGCGTTCCACACAAATCTCAACCGTCCGGAGCGAATCCGTCCCTGCGGATGCGGAGGCACCAGCAATCCAACACATATCTTCTTCTGTAGAGCGATACCAGAGCAGCAAGAGCCCGACTCAACTACGTCGTCAAGACCGCAACTGCCTCAGGCTTCTTCACATCCATCTGCCCAAACGTCTTCGACTAGGTACCAGTATACCTCACCCCCCTCTCCCTTGTCTTTCCCTTTCCCTTCTCCCTCTTTTTCCGCTCTCGTTCTCGTTCTACTGTGTTCTCTTATAGAATCCGACCGGTCCTTCCCCAAGGCTGACCCATTTCCCTTCCAGATTATCCTTCTCTATGTCTCATTAGCACAGGAAGCCAACCCACCACTGGCCTCAAGTAGATATGTCTTATATTCCGGAAATACTCCGAAGGACTGAACCCCAATCGGGGACGTCTGATGCGCAGCTATATCGCGACTTCGCAGAAGGGGGGAAACTGTGGGCTTGGCGGATGCTAGTCGCGCGGGCGAAGGGACGGTGGACTTTGGCGCACGACAAAGCCCTCCAGGTCACACTTCTCCCACTGTGTATCGAAGCTCCAACCCCTGTTGGGGCCACCATACGTAGACTTCTGTAGATACGTCTAATGCCTTAATTGGATAGAACGGACGTTAAATAAATCATCATCATCATCAATAATCCAATCCAATCCTCTGTACAACATATTTAGTATGGTAGGACACGTACCGTACTTCTAGGCAGCGACACCATGGTCAACTCGAATACACAGTGTACAGTGTTTGTTGTGGTCGCATATGGAAGAAGACGCTTAATTTGCAGTGTAAAAGTCACAGGTACACCTTGAGATAGCCCGTATCGTGTCACGCTCGGCCATGACGAGGAATATACCTAGATGTGTGCTATATTCTAGTGTCAACATCGTCGTTGGGCAAATGACGACTGCCAAGTTTGCAGAGGCACAGATGGCGTAAAGGCAGATCGTGTCGTGTTATACCTCGCGCTTCCAAGGGGCATGTGAGTAAGGAGCTTAGATTTGCCTCTGATGGAATATGGTCTCGTCATTGATTCCACACCTGCCCATATAACGTATCCGACGCTTCTCTGCGATCCTGCTATGTTAGCCTTGAGATGGCGGTAGCTGGGACCCAATGTCCCAGCCATCCGCAGTACAACCGTAAACTTGCCACTACTTGCCACTTGCCACTACTTGCCACTACTTGCCACTCGGAGCGGCACATTATTGGCTCGGAGCGCCCAGCTCCGGCTTCTCTAATTGGCCGCCACAGCCGCTAGTGATTGTCCCTGTCTTTCGATATTTTCCGGTTATGAAGTAGACACAACAAAACCGGTCATTTTACCTTAACGCATAAAGTTGATGTCAGTTTCTCGACTGGTAGGGACAGGTGCTGGCACTACTGACAACTGCGTCTAGTATTATTCTACATCCACATCGCTGAATGCAAAAGCCCAAGCAGCCCAACCTGCTCGCTCCGAGTCCAGACCTAATAGCAACACAATACGTGCACGTTAGCTCGATAAGCTAATACATGCGGAACAGATCATAGGCGGCCAACACTGAACAGAGCTTGAGAGTAGGCTCATCGGCCTCCATACCGATTCGAAATGCACAAAACAGATTGATACAGTTGTTAAATGCCATGGAAAAGAAATATCGCCCGCTGCGGCCGATGCCCGATAACAGCGATTCCGGTCCAGGCTCATCCTCCAGTCTTGCCATCAACTCCAATCTGATCAACAAGCGCAAACGAGTCGGTGTTGCAGTTGCCTGTGATGCTTGCCGCAAAAGGAAGATACGTGTAAGTTTTACCTCGCTATCCAGCCATGTGCATCAAAGTGCTGTGCGACATTTTAACAAGTGAGCGATTAGTGCGATGGCAGGCTGCCTGCCTGCAATGAATGCGAACAGCGGTCGGTCGAATGCATCTACGAAACGAA
Organism: Paracorniculantispora psalliotae; assembly: GCA_002796755.1. NCBI lineage: Eukaryota > Fungi > Ascomycota > Sordariomycetes > Hypocreales > Cordycipitaceae > Paracorniculantispora > Paracorniculantispora psalliotae. The sequence goes on along the minus strand of PHFE01000036.1, from coordinate 42,012 downwards.
AACCCCGCACAGGGAAAGTGGTAGCTCTGGGAGCAATACGGGTAGCGTCAGCCGCAGCAATACCGGAAGCAATTCGACTGGGAGTAGTGGAGGAGGTCTCATCGAGGCCGTGCAATTGCTCAATAAGATTCCGCCTCAGGAAACTGTCGATGTCTTGAGATCATTAAAAGACATTCCGGATGCTTCCTTGATTCTCACACAACTGCGAGAGCGAGTCATGCAGCTAGAAGCGCACCCCCCAGCCGTGACGACGGAGTCTGACAGTCTATCACACACAGTTGACCTTGAGGATCGATATCCCTCGGCCTACCCGATTTTAGACCCTCTCGACGTCTGCGTGCAGAGCATTCTATTCCAGCGGTTGGCTAAATCGAGTTTATATGAATCCTCAGCTGGATCTCTACCGTATGTTCCGCATTTTCATAGACTAGCGTTCTTGCAGTAGTGCGTATACTGTCTAATTAGTGATCGAAGATTGACACAAGCACATTCTACGCTATGGGACAGTTATCCTCCAGACAATTCCAAACAGAGCATACTATGACTCGTAATCATACGAGCCGCGAACTTCCTTGCTAACCACGTCTTACAGTACGAAATCACGACCGTCTTCGATACCGATGCATCTTTACGATACGCTACGCCGACTCAGAATCAGTCAATGGACAAATATCGCGGTTCCGAACGATCTTGCTTGTCGAGTTATATCATTTTACCTGGAGACTGAGCATCCAGCCATGTGTCCATTCGACCCTGAACTCTTCATTCACGATCTTATAGCAGAAGGTCCCTATTGCACAACTCTCCTTGTCAATGCGCTCATGTACTGGGCCTGTGTGAGTACGCCAATACAGCTCTCGAGCTAGGTCGCTGCTCCTGGAAACTAATGCAGCTCTAGCAAATGTATATAGCGATTGAGAGCGAGGTGCATGTCTTCGTGGATGTCTTTCGTGTGGAGGCAGAAAGGCTTTGGCATATTGACAGGTTGGACCCATCAGTTTTAACCATGGCATCAGCGCAGTTTTTAGGTTTCGGCTACTTAGTGCAAGGCAGGGAGCATGTCGTTCTGACATATCTTTCTGAAGCTATCCGGATTGGGACACAACTCGGCCTTTTTGGCAAAACATCAGAGGCCAACCAGTCCCAAGCAAACACATTAGCACCTAGAGAGATGAGAGCTACCGCATATTCGGCGTGGGGTACCTTCAATTGGATCATGTATGTACAAGACCCAAATGCTCAAACGTTTACGCCCTGCTAACTAACCCGATAAATCTAGGCTAATGGGCTTATTTTACCACCAACCTGGTATGGACTATCCTGCCACCCCCCCTAACCTTCCGATTCCTCGTAAAGTAAGAGGAAGTGAGGACGCACACTTCTTGGATGCAACAAATTCGGGTTTCTCCGAATCCCATGATGAGGCTTTTGTTATATTTTGCGAGTTGTGGAGGAAATTGCACGAAGTGGCCATTGTTTACTACAACGGAGAGGCAGCAGCCATTCCCGACCGCGTACCGATCAAATTTGCTGAGGATGTGTTTCAGAGCCTGATGGAACTTATGGACCGTTTACCTTTGGCGCTGACACGGAACGAGGACAATCCGCACTATGTGGTGATTTTTCAGTAAGTCCGGACGGATGCCTGAGTGCTAGCGGTTGGTCGTTGCGAGAGATATGTACCCCAGCTGAGCCATGCTAACTCAGCACAGTTTATGGCTCCATGCAGCTATACTCGATATATTCCGGCCCTTTCTGGAAGCAGATTCGGATGCGCATCGATCAAATAACCGCCGTCATCCAAAGGCGAATGCGGGCGTGATGTATGCAGCTTCGGTGGAGCAGCTCAAGAGGCTTATCATCATCTACCGCTCCCACTATGTTTCTTCGGGACACACCATCATTTGGCATACAGCTATGCTATATGTAGCCAATGCTGTACTCCGCAGTCGGGGTGAAGGTTGGCTTTTCTACTTCTTGCTCTGCCTGTATGGGTATCAGAGCCTGCGGACATCGTACCCCATAGTCAAGCCTATCGCCAGAGGGCTGTTGTCGATGGCGATGCGCAGCGGCGGCATAGCAAGTGATAAAGCACGACAGATCTTGTTGGATCTAGGAGACAATTTCCTGGAGCCATTACCTCAGGGCGAGACGCGGGCTACTTTTATGTTGGATTTGGAATTGGCCATGTCTGACCCAAACGCAGCCAAGGCAGAAGTTCAAGCTGAGGCATTTGAGGATACTGCCATGATGGTAGACTACACGAATGCATTTTCCAAACAGGAGCTGTTGGACGATGCCCCCGCACAAGGGTGTTAATGGCTCGATGCGACTGTCTAGTTGCCACTCGGGAGGACGTCAGTTGTCACACTCGTAAGCGGCACCTCACACTCGGACTCGTGTGGCATAGCGCCTTGGGAGAATGGTAAAGTCGGTGGGCTCCACTGCAGCTTTGTCCTTTACATTACTGTTCAGGGTTTACGAACATGGCTCCTGTAGGAAATCGGGAGCTGTCGGACTGATAAAATGCGATTTTTTGGACTTTAACGTGCCAGCATATTGCACGGCGCGTACTTGCCATGCGCAGAGCTTTCCTCATCCAACGGTTACAGGCACGGCCACAGTCCCAGCATGATCAAACGCCTGCCCCCAGGACGTCCCTCGTCATGACGACAACCAACCATCATCAGTGGCAAACTTCAGGGTCGGCGCTGTTTACGGCTGCTGTAACGGGTCAGCCGCGAAATGAGGTAACGCTGCCCCCCGCAGGCTACAAGGGCCACGCAGACATCTCCGCGAGGCATTGATGACAATTTTGTGTTTCCTGCAGAACATATTCTGCCACATGGGTACTTGCCCACACTGTCTCCTAACAGCTTGCCTGATTTGTCACGTGCGTAATTTTTTCGCCTCTTTGCATCATGCCTGGAGTTCCCGCGCTCTTGGTCTTGTATTTTGCCATCATTTTCGGTGCAATCACAATCTTTCCCAGTCAACTTTCCGGTCGACGCAGAGAAAATGGCATCTAGCCAAGCTCGCTACCTTCTACCCAAGTCTGCAACGAACGATGCGGCGCCGGCGCCGGTGCATGCACCCCCAAGACGGAAACGAGAAGCCGTGTCAACGGCGTGCGACCGTAAATTTAACCCCCCATCCCTTGAATAGTGAAATTTGTTTGCCAAACTTGCTTACCGTGCCCTTCCAGGATGCCGACAGCGAAAAGTCCGGGTCAGTAACTGCACGATTACGCAACCCTACAAAGACACGTTTGTCGATGAAGTTCTGTCGCTGACGCTCACCAGTGTGATGGCAAGCGGCCGTATTGTCATAGCTGCCAGCACGCAGGCCTGGGCTGCAAGTACTCGGAACCCAAGAAACCAACTCCAAAGCAAAACACGACGATACCCGAACATCAAAGACACGATGATCTCGTGAGAGAACTTCGCAGTATGGGTGAGCCAGAGGTTGTCAACCTGCTCGGCTCGATACGGGCAGTTCCCTCCGTAGAGGAAGCGCTTGAGTTAGTGCAGACTATCACCAGTGGCCATACAGAGGACCCTCTACTCCGTGCCGGGCGCAGTGGTTCAAATACCGCCTTCGCGCCCGAAGAGGCAAGCAGTAGGTCAAGAACAGACATGACAGACCCGAAAACTGCTATTCAAACCAGGCTGCCGATCTCCCTATGGACGAGCATCAGCAAGGATGAAGAAGTGCTAATGTACCTATATACGCTCTTTTGGACCTGGGACAACACTCTCACCCAAGTCCTTCACGAGGCCATGCTCGTGGAAGACCTGCGTACAGGACTTGACGCTGTAGCCACCCTCAAAGAGGCAGGCCAAATTGAATTCTGCTCAGAATTCCTCATCAACTCAATTTTAGCCCTTTCTACTGTTCGTTACCTCGAGCCTGCAATCGCAAGCTGTCGCTAATATATGCTATCCGAGAGATCCAGATTTATTCACTCCAGGGTGACCCTTGCATAGCCCCGAACGGGCGCGTCTTTGCTGATGAAGCCCTTCGTTTGCTCGAGATTGAAGAAGCAAAGCCCTCTCTACCCTTTATGCAAGGCACTGCTATATTAGCAGTTTATCATTTAAGTGTTGGCGAAACGGCCACCGCCACCTATCTTTTGGAGAAACTCCACCGGCTGCCCTCTCCTATGGAATGGCTAGCAGCTTGTCCTTTACCAAAAACCAATACGGCTTCCTTGCGTGCGCAAGATACAAAAACAGCCATAGTTTGTATTTCTTGGGGTTTCTACTGTCTCGACGCGTAAGCAGCTGTTGTTCTATGATCAATACCACGGGGCAATCGGTATACCTAATACGTCTCTAGCAAACTCGGACTATTGCTTGATCGGCAGATGGTGCTTCAGAAGCCGCTGCTGCTAGGAATAATAATCAATGAAGCCGAGTCGCATCGCAGGCTGTGGTTCCCTCATCCACTCTCATCGCCTTCCTGTTTTGCATACTCTGCAGAGGCCTTCGCTGCCGAGTGCGCCTTTGCCGAGCTGGCGATGGAGGCGTTGCTTCAAATATCAGCGAACCAGGCATGCCTCGTCCCAGATTATAGAAGTGCCAAGGACCTATCATACCGGATGATCAAAGCAAAGGTGTTGATGGGTGAGATGGTCAAAGGTGATGGCCATCACCTCCCGCGACGAAGTTTTCTCTTGTAAGAAACCCGTCTCTTCTCCACCTTGTTGTTTGAGGATACTCAAATTTGTTATTGTATTGCAAAAGTTAACATTCATACATAGCCTGTCCTACTATACAACAAGCATTAGGCTACTTGAACCCTTCGTCCAACTATCCTTTCTCGACTTCGAAGGTGGACAGACAGCAGCGTCACTCTCCTTGGTGAATAGTAATGCCATCGTGTCGACACTCTGGAACTACAGAACCGCCTTTGGGATGCGGCACGAATACTGGATGTTGTACGCCTGTCAGGTTGCAGCTATGGCTATGCTAGTTCACCCTCAATCAATTTGTCTACAGGGAGAGTCCTTTGTGCGGGTCTGCCAACTCCTCACTGGCATAGCGAAAAAAATGCCGATGGCTGATGTTGGTGTCTCTGTGCTGTTAAGGTTTATATCGCTCAAAGAAATTGACATCCCTGCTGGGGCTCGCCAGTTTTTGGATGCTGGCCGCTCAAATACGCCCATTGGTGGTGGATTCAGAATAACGGATTCGACTGCTAACCAATGTGGCGAATGACAAGGTTTACAAGGCCATAGGAGACTAGAGCGCTACTCTTATGATAGAACAAAGTATTACGGTGATCCTGAATAGAACCCTTTACTCCCGCTTTCGTCAGAGAGCTTACCGCGTGATTGAAGCAGCCTAGATGTGATGTAAAGCGGCAGAAGTGGTGCAAAATATATGAAGTTGAGCTCCGTTGATTTGCCACTAAAGATATCAGAGATCTGGAGCATGCTGACTCGATACAGCTAGCGCTGTAGTCTGGCATGAGAAATATTATCTGGAACCCTGGCGCCATGCCATGGACCTGTTCCAGGATCGTTTCCTCAAGTATAAATCACCTTTATTACATTGGCATATCAATAGAATGTTTCCTCAGCTTTCTCTTTGAACGAGATCCTCGATTCCGTTTAGTAAATCTGCCGATTTTCGTTATTTGCTAACAGCAGGTCTTTCTAGTAAGACCTTTATAGAGTCAAGTAGCAGCCTGCTCAGGGCAGTGCTGGATAGCCACGCGTGTAGTTTCATACAGTTTCATATGAAACTGAAACAGCTCCTGGACCCGGGTTCATATGAAACTGTAACACTCCGGGTTTCACATGTTTCAGTCAGTTTCAGTCAGTTTCATATATCGCCAATGCGTCTTACGTATCTAGGTACATAAACAAGGAATTTCGCAAACAAAATACCTTCAGCGCAGTTGATAACTTGCCATCAGCAATTATGTCATCAGCTTCGCCCGCTCCCTTGCTATCGGCGCCCTCTGACACGCTCCTGGCACCTGCCACGCCTGATTCACCAGTCCCCTTGAAGCGCACATTGGATCGCTCTCCCTCTGACAGAGCTGGCAAGCGCGCTAAAGTTAAGGGTCGCACGAACAAAAGGACTTGGGACGAGGCGCGTGATCCTGACGAAGAGAGAGGAGAAAAAGCCCGAGATAACTCATACCATGAAATTTGGTACTGCAGGCACTGCGACTCCGCCAAAAAGCCGAACTCGGTAACAACCAACCTGAGCCGAGCCCGCAAGCACCTACGGGACTTCCATGGCATCCGGGTTGTAGAGCGGGTAGAAGGGTCAGATTTGAAGAAGCAACAACATGGCACTATTACAGATATGTTTGGAAGGCAGGAGGAACGCCAAGCCAATCGAAATCTTGACGAAGAAAAGTACTTGGTAAATGGTATCAATATTCCTGCATTCGAAGAAGCACTTGCTAGGCTTCTTGCGGTTCGCAACATTGCCCACTCGTTCATCGAATACCCCGAGTTTCACGCCGTTATACTCTCCTGCAACTACATGGCCCGGGACGTTCTCTTACGCAGCCGCAGAGCGGTCCCGAAGCTTCTCGAAAACACCTTTGCTCTACACAAAAAAGGTCTCGTTGAGAAGCTTCATAATTCTCTCTCATCCATGGTTCACTTTACCATTGACATGTGGACCTCATCGGAACAGAAGGCGGCATACCAAGCAATCGTGGCCCATTTTGTAGATGCAGATACAAGAGAAGTCGCCCAAGCGTTGTTGTCGCTGCGCGAGTTCAAAGGAAGCCATAGCGGGGAGTTGCAAGCCAAGGTTTTCCTGGAAGTGGTCGAAGAGTACGGCCTCAGCGAGAAAGTTGGCTACTTTACGATGGATAACCACGATGCCAACGATACCATGCTTGACGATATTGCAAAAGGCATTGAGGAATTAGATCCGGTTGCCAGACGACTACGCTGCAGCGGCCACATCATGAACCTCATCGTTCAAGCATTCCTCTCTCGGAGCAAGGCAAAGAAGATCCAGGAGGATGAGCAAGAGGGAATTGATAAGGCGTATGAGCGGCTGTGCAGGCAATCCGAGACAGAGGGAGGGCGCAGAATTACCAAAGCACAAGCTACCGAGGAGTGGCGTGAGTTTAGAGTCCTGGGCAAGCTCCACAACCTGTGCATATATTCAAGAAGTTCTACCAGCATTCACAACGACTTCAAAGCCAAGATTGGCAGGGCCTTGCCGAGGGACAATGATACACGTTGGAACTCATGGTTTCGCCTCATTGACGTGGCCGTTGAGAGGCGCGCCAAGTTCATGGATTGGATCCAAGAAAACCATGCCAAAATAGAGAAAGACGCACTAGACCACAACGATTGGAACGAACTCCGAGATATCCATGCATTCTTACAGGTATTTCACCAGATCTCGGTACGTCAAGGCCGAGAGAATACACTGGATGAAGTTTTGTCCCACATGGATTTCCTCCATCACCACTTCACCCAGACTCAAGGCCGGGCTTTCAGCAACCCGCGCTTCTATGCACGCTTCCACGTGGCTTGGCTGAAATTCGAGAAGTATTACCAGCTTACCGAACAAGCTCCCGTGTATGTGGCTGGGATTCTCCTCCACCCAGCACTCCGAAGTAGCTATTTGAGTGAGCAGTGGAAGAGAAATCCAGCCTGGGTTAGCAATGCCGTGAAAGCTGTAAGGCAGATTTGGTCCCAGGAGTACAAAAGCTACCAGCTCCCAGAGAGGCAAATGGAGAATGGGCAAGAACTTGATGAGTTTGATCGCTGGAGGAGGAAAGTGTACAGCACAGCGAGTGAGGTGAAGGATGAATTTGATCGATTCATCTACGTAAGTAAATCCACAACCTGTGATGGACAGACGTTGACCTTTTCTCGCAGGGCTCACAGGCCGGAATTGGGCAGCAAACGGCCTTACAGTGGTGGCTTGAACCGACGCAGCAAGCAAACTTCCCCCTCCTCTCCCGCATGGCTATTGACGTATTTTGTATCCCACCGATGTCCACGGAGGCAGAACGAATCTTCTCGGGCGCGAGAAGGCAGGTCACATGGGATAGATGCAGTATGTCTGCGAATATGGTAGAGGCATGCGAGTGCATCAAGAGCTGGATAAGCATTCCAAAGGGGAAAAGCAGACCGCTTCTTGCTGGGGTGTTTAGGGCAGCGAAGGATATAGACGCGGCTGTAAGGATACTGCAGGAAGATTTAGAATTGGATAAGGAGGGTTACAGTGATGTCAACGCTGGGGACTTGGTAATATAGATCAGCAGACAATACCAACGTCTTCCGGGAGGCGGGAGATATGTTATACACCTGCTGCGAGCTTGTTACTTCATTTTTGGTCTGATGTAGAATATAGTTTCATATGAAACTGAAACTGGTCCGTATGAAACTGAAACTACACTGGTGTCCGGTTTCATGAAACTGAAACTCACCCCAGTTTCAGTTTCATAGCGTGTCTATCCAGCACTGGCTCAGGGTTGTATGTCTTCTTAACAGCAGCGGTCCCTTACTGTTCATATTGCGTCGTGAGAAGCAACCATTCATCTAGTGGAGTGTTTAAAGTTAGAATACTTATTGTAGAGTCGTTTACGTCATAGCAGTTTACATTTTCTCTGGTCGTCCTTGTAGCTGGGCGTATTGGCGGCTTAGGTACTGCTGGTGGCGTTGCCCAGGGAGCCCGAGCTCGACGTCTGGCTGCTACTTGAGCTCTTGGGGGCCGCAGATCGCGAAGCATCCATTTGGTGCTTGGTATGATAGAGCATGAAGCGAGTGTAGGAACCGATGCTCAGGGTGGTTTCTCGTACACGATACGCGATATCGGAAGAATTTTGGTTGATTGCGTATCGATTAATTGCTCAGAGCCGTATCGCGTATCATCTACTGTATCACGATACGGCCTCGGCGCGGCGTTTCGGGAAGACTACCAACTTCTACAGGCAGTACTGTCACCGTTGCTTTTTC
>PHFE01000036.1:0-27133 GCA_002796755.1 Paracorniculantispora psalliotae | reverse complement strand
GGGGGGGGGGGGGGGGGGGGGGGGGGTACCGTGGCAATACTTGCTCAGCCTTGTTGCAGCTTCATTCCAGCCAAAAAAAGGCAGGGAGTTGTTCCTGATTTATCACCCATCATCGTACTTGGGCGTTGTAGAGCAGAGGGAGCTCCGCCACCCATGTACTATACCCATACAGAAGAGTGTCAACTGCCGTGCCGTGCCATAGCCTCCTGACCAATTACAATTCAGTACTAGATGGGCTCACGATAGCATACTCTTCTTACTCACTAACGGGCTAAAAGATCCACTACCAGTTACCACGTGGGTTTTCTGTGGCGCTGTTTCGCGTCCTACTCCGCCTCCGTGCTCTGTGTGAGTTGTCGGCCATTTGCGCTTTTCGTCACCCAAGCGCAAGCCCGTAGCATTAAAGTTAATACTTGACACCAACTACTGCGTCAATCGCGATGTGGCACACATCATCCTGTGTAAAGCAGTCTCATGTTGCGAATAAGGCGGGCAGCTAGCTACTCATGAAGAAATTACAAGTGCTTTGTTTTATAAAAGCTACGCCACTAAGAACGAATTAGAGTGTTGGAGTTCCCATATTCGATGGTCAAGAATCGATTTCCCCAGCCATGCTCTTCTCGCCAGAGAAGGCTATGAAAAGGAGTCATGGACTTGCAACTTAGTGTAACCGATGTTTCTTCAGAGATGGCTACTGCAAATCGCATCAGCTCAACTCCACAAGGCATTGGCGCGATCATACCATCTCTTGTTTAGAACAAAGACACGGCTATATAGTTGAGGGAGCGTTTGTTTTCCACCACATCGGCTTCATGATGATAATAATTAGAACACTCTACAAGAATTACCTCTATTTTGCCAAACGTTTTGTTCCGTTAGGACCTCAGATAAGGTTTACCCTGGACCAGAATGTCAGCCTACTGAGAAGATTGACACGGAAGTTCTCAGAAAACATTCAGCGAAAGCATCGCCACCGTACGCATCGCCACCGTATGCATCGCCTAGGCTATGCTGGTTGATATCGAATTGCGCACAATCAGATTGTCTTAGGTCTGTCCATTGTGTGAATGTTGACCATCCTTGAAAGCTCTGGCCGATATTCTATCGACTAATGCAATAGAGAGTGAATCTATGCTGCTGCCCTTAAGTAGCTATCTAGAATAACTAATACAAATAAAAATGGGAATATATTAATTTTGCTAAGTTTTCTGGTACGACTTTGAGAGCTAACGCTTTGCCGAGCGTCTTCTTCCCTCAACTATGTCTTCAACCACTGGTGAATCATAATCTTATCCCACAATCTCGACGTCAAAACCTAAGTATCTAGCTATCTTATAGTACTCATGACAGGGGAGATTATCCTTAACCACCGCTTTATCTTCGTTCTTCTTGGAAGTGGAAAGAACATCAATCCTCTGATACATCGTTGGTGGCCAGTAGTCCAGGCGGTCCCGTACCGCTAATCCATATCTTTGGCCGAGGAATATCCTTAAAAGTTTCGATATTATGCCGTCTGACTTTTCGAGCGTTATATGACGATATCCGATAAAGGCAATTATCTCTTTCTCAGACGTAACGGAGTTGTGGTTGTCTACCTGAACCTGACGTGGCACATCGTCCTGCTGATATACTCCTTCATGGCTGTCGGCAACGGCTGTTGCTCCGTTGACAGATAAATCGTGAGTCTCATTAGTAGCTTCAGCCAATGTGATAATATCGGTCACGAAATACGCTTCGTGGCCACAGCTTTGCTGAAGTAGCTTGACCAGTCGCTTGAAGTAGCTCTTATTTGTAAGGAGTTGTTGTAATTTGTCGCCTGCCGAAACCATGTGCCATAATCGAGCCACTGTTTTTGCCTCTGAGTTTGGACTCTGAAAGAACGTTTCCAAGTACTCATCTACCAATGCAGATACTCCAGCATCCTTAATTCTATGTGTGAAGAACTTCAGATTCTTTACCTCCAGTGGCATAGGGCTGGAACCTAACAACATAATATCTCTTGCTCGCTCAGTAGAGTTATATGATACGAATCGCTCAGTGGGGTTGCCTGGATACTGTACCACACTGCCCATGAGGCTGTTGCGGTGTTCTTCAGCATCAAGGCAAGGAAATATATGAAAAAGAGGTTTTGTGTTATATGGTGGCATGATGAGTGAATTGCGAGAGTAGCGTAATGCTTGCTCTACAGCTTGACCGGGACTGGGGGCGATTTATACGTGGGCAGAATTCCGCCAGAGCTTGCCGTGCTTACGTTGGAGGACTGCAGTGCTCTCATTCCCCCCATATATGTATATGTAAAAAGAGAGAGCGGTGGTGGGCTAATGGTGGGCACACAACAGTGGCAAACTCGACATAGGATAGAAAGTGTGAGCTGACGCTAAAAGCCCACTACTCTGGCGGGTTATGCAGTTGCTAGCGCATAGTGTGATGCTATGGTGGCGACTGGGGCCACTGTAGCATCAGCATTGAACATAATATACTCCGTACTCTCCCACCGATACAGTACCGACAACGCACCAGAGGGGGAAGGGATCGAGAGCCGTGTATGCAACGCTCGTTCCATACGGGGTGCTACACCAAATGCCACGTGACGAACTCCGTCGGTTTGATATGAACCGCGTAGAAATTTTGCAAGACTGTCATTTTTATCATACATCATTCAAATTCCTTTCCAGTAAATGATTTTAGCAGCCTTCCGTCCCCGTGCTGCTGAACTGTCAGGGGCCTCCCTCTTCTAAGGCCTGAGGCTGAGGGGTCTTGACGAGGTGACACGCCAATGTACCACCGGCCCATCCCCGCATCGAAATCGCCTAGTCGCATTTTGCTTTTGCCACCGGCGCGCCACATGGATATTCCATGTGTGTTCTGGGCGTTGCATCACGTATCATCCCACAATCTTTTCCTAGTCCAAATGTTCTCAGCAGGTGGCAGGCCCCAACTGCGGATATCATTGGCTCGGAAGACGGCTCCGAACAGTGTCTCCCGGTTGCCACTGTCAAAAGGGTCTACCCCAGATGCTGGGTCGAAGTACTCTCTCCTGCGCATGTACCGTTATTGGCCACGTACCGCTAATGGCCACGAGGTTTTTACGGAGCTCCACCTCCGTTACGGTGTTGCTCACACTCTTCGTGCAGTGCTAAAGCGGGCACTTATTCGCTCACCAGTCTGGATTATTCAGAACACCAGCCCCGCTCTCTCAGGGCTGTATGCACAACGCACACACCACATCGCAAAGTGTTTTGTACCGCGTAGCAATTCCGTTGCCGTCTCCACGCCTCTCCCCATCCATATTCAAATTTTTTTATTTTTTATTTTACATCCTCACACGCAGCTTATATCCCTAGCCAGCACATGAATACACGAACCTGTTGATACCCGTAATACCGCATGGATCATGTGAATGGACATACTATTTGGCATTCGTCGAGCTCATAGAATCATTCTTAGAACCTTGCCGACCTGCTATCTTAATATATCAATCGTCAGCATCCTGAGAGCCTGAAGGATGTCAATGCGCGGCTTTGTACGGCGCAGAGGACATAGGAAACTCACATCTGCTGTCTGGATAGAGCCCGTATCTAGAATCTTCTTAATGCACTCATCTTGATTCTCCATATCGAATTCAGAAGCCAGGGTCGTTTTGGGAGCACAGTCGAAAGCGCCCTGAGCACCCTGCCTGCGAGACACCTATTAGCAGTTGCAGTCTAGAAATGCGCCGCGCATGAAATGGTTGAAGTTCTGGAGTAGCAAAAGCTCAAATATAGAGATGAGTAGGACTCCAACAATGGTGAATTATATGTGCTCAGGTAAGAGAGCACAGCAGTGCTTACTTGTGCGTTACGAATATTTTGAATAATGAAATGAACTGCGTGAGGGGAATGCTCTTATCTGTCTTCCACTTCTTATAGATATGGGTATCGTCAATAAAGACTAGAAAGTCATCGTGTTTGCCCTTTAGGTGCACCTTAGACTGAATACCCTCTCCTCGAGTCATTTGGGCAGGCTTTCGGAGGTAGCGTTGCTTTCGAGTCTTGTTTCAGAATATTTGGCGAGATATTGTATCTCGAATGTGGAGAGTTCTTGAGCCGTAAAGGTTCACTTTGGTAATGAAGACTAGAGTATGTAGGCTTGGGTAGAGGAAGGCGTCGGGAATTTCCTGATAATATTTTTCATCACTAGAACGGTAACATAGCGGGAGAGAGAGGAGAGAGAATGTAAGAATGACAGCTGGAGAGCGCCAGAAGAAAACGTCCGGACTATCAGTGCCGCTTTATTTGTGGGCAACAGGCTACATGCCTATCCCCACGACATATGACGTGGGGATGATCGCCACATATTTCCGTACTAGATGTAACTTCAACCTCACAGCAAGGTTTCGGATATGGCGCAAGTCCACTACTCCACTAGATGTAGAGTGCCTGCGCCGGAGGCTTCCACACTACTAAGTCTGATGTACAGCCGATATGGTTTTGATATAACTATAGCTTGGATTATAAAATGATGCATTGGACAAGAGACCACTAGTTATGCCTAGAGAATTATGAAGCGCAGAGAGCGATTGCACGGATAGCCTGGCCGGTTTCATCGCCCCCGATTGGAAAATGGAAGATGGTGAGGAGCGTCAGCCAGGTTCCTGTTGCAGAACTTTTTTTGTCATTGTCTGTGGGACAGAGCTAGCGAGAGCACGAGACTAAAATTCTCGATGACGCAGTGCTGGAGTCTCCTTTCTCTGACCTGGACTCCGGAGCATATGCTGAATTATCTTCGACAAGATAGAAAGTTGATGACGGTGTCTGCATCCGCGTACATGCTCCAAGGAACGGTTGCGGGTCCGGAGGAGGAGGCTTCGTTGTAATGCTATTGCCCTCGTATGTGTAAACTGTCGCATCTGTGCTTGATAAATCGATGAAAGAGTTAAGCTCGTTCGAAGGCAGATCGCCGTTCAAGATATCTTGTACTGACTGCATAGAGCCGTCAATGTTGAATGACGAGGAGGTTGCGCAAGCTGGAGTCCACGGTGAGAGAAAGAAGAAGGCAGTGTTATGTTGGAAAAAACTATCTGCACCACTCCTTCTTGCTATCAGTTCGGCAATAATAGCATCTGTCCTATCGGTTTTGGCCAGCGACAATTGCCGAGATCGAGGCAATCCCTCGTCCGCTTCTTCATACACCGTTTCCTTTTCTGCAATTTCCGGCGCAATACGCAGGCTCTTACTCGTACGCTCATTGTGAACCTTGCTCGCTATGTTGGCAGATCGATAGCGAGCTTCCAGGCTGCCACCGGCACGGCGAGAGGCTGCAGTGTACGCCCTTTCTTGATTCTGCAAGTGATGAGTCGACTTTACGGTCATTCTAGTTAGCAAGTGGTAGTACTTTTGTTTTGTCAATGGCGTTACCAGTGCAAAGTGTTTTTGAGACTCAGCCTCTGGATCTCGGTTCTCAGAAGAGGCGCTTCTATTTCTCGCTACCATGTTGATGGTTCGTGATTAGAGATTGGCAGCTAGAAGTGCGGTTCGTTTGAGTAGAAGTGGCGAAAAGAGTGCGGAATAGTAGTCCAAGGAGGATGTAAAGGCTTGTGGATCCACAATTGCTATTCTCCAGTTGCATTTGGGTAGGATTCGCCAAGCCATTCAAATGTAAATGATCATAAGAGTAATCGGCAGTTGGGATAGTCCACTAGATTACGGCTCAAGAATCATTACCAAACGACGGGTATCAAGTACCATCTTGAATCCAGCTCCTCTACCTATATTGTGATTCGACTTGGCAGATTTACTAAGAGAGGGCGATGTGCCAAAAAGCGGAGCAACCACCCTGGGCGTGGCTGCTATTATACCTCGTGGCTATACCTCACGTCCAACCCGGAGGCGATTAGCCCTGCCACTCCGATTGGTTCTCTACTCGGACACTCTACTGAGTACCCTGCCTAGTGGCCAGCCAGTGGACGCCAACCCAAAGCCTGCTGAGTCAGTGGCCGCGCAGCTCTCTCTTGGCATGGCGATATTGAACGTGTTCTAGGTAGGCGAAGGCTTCATCTCTGCCATCTACCGGTACCCTACTCGGACTTTACCCCAGCATCTCACAGTATCCATATACGTACGGAGTAACGGTGGCCAAAAGGGCCAGAAGCAAAGGCGGCACAGCGGCGGGTCTATTAGCTAGCAGCCAATTAAATGCTTGCCCATCCGAGAGCTAGAGAGGGAGTATTCCTGGCGAAACATATGAGTGAAAATGTTTTCAAGCACTGTACCACCCAGTCTGCTTTTAGAACTTGCAGCCAGCCCAAAGGGCGGAACGCTTCCCTCATATAACCAAATACACTGAAGTTTCGATAACTCGCCCTATCAGCACTCCTGTTAATTGAAAGAAGCTACGGCAATACTCTATAAGGCCGAAGTTTATCATGCCAAGTGGAAAATCTCAAAATGCCCACAACAGGTCTGTAACAAATAGTGTTGTTTTGTAAAGTGTTCATTCTACCTCGACAGCGCTGTACTCCATACGAAATAGCGGGCGTAACGGACGACGCCTGCGTTGTCAGGGCGTGAGATACATACCCACAATAAGCGGGCACTCGTCGCCCAACTTTCTCACATTTCCACGCTGCTTCTCCTACACATACGTGCACGCACATCATACATGTGACCAGGGCGGAACAGCTTATGCCACCCTTGTCAAGGCTCTCCCCCCGGAAGCATTGTAGTTGCTTTGCTCTTCTAGCGTGGACGTCTACGACTGCATCTACACTTTGGCTGCCGGTAACTACCTGAGCAAGGTGAAGAAGACGTTTTGTTATGTTGGTGGATATCAATATGAAGGAGTCCTTTATATCATCAAATTTTGATGACCTTACCAAGTCCGGGGCAGTTCACTACGATGAACGGCAACGCAGAATTGAACACGTCGACAAAGACCTTTACGTAAGTATACTCTTTCCATTTGTTAGGAAAGTATATCCTAACTACCCGTATTATAGATTTGTTTCGTTATAAGCTCTGCTCTCGCCAATAAGCCGACCTTGCATACGCTTCCGCCAGAGGAAGAGGCTACGCCAGTTGGCCAGCTTTATGATAAAGAAATGAGAGCCGGTAGTGATATTGATACTAGAGGATTTGAGTTTGGCGGCGTCAGTGAGACTCACTTCCTAGCGGCCAATAAGTTCTGCTTTGCACGGCCGCATCTGATGCTCCTAACTGAGGATGGATACCGAAGGCAGTATGAACCACTAGACAGCAACGACCTGGAGGCAGCTTGGGCGGTTTTGATTGCTATGGATCAGGATTATTGTGCCTTCTTTAACTGCGGCAAAGACGGAGGCTGTAGCAGACTGCACAAGCATCTATAGCTATTGCCCTTGCCAGAAAACAGCTTTGCAGCTTTTCTTGACTTAGATTGCAGGGAGCCAAACGTCCCATTTCAATGGGTTTACTACCGTTTTCAACCTCGGCACTCACCAGCGGGCTTGATAAAGGTCTATTCCGAACTTTTGGGTAAAGCAACCATAACTTGGAATGAGCGCACTAGCCACGATAAGTGTGTGGTCCCGGGGACTGCGTGTCCGCATAATATGATCCTTACCAAGCGATGGATGATTGTGCTGCCAAGACGAAGAGCAGCTATCAATAAATCCGCAGGAGTAAATTCAATGGGAATGCTGGGGTTGATTGCGGTTGCCGCTGAGCGTGAAATTGACGGATGGCTGCGGCTGGGGTTAACAGAAGCATGGAAGGGCCTCGGAGTGCGTAAATGTGAGAATCCCCCGAATATTAATCCAGCTCGTTGTCGTTCTCCTTCCAATTATAGCGGTTGAATTGCCATAGTAAATCTTCTTGTACATCATCAACTGTATTAAACCATATTCTTAGGGCAAGTACTAGACAGGCATGAACAATTGCTGCACGCAGATTGCTTACCTTTCTTCTAGTCAGGGTTTTGACTGGACTCCAAGTACCGTAGCCCAAACTCTGACTTTCCCTGTACAAGCACGCTGCTAACAATCAACTTTTTACAAAAAATATCCTCCCCTCGTATCTTGATCGCAACTACGTTCCGCTCGAGAACCGAATAGTGCCCATCCACGAAATTTGTCTTGGCAACGAGGAGTTGCATAGCATTCTTTCGCCTGCCTTGAATACCTCGCCGCCTAAAAAGCGGACGCAGGTGGTAAAAAGTGGACGCAGGCGCTAGAAAGTGAATGGAGGCCCCCTGTGCCTCCACTATTGCGGAAGTCATTACCAGCCTGTTAGGGGGCGATTCAGCGTTGATTCAGCCCACCCCACCCAAGATTGTGTGGTCTGATTTACTACCCTAAAAGCAGCCTCTGGTAAATTTCATGTTGCTACTGGGCGGCCAACCAGTGGCAAAGTGTGCTGTCTCGACAGTTGGCCTCATTGACGGGCGCCAGACTTTGGTGAGGCTGCTCCTAGAGGACTATCCTCTGGCATCTTTTGGTAGCATGCTACCACCGACAAAAGGGCTCTCGTTGGTCCCGTATAAAGACCAAGAGACAAAAGTTGTGGACTCGGTGTGACCCTAGCGTCAAACGTGGGCGCAACTGGCCAATGTATATTGATGAAACTGTCACCCACGGAGCCGTATGCCCCCTACGGTGATTTTAGAGTAGAGGGCACCAACCTGCCTGGCAAGCGACCGAGAGATGCTATGGATTAGGACAACAACTGGCGACGACTGGCGACGACTGGCGCCTCGCAGCGCTCATGAAAATGGCGCTAGGAGGCGATCACTTGCTGAATTCTCGAGTAAGAGCACCAGACCAGACCAGACCATTCCGATCACTGGCTTGTGTAATGCTTTGCCCCTCGCGTAGCTCTCTTCTTGCTGCTCCAATCCGATTGAAGATGCTTTTTGAGTTGCAAGGGTAGCGGAATAATCATAGAGATCTGTCCTGATTTCACGAGGAGCAGCTCCAGAGGCTGCAAGACTAAAGACCACTGTGATATCATCCCTGGTGAGTTGGCAACGTGCTGGGTGTGCAGCTGGATTTTCGCTTAGGTTGTGGTTGTGTAGACCAATTTCTTGCCCAGGCCGATGGCTTAAGACCAGTGGCACGAGTGTACGTCCAACGTCTGTTTAGCAAGTACTGAGAATCTGCAGCTTGTTCCTCGGGCGCACGTACGCTGTTTTTGTTCTGGGGGTTGCTTACATGACTATCCTTCCAAGTTGGGCGACCTGCAGGCGCCATCTGGCACAAACTGCCTGGCCTTGCTGGCCCTCAGACTGCGCTCTTTTTTCTTTGTCACCCTATCTTAGTAATACAGTAATCCCTTGGAAACGTCAAGGGACTGCGAAAGGTCTCGTCAAAAGCATGCCCAAACGGCAGCATGTCCTTGATGGGCTTCTGGAGGAGGAAAAACAGGTCAAGGCCAGCGAGCTGGTAGCAGGGGACGGGTCCAACGCCGCCTGAAAAGACCGAGCAGACCCAGGCTCTGGCACAATCGCAATTACAGTCTCCCTACGATCGTCTTCCAAGGCCGTTCAAAATGATCCAGCCGACAAACTCCCGGGGGTGTGACCAAGTGGTCGCGGTCGTCTTTTGCTTTCGTCTTAATTCGAATTACTTTGGCAGAGGAGGAAGAGGCTTGCTGGGAGGAGGTCCAGGATAAGGAGGAAGTTGAGAAGGTCGGTCGGTGGGCATGTTGATAGGGAGCTTGTAGACAATCGATAAAGGTATAGTTTCGGATGTAGATGTGGTGATATTGGTGAACTTGGCTTAGTGTAGCGCTTCGCTGGTGGTGTCGGAGGTGTAAGTACGAGAGTGGTTGAATGCTCTCGTAGCTGTTGTCTCTTGAGATCAAGACGTAGTACTAGTCTCCGGTATATTATTGTCTATGGTCTTGTACTGTAGCATTAGGAGAGAGGGGACGATCGGTGGAAAGAGTGGGAGAAGCGAAACTTTATGCATTTCATGACGAGACTAGGCTGGCGTGACCGTAGCGAGTCCGAGACTCGAAGGCGTAGCTCCGAGTAGTACCTTTAAGAGTATTTACAAATACTCCAGAAAAATCCCGAGCTTCGAGCCCCGCATAGTTTTCATGACTGCATCACTCGGTACACATTATCCTACAAGCAGCACTCTCCAACTATCTTAGTTGCGATCTATCTATGCCTCTCTCTTAAGCTCCACCTTAGCGCTGTATCTCGTGGGGATTCCTTTTACCCTGAATATCGGCGCCACTTTACGTGCCCTGGAACTGTAGGCCACGTCCGCCCTACCCCACGCCACATGACGCGCGGTGACTGCCATATTTTAAACAGCTGTCTGTGACTCCGTACCGTGGCCCTCAGCCGCTGCCTGCCCCCCACTCATAACCGCTGATTTTGTCTCGTATCGGCAGCTGTTTTTGCTCCTGCGGGACCCGTCTTCGCACCAGCAGAAGAGGAAATAGTTAACGGTGTCGCCGCCACGTATGCCGACTGTGGTTCTGGGTATTTGTCACCTTCAACCTCCGACTCTGCAGAGATAATGAAAACCAAATGGCCGCCTTGGGGATTGATCGGCATGAATTGTGGGCGAAGCAAATGGGCTGATTTGTTCTGGCCGTATCGGTGCAGTTACGCCGTTCCCTAATGCGAATGATGACATGGGGTAGCGATTGTTTGCGAGTTGTGGTGGCTGCAGATATGCATGCCTTTCCTGATGCGCCGCCCAGAGTTCGCTATTTTGTGAGAATATTAGCGAATTGGACAGGATCTCATATCATGTACTCATAATTAGCATGGGCTAGTTACTGAGCATAAGTACTTGGTATCTCCACAACTACAGCGAAATAACGCACTATAGCGCATCTACAGCAAGTAGTTTATTCTCTAATAAAGTTGCATCGTGGGTAGCGTCTACCTCCAAGTTTCCCCTGAGTGGGCCGGTCCGTGACATATCCGCTCGGCCTTGCACTTCCTCTCCACCGTTCCCACTGCCGTCCTCTCAATTAATTCTCGAGTTTGTGCCGGGTGTCAGATCTCAGTCCCATGGCGAAGGCCGCTAAACTTTGGATTCCCCGCATCTGAATTCCAACTGACGGGTCGGTGCCATTCCACATATATACATAAACTTCCTCTAGCGCTCTTTAGAGCATGGGTCGTTGCTAGCTTCACATGTCATCGCCCAACTCAGTGGCCAGCAACAACATAAGTGACCTTCACACATTTTGGTATTAACAACTTGTCTACCGTCTGCCCTTCCGCCATGCGATCCTGCTCCAAAAAGCAATTCGGCGTCGCTGCCTTGGCAGTAGGCAGCATAGCATCGCCCTTGTCGCCCAACCCGGCGCATGTTGATTTTGCAGTTGTGTCGCGTGAGCCCTTGCTGCAGCAGCAGATTCGAGCTGCGAACGTCTTTGCGACTCTCCCTTCATGCGCTGTACGATGCGATCCCGCAAAGAACCGCGGCAAATCTACTTCGTTTCAAGAAGCTGACTCATTTTGAGCAACTAGGCCCGATGTTTGTCAGAACACTGCGCGCCGCAAAACATTACGTGCTTGTGCGGAACGCACAAGAAATATTCAAATGAATGCATCCTTGCGGCGTGTAAAATTTCTGAAGCAATCTGTATGGATCAGTCCCCAAGATGAAAAGGTGCGACTTGCTAATACCATTCATCTCTCAGTTAGCAGAAATGTCACTGAAATGACATATCAAACCCCGGTTCGTAATCGATCGTTCAAGTTTAACATCATGATCCTCGCCATGACGGGCTTTACCGTCCCAATTATTGGAGCTCGGCTGGTGTTCAAGCAGTTCTTCGGCGCCCATCAGCGCCTCAACTTTTAGGCCTCGTCCTAAATCTTGGCGCCTTCATCTTCTCCCTCCATGTCCTCGCACGCGGAACGCGAGAACACTGTGCGTAATATCACAGCTCTCTGGGCGCACAGCTAGCTAACACACTGCAGCCTTTCTCACCAACGACCGGCCGCGTGAGCTCCCCATAAAGGTTCGCCCTATCCAAGCGGCCTTTAACGACGACCCGTCTCACTATTGGATAGAAGGTATCACAGCTACGGCCGAATGGAATGCCATCAGCCCAGACGGCATGGGCCTCGCTTTTTTAGGCGAGGAGCACTTTCCATTCGATGTATCAATGTGGCACCAGATACGCTGCCTCAACCACATACGCGCGACTTTAGTCAACGCCGACGACGGATCGAATTACACAGAGCACTGTTTCCATTATATACGACAGGCTATTCTATGCGCTGCCGACACAACCTTGGAGCTGGGTTCAAATATGCGGTTGCCTAAAGGGGATAAAGTCGCTACTGGCAGAGGAACTGTACATACCTGCCGGAACTGGAAACAGGTGTATGATTGGATGCAGAATAAGAATAAGCAGTGGACGCCAGATATGTATAGGAGGTTCGAGGAGCCGAAAGTATAGAACGTACCCTGTACAGTGTGCAGGATAACAACTTCGAGGCATGCCTACCTGTCTGGTAGCCATAATTTTCAGTGAGAGAATATAAGGATGCGCAGCTGTTCGAACAGAACCAGCCAAGCGCAGCATGTCAGTTCTCCTCTCGTCTTCCCTTTACCAGGGCGGCGGAGAACCCAGCTTTGTGGCGGAGAGAAGCGGAGCTGGTCACAGGTCCAGCTCAAGTGAGCATCTTTCTAACGTTATCATACACTGGAACATGATATTATTCTAGTCGAATGCCTATCAGTGCTAGTCTGTATACCGATAACACAGCGGCCAGCTTTCTGTATCAAACACGCTCCTTGGCGATACGGGCACACTCTGAACATCAAACGGCATCCGATGATCGGCGTGCACGTCGAGGTCCCCGCTTAGGTCGGTCGTGTTATGCGGGCCGAGAGGCCTGCCAGAAAAGGCGTTAAAGTTGGAGGGGTAGTTTCGCTGCCACTGTACGTCAGGTATAAGCAGATGTGTCCTTCGCGCGCCAAGTTTTGTCTGAGACAATTAGGCGGGGGTATAGTTAGTACGCTGGTTTCGGGAACCTACCTCACTCCACAAGCGGTCGAGCTGTGCATGATGCAGCCAAAAGAGCGGGTCATTAGGCGTAAGGTGTCCGCGATGCCATCACAGTCCTTATCTGGTATGACCTTTGGGCAGTCTCCCCCCATATCGCCCCCGACAAAGTTGTGTACATGGTTATGGAGTAGTTCCATTGCATGTTGGAACCTGAAGAAGTCGCCTGTGGTCCGCTCTGTTATGTTGTGCACAAAGTCCGAGCCGAGGGTGCGATTTTGAGGCAGCTCATGGGCAATCCAGCCTGTGAGGAGCGTCAGATTCCTCCGCAGCGGGTGGGGGATCGGCCACGCAAGCTCAAAGTCCCCGTTGGATGGAGCAAATGCGCCGGTGGTGAGGTACAGTCCGCCTCTGGGGAGGAATCACAGTCCCCCGTTCCGCCCAGCCCATACTCGGGTGAGTCCTCGAACACCGGCGCGCCGAATAGATCGGCGTTGTCGCGTGACCAGTCCCAGTACGGTGTCGGACCGCTGTACCCGCAAGTGCGACGGAGCGAAGTGTCGAATACGTAGGTGAACCACCGGTCTGTCCTCATGTAAGTACGTGGTTGGCGCAATGTAAAGCTGGGCGAAGCAAACTAACTCACGCCATGGTAGAAAGTAGGCATTGCCATGCATACTGTGTGCCACTGATGCGTGTGTATAAGCAAAGTCGTCGTACAGGCTCCTCTTGCCATGAAACACTGTCTGGTCACTCATCACGGACAATCGTTCGTGTCGTATGCCTGCCAAGCACTGCTCGGTATACTCAGTACATTCCGCGTTTTCGGGGGAGAAGCAAGGAAGGCTCACCTTGACAGCCCCTACCCACTGTGCTTTCTCGCTTTTCTTTAATGTCCGCCATTCTTTGCGTGATGTCAGCCTGCTGCACTTTGGCGGTGGTCCGGCACTCCATTCCAACGTGGAGGAGGAGCGGGAGCTTGGTGATGGTAGGGCAAGCGCTGGGAGGAAGCCGAATACGCAGAGTAGCAAAGTTGAGAGGTTCATGGCCATCATCCAGCCAGGAGGGTGAGAGATGAGAGGTCGGGTTAGTGATCTATTGTACAGATTGGAATGTGAACGAGTCAATATTGCGGGATGGTTTCATGCCGCCGTCCAAATAACGAATAAATCGAATATTCAATCGAATTACGTCATTGGCATCAGCAGCGGTGGAAAAGCGTGCTATTACCTGCCAAAAAGCGTGCTGTCACTGAAAAAGCGTGTTCTGTCACTGAAAAAAACGTGCAGCCACTAAAAAAAGCGTGCGCAGCCACTAAAACAGTGGGCCCTCCTCCGCTTTCCAGCGTTGCTTCTCATGCTCATGCTCGCTGCTTACAGTGCGGCCATCATCCCTGGAGGCGGGATTCATCTTGTGAAAACGGTCGATCTACGGCATCCATGGCCTGCCCCCACTAAGTGAGGTAAATCAGAGTTACGGGTAACTATTGGCTTAACTGACAATGATGATCAGGCCAAAAGAGTGGATGGAGCCCACACAAAATACGATCAAATCCTCCGGCAAAAATCCCCCCCCTCGACCCTCTTTAGGCTCTGGAGACTGCTAGTGCGTAATGCCCCAAGTGGACCACCGCCCTCCGCCTCCATATGTGTCTTCAGGGGTCTTTTCGAAAGGTTTTGTCAAAGATCAGCCAAACGAAGATTAATGCATTGTGTTGGCAGTTTTGGTTTTGCTCCAAACGCTATGGCCCAAGCGATTAGGTCAGAGCTCTGTAGCCCCTACTGTCGTCAAGCTAGTGGGAGTTAGAAATAGTATTAGCAGAGTAATTACTGGGCAGTTGGCTCAAAGCCCTACGCGCGAAGCCAAGCTGCTTGTTGTCGGCTAACCGCAGTTGTACTGTACCCTCGGACTGTCAAAGCCATACTAGTAGGAGTCTTGTGGCGCGATCGGGCATCAACCAGAATACATGTGCTGCTGCAAACGTGTGTCATCAGCTGCACCCTCAACTGCACCATCAGCTGCCCTCTCACCGCGTTGAAGTGCAGCGGGGAACAAACGTGATGTAACACGGAATCTGGGCGGACAACCGGGCATGCATTAAATTCGCTTTGTTCATCGCGACACATCTCTTGTTTCCCCTCCTTTCTGAAATATCTCTCCTCATTTTCGGCTTGCCTTGGAGCAGACCGCCATTCCCTACTCAAAAGCATGACGCAAGAGAATAACCAGCCACCAACCCTAGTAGGCTCAGACCACATACCCAGTAGTCCAAGCCAGCAGCAACCGCTGCTACCACCACCTGGAGACGAACATGATGACTCCAAGCGTGCGGCGTACAATGTGATCAAGCAATGCTTTTTCATAAACATCTGCATGCAAATCAACGGCTACCTCATCAGCATCCCGCTCAACCCAATCTTGGAAAGCATCATTTGCCGCAATGCCTTTGCCGACCTCTCTGGAGATGCGGACCCCCGCTGCAAGAGCGCCCTCGTACAGAGAGAACTGTCTTTTATTCGGGGTTGGCAGCTGACATTTGACTTTGTTCCGGGCCTGCTGACAGCCATGCCCTACACCCTCATGGCCAACAAATATGGTCGCCCATACATCCTCTCTCTGGCTGTGCTTGGAGGCAGCCTGGCCTCCAGTTTTATCGTTTGCATCTGTATATCTTCTCTCCCAAAGAGACCGTTGAACTGTTACAAGCTGCTGACTTGCTTGGACCGCAGGCCTCTTGCACTCAGTGTTTTCACCTAGATTAATATGGCTTGGGCCTGCATTTACCTTGATTGGAGGCGCAGGACCCGTTTTCAACAGCATGAGCTTTGCCATGCTCAGTGAAGCTACCAACGAAAGACAGAGGTAATAGTTAACCGCTCACTACCGCCCCCAACCCATCTGCAAACCACAACCTTTATCTATATACATTCCTTTGCCGGGCAAGCTGGGCTAACTCGAGGAGATCGACCGTCTTTTTCTACATGAACGCCACGACAATTGGCAGCCAGGTGGTCGCTACGCTTCTCGCGTACATCTTTACGCGTGTTAGTCCCTGGCTATGCGTATTCTGCGGTATTCTGATACTTGTTCCCGCAAACTTGTGCGCATTTTTCTTCCCCGAGGTGCCAGCAAACAAACAGGACTCAGAACTGTCAACAGCTGCTTTGCCTGAAGGTGATAGTGTAAGAGAGTGGATGGGGCGACTGGCCGATGCGGCAGTTTGGTTTGTCCACGAGCAGCCGTTTGCGATAGTATCGCTATTTACATTGCTAGGGACCACTATCGGTCGCTCGGCGCAGGAGAATCTCTTGCAATACGTAACCAAGCGCCACAAGTGATCCTGGGCCGACGTACGTGATTCCCCAAGTTCCCATTTACACCTCTCCCAGCCACCCCCCTCCGTTTTCAACTTGAGGAAACAGTAGACTCAGACTCATCTCTACAGGCCACTCTCTCGGTGTCGATGCAATCATTCTTCACGCTTATTCTCCTTGTCTTCATTTTCCCCATGGCCACGCAATCCCTCACACAACGTTTTGCTATGCCCATCCAAACAACCAAGCTCTTCCTCGCCTCCTGGGGATGGCGTTAACATCAAGCTACGCTTTGCAGAGAGATAGTACAGATAAAAATCAGTATATGAAGTGCTCGTTTTGCGTCACTGCTCCGACCCTGGCAGGTCTTATGAACACATTGAATATGGTCAATGTAAGTCCAGGCAGCCCGTTATCAGCCCCAAGCCACATACATGGGAGTCAGTCCTACGCACTGGTAAAAATCCAACGATTGTGCAAACTTGAGCGAATGCGGTTAGCTTGTGGCGTGATGCAAGGGAGACTGAGTAACAAGTCGCAGACCTGGTTTAATTGGCCGGTTCATCTTCTGAATCTTGCAATCGGCTATTTCTTTCGACATAAGCAACCTATTTTACCAAGATGCCCGCATCCACATGGACCAGTACACTACTCCATCGTTAGACCGTTGAAAGACAAAAAAAAGGGGGGGAAACCTCCAGGTCGTTGCATAACCATATGCAGAAGAAAGTCACACATGAGACAACTGCAAAAAGCAATTCCTCGCTGCCTTTTGTGAGGTTACCCCAGGCTTGTCTTGTGCCTTTCCTGCCATCTTTCCCAGTAAAATATACCCCGCCTGTGCTGTTCACCTTTGCTTGGTATTAAACCTATATTTTCCCCCGCCCTCTGTTTACATTATTTCCTCATCCTACTTTTGGCTTTTCTACTCCTCGTCTGCACCTTTCTCAGCTTCCATCTTGCGAACCACCCTGTCGTTCAACTTGACCACCTACCACCAAGCAGTATACGCGGCTTCTGCATTGGTACTTGCTTGGACAAGACGTTGATACACCTCTCTACCTCATGTTACTCGGCAGCAATTACGTCCAAATATCAACCTTGTCGAATCCTCTCAACCACAGCCCCGACCCCATGGAAACTATTAACGCTGCTGGCCGCAAGGTCTCCCTGCTCAACGACGGGACCTCTCGCCAAGATTTTTATGCTGCCTCCGATGCCTGTCCCGCCCCTTCTCCCAGCGCCCCGTCTTGCAGCGCCCCTTCTTCCAGCGCCCTTTCTTCCAGCGCCCCGTCGCCCACCACCAGCCCTAAGGCCTGGCAATCCAGCTCCTACAACTCCCAGCTGAGTGGTGGCAGTGATGTCGCCCCACCCACTTCCGCTTCCAGCCGTGCCTTCAACACGAAGCGCCCGCTGCACTACGCCAGCAGCGGTTCCACCACCGAGGATAAGATTCCCGTCACCGGTCGAGACTGCCCCGCCAAGCGTTACCTGTGCCGCTTCCGTGACTCCCACGGCTGCAGCAAGACTTTTACAACCTCTGGACACGCCTCACGCCACTCCAAGATTCACACCACCGCTGCAAAGGCCATCCAGTGTAACTTCCCCGGTTGCCAGCTGAATTTTACCCGCGCCGACAACATGAAACAGCATCTCAAGACGCACTACAAGGACAAGTCCCGCTTCGTGGCGCACAAGCGGCAACCCAGTAGACGCTTGTCGTCGTCACGAAGCGGCCATGTTCGCCAGTCTGCCGTCGACGCACCAATGAGTGGCCTTGGCACCCTCGCCATGGCTGTTGCTTGCCAGGAAAGATTATGAAAACAGATCATTTCCTTATTTACGGACTCGCTCTCCTGTTCATGGCATACACTTTGTGTGCGCAAACATACCCTTCGAGCTCTTGAGCGGAAGTGGCACCTTCTGCCTCTTGCTTACTTGGCTTGTACAAAAGCGTGTGCACAGCTGATTAGCGCGCCAACCGGCCATTGCAGTCAAGACGATCACGAGTGGAAACAGGTCGGGAATTAAGCTGGTGTCGGCCTTAGTACCGCCAATTCCGGTCCCTGTGGAAGGCGAGCAGCCCTCGGGCATAATTTCGGTACACGGTGACAACACTGCTAGTGCCCTGGCAAAACAAGCCGAGGAAAATTGACGCCAGCAACGCCGCCGCCACGGCATCTACACAGCTGTCGCGACGGGGCGTACTCATCGCCATGGACGGCTGGAGCCTCTGCGCGGACGCGACGGCGAAGTCCGACAGCTTCTGCACTGGTGTCAGTGCACAGTCAGTGAGCATGCTTTTGCCCCCCGCGCGAGATAAGCGCCACACTTATACGCAAGTCGGTGATGGCAACTTAGTTGGCCATATGGGACAATCCAGGAACGGGCCCCGTTTCGAGTGATTTGGGACGCATCGCCGGGGGTTTTAGGTGGGAGGGTGGTGGGGCAACTAGGGAAGCCTTCTACAGGGAAGACTCCCTCCGTTGCAGCACTACAAGGCTGTAGGGCCGGACTCTAGGGGACTACAGTGTCCTGGTCAACGGTGGTGCTGTGGCGGGCCCGGTGGGCCACTATGGCAGGGCTCTACTGGGTAGGATGGGTAACTTTGTAACCCAGTTCTTGTACAGAGAAGAACCCCCGCTGCAGCGCTAGTCTACTGCAGGGCTGTAGGACTGTTCTCAACGTTGTTGCTGTGGTGGGCCGCTACAGAAGGCTTCAACGAGAAAGCTCGCCAGATGGATAGTAGGTAATTGCTGTGTCGGTCACTGTGCATGTGTGAGGTGGGCTTTGTTATAGTTAGTTGAGGAAGATCAGGCATTAAGGTCAAATAGCTGCATTATAGTAGAAGGATAGACCGAGACTACATAGACTCTCCTGAGAATCCTTTCTGATACATAAAAGATCTTGTTCTTTCTATAGCTTTCTAAGCTGTTAGAAAGAACCCATCAGTACATTTGGCGGACCACCATCTCGTGTGTGTGCGACCATTAGTCAGTTTCAGCGACCACATGGCGTCCTGCCCAAACATTCAACATTGGTGCACGATGGCCGCGCTGGCCAGAGGTGCCCAGCCAAGGTGCTGTAGAGTAGTTGGAGTCTACTCGTGAGCGCAAACCTATAAGTGAGTTCTTTGCTCCGGTAAATGCAGCGTTTGAACGGTGCCACAGCCGACAAGGAGCGATGTCAACGGTGTAGTCGCTAACGTCTCGTCTCTTACGCGCAGATATTATCCTAGCCTTTGCAAACCAGGCATGCTCAACCAGAGTAGCGATCCTCCCACCGGCACTGGATTGACCAGCTGCCGCCGGCATAAGACTCGCTCACTAGGAGACAGGCCTATGGATTTGCCTCGAAACACTCATTTGTTTCCTTTTGCCATGTTTTCTTTGGTTCTTTCGAAGCTGACCATCCTATGACTGGCTGGTTCACCAGAAAGGCTGCCTGATTTGAGTTCTTCTAGTTCATAGTGAGAAGCTGTAGCTGGCCATTGACGTCCCTAAAGTAAGGCGCTGTAAAGAGGACGTTGCCGCTCCAGGCTCTCCTCACTTGTTTCCTATTCGTGCCTCGCACCGGAATATGATTTTTGACCATGCTGCGCTAGATACAAGAAATACCTCGAGTACACCACTCACCTTCATTTCATCCCACAGCCCTTGATATTGTAAGTGTCACGCCCACATAGCGGCACATGCGCTTACCATATACAGAAGAACAGCTACAGGCCGGTGCGAAGGCATCCACCGGACTTCGGCAGGAGAGCTGGTCGCGTAGCATTTTGCGACCAGAGCCGACATGCGCTTCCAACTGCAAGACCTTCTCATGCGACCGAAGCGATCCGTTCAATGGAGAAAACTTTCGACAAACCAAAACAGGATAAGAGTTGCTAGCGTCCTTATCATTGTGTTGCGCATCATCACATGCTTACTCGGCATCATACATGGGCAAAGTTGTACGTACAACACGTTGTACAACGCGTTGTGTAGTTTGGCACCAGATTCTGTTGTACTACAACTACACTTCTCAGCTGTTGTACAACTGTTGTACAACGCACTCTGATTGGCCCATCACCGGTCGTCAGTATCGATTATGCCCCACCATCCCCCTTGATTTGGGGCGGCGGTGTGTAGAAAACGCTGGCCTTTACTGCCTCAACGTCAGGCTCAGTTACCTATCACCATGTCCTTAAGCGCATCTTCATCGTTTCCAGTCCATTCTTCACCTGCCTCACCTTCCATTATATCTTCGGAAGCATCTACGCGTTATCCTCACCAGCCGAATATCTGGACTTTGTTTCGACTTCCAATAGGCTCTGAACAGACCCATGTCACCCAGAAGGTCGGCGCAAGAAGGCATAAGAAAGTATTGCATTATTGTCTCCTATGCGAGAAGCGCGGCACAGGCCCAATCTGGAGCAGTGCCTACACTGGCAATGCGAAGGAGCATGTTCAGCGAGTGCATAAGGCTGAGTGGAGGGAATGGTCTCTACACCACATCACTACCCACAGCACGGAGAGTCCAAACCAAACCTCCATAGACCAGTATATACAGCCGATTGGAGTCCAGGGTTCGCAGCACGTCGTGCTCCGACAAGCGTTCGATAAGCCACGGTTTATTAAGGCGTTCATCGCCCTGTGTGCCCGAAGCAGAGTGTCGTTGAGCGCTACAGAGTGGCCGGAACTTAAGGAACTTAGCCTAGGGAACTGTTAGGAACAGCTGCCCATAAATTGTCTGCGTGGGCCAGCCATATAAGCTACCGGCAGGCCCGTCCACGAACGCTAAATGTTGGTTGAGCTTCCTCCTGCGGTCGTATATCGAAGAGGCTGGGACCAGACCTCCGGTAATAGCTCCTGTCCCTTCGTTCTAACATGGCTTTCCCCTTCAAATTCCTTTGTGAGCTCCTTGAGAGACTCGAGAAAACTCACGAAGACAATTGAATACTCATGGGGTCCCCTACAGTGACAATGGAATCATCCCTGCCTGGTTCAACAACCATGGTTCCTCCATTCCAAGGCAGGGACCTAGAGCTGTTGCGTTTTTGTCATGCCTCTTTCCCGAACGAAGGTTAGACCGCGTCTTTGGATTGACGGAGCGGCATCTCGAAACTATTATTCAACTCGCATAGTGCCTGGGGTCATCTCAAATAACTGCGCTTCAATCACTTCAATCCAGCGGCCGACTAGACTTCGCAGCGTCTGTGGAGCGTGTGATGGCCACAACAGACTGCGAACCTAGAGTCGATTCACGCCGCATAAAATGCCTGTTAGCTGCCTTGGGTCACATCTTGAAGCCGCCCTTCGAATAGTACCACGCACTGTTTCCCATCTTTATCGTATGCGTACGCTTTGCTGGAGCCTTATCTCCGTCCGCCGGTGCGCAGCAGAAGACTCGCTATATCGTAGACCAGCGCATCCACAGTGCTTTACCTCGTTTAAGCCATATGACCGTTCTGCGCATTCAGTAGGCTGAGGTCTGTCATCAAAACGATTCATCTCAACAACGATGTACGCGTAACTCTTCCAGAATTTATCACACTCCTCCCATATCGTGAAACGGCATGTTCCACAATATTGACAGCAGTGAAGCACTCTTTGACACATTAACCTCTTTTTCGTTCTAAACTTATCTCCCTTTATGTATTAGAGCATTTTTTTTTCTATTAAGAAACGGGCGGTTGACGCTTATAAACAGACTTACTTGTTGTGGCGATAAAGATTGTCGAGGCGGCTCCAGTCAAGGCTTCAGTTCAATGTACCAAGCCCCTGTGCGCCACAGAGCAGTGGATTTGGCTATCCAGAAATTTTAAAGCCTCTGAAATGAGTCAAACGTCGTGAAAAAGAGCCACTGAATGGTGGTTAAGGAGGAGCAGGATAGCACGAATTTCACAAAAGCTTAGGAAAGCTATGTAACGAGATACTTGTTACATGCCGCAGCGAGTGTATCTTTTACGTTCACAGACAATATACAACCTCTAACTTTCTACATCACAGCGGAGAGGCCCGGTCCCCGCTCGTGCCGATCCGCATCGCCACCTGCAGGATAGTTGGCGTTGAAAACGGAACGAGCCAATCCAAGGTATAGGTGCAAATAGCACGGCGCAAGCACCGCATGCTTAAGATAGGACGATGTGGGGATGCAAGGCATCGAGCGAGTAATCGCTTCGCCAGTGACAATCTTCTCGCCCCACCGACCGGTCCAGATCTCGGCCAATGTAACGTAATTTTGCAATGCGCAGTTCTAGTAGCTTAAATGGCTGCATTCTAGGCGTGGCCTCCTGCATTCTGGCGTACTTTGTTCTCCTCGTTGGACATACTAACTGTTTGTGGCATTAAAACTACTGTGTAGAGTGAGGCGCGTTACATTTCTATTACGTGGGCAATGAACGCTACTCAGTGCCTGTAGAATTGCCTTGTGATAGCTCTTGGCCCTTGCATTTATAGCAAGGGAAGAATAACAAGACAATCCATTGGCCCTAGTAATATAAGAGAATGATATCCACCCTAAAAAGTTCCTTTTGACCGTCCAGCTTTACACTATCAAACATTCCATTTAAACCAGCTAAACTGGGCGAAGTAAATTATGACGGAGCAGTGTGATGCGGCAACTGTGCGCGGAAGAATGGCCCGTGGCAGTATTAACAGTGTTTACCAGGACCTACAAGCCGAGTTGACGAGGTGAGCCTTGCACTAGAACAGTTTTATGGATAACTTTGGACAAATGGCATCTTAACGGTAATCTAGGAACAGGAACAATTCATGCAATTCTTTGCGACAAATTTCGACGCGAGTAAGAGCTATCGAACAGCGACAAATTAGCTTAGAAACCAGGAACGAGCTCATACGACTGGAAATTGAGACCTTGTTAGCCAAATTAGGTTGAGAAGGCGCCCTAAATGTGACAAGCTGTGGAATTTAAGCAAATCTTTTATGTAGTGGGCGTGGCTTAAAGTAAGCTCTACCAACAGAAAAGATTTACACTCCAACAATAGCGTCCTTGAACTCGGATCGGCGCTTTGGCTCCGCCCTTCAGAGAAACAACACTCTAGCCGTTGCCCATAAATAAAAGTGGATAATATCAGTTCCTGTCGCACGGCCTGATGCTTTAAAAGCGTTGAATATCCAAGAGCCAAAGCTGCATCCGACTTGGGGCACTGAAAGTAGGGTTGCACCGCTACATACTGCGGAGGCCTATGTCATAAGTCGCAAAGCCGATATGCAGAGTAGCGCCTTAGAGACTTATAGACAACTACCAACTATATAGAATTTATTTTATAGGCAAACTATAAGTTGGCTGTTAGTTATTATTCAAAGCTCAGTATATTATCTAGTGGAGATTGTATAATCTTTTTGGCAGTATCCTCAGGCTATCTAGTGCTGAAATGTAATTGGTACGGAGGCCAGATATACTTCCTCTCCGATTGGCTCCCCACTATGTAGGTGACTGCAGGAAGTAATTGTGGCATGTGATATGCAGGTGGCGGATTGGCTCTATCAACCACTCTTCCACCATCAGCCTTCACCAAACTTCGACTTGAATATCGATGCACTGGTGGCCTACTGAAACAGGCGTTGGGGCCAGTGCTTACAAAGGATATTACAGAGGGATCCAGGGGATCTCTTCTCATAGCTTTTTAAATATTCCTCTTTGTACAGAGGAAGGCGAAATAAATATCCCTTTTTTGTCAAATAAAAATATTAGTTCGTAGCTATTCTAGGCTGTGGCGTAGCGCCGCCCAGTACCCACTCGGTAGCCAGAACCTTTGGCAGTGGAAATAGGCCGTCGAGTTCAGTTGTTACTTGTGCTCGTATACGCCACTTATTACTCTTTTATGATAAAATCAACTTCTGACAATGCAGGAGAAAGAGGCTGCTATAAAAAGGGAATTAATTTTCCTGAATCAGCTATTTGTTATGTTTCCACCGTCGTGTCTAATATCCGCTCGTAGTCACGGAGCCGGTACAGGGTACCTAACGACTACATCCGCCAGAAGGTGACCCGCCCATTTCTTAATAAGTTAACTGAAGGAAATGGGACATTTATTTCGCCTTCTAGTGTACCAAAGCCGTTGGATAGATTGAATAAAGCTCTCCGAACCCTCACACGTATGCTTACTACCATACCATATATGGAGTCTGTGGTTTGCTTCTAATCCATTAGGTATGTCATGCTGCCGTAACCGATGAAAGGGATGCTAGATGTTTTGTGACCTCCTGCTCCATCACTAGATATTGCTGTTTGTTGTTCTTTCTGAACAATTAGACGTACCGGTACATTACACTTTCATTATGGATATTAGTATCCACCCCTGTATCAGTTGGTCATGACGCCACTATGGCGACATGAAAACTTCATCCTAGCATTAGACTACACTAGTACGGATCTGGAACATTTACCGTAACAGCGAGGTCAACCCGCCGGGTATAATACAATACAGCTGGGTACCATATAGGGCAATACAATATCAGCCTTGGTACAATATATTAATCTTGTGAGGTGGCCATATTGCCAATATTATTGTGACGGTACAAGAGCACGAACAAGATCGAGTGCTACTTGGATGAATTGATTGTTCGCAAGGAGAAAAGGAGAGATTCATAGGGAAAACTCTCACTAAAAGCTCTTTTACGTAGAGTAAAGGCAAGATATTCATTTGACGTGCAATCTCCACGCCCGCAACCCCGATAACTTGTGTTTCGTGACAAGGAGAAATGCATCCAACAAACAGTAGCAGCGTTTGCGGCGGCTCTGCCAGCTGCTGCGATCAGCACGTCGAACGACGCTGAAGACGAAGTACGAGAACCTGCGATACCGCTCAAACGACACGGACGGCCGAGTGATATCGATAACGAGTACGACAGAGCCCGTCTATTCTTGCCGCAGCTACAAGTTGTCCTCGATAGCGGCTTAGGTGAAATGACTTCGACTTTTGTTCGATGGTCTATGTATACTGCCTATTTTGGTATGCCTCCGCCCCTTAGCTTTGCTGAGGCCGAGACTGCAAACAACGTTCCGGTGACCGACAGCGCAGCTACTGCCAGTGGACAAGTTGAAGCAGTGGTCGAGGAAGACGTAGCAATGGGCGAAGAAGATGTGCTCCTGGCAATCACACGCCAGGAGCTTGAGCTGGAGCAGGCTCGACGAGGCGATCCTATCCGCGAAGTACAGGACTTGGAGGCGAAACTGAAGAGTTTGGCCAAGGATGAAGCATCAGGCCAAGAGTACCTACGCGAGATCGACCGACTGATCCATGAACAAAACCAACTACTTGACGAACGACGACAGACCGTGTAGCAACATATTAAGGCCGACTAGTTAAGCGCAATGGCAGAACTGGAGCAGAACAACGCCGATTATGCTAGAAGTGACCTAGAAACGGAGGAAGCGAGAGAGGTTTTACGTGTTTCTGCTAGCGAGCGAGCGCCAGAGCCAACAAAGGTTGGCAGTCCGGAACCACGCCCAGTGGAGTCATCACAGAGAACAGTATTGAAGCGGACGGACGGAAATACGCAGTTTCACTTTAACGAATTCGAGAATCATAACCCAAACAGGGAACACCAGGCAGGCAGGGGTGAGCCGCAAGCGACGATTCGCATCGATTTCTCGATCTCATAGCTTCCATGAGGTAGCTCCACCAGGTCGACATTAGCCGGCCACCAGCAAGCTTCAGCTCATAGTGATGGCAATGGCTGTCAGGTGGGTGCAACCCAAAAATCTCCTCGCCATGTACAGATCTCAAGACTCTTCTAAGGTCTCAAAAAGTGCACGTGGTCTTCTCATCGACGGGTGACATTTCAATGCTTGCAGCAGATGATTGCATGCTGATGCGCTCTCCCAAAAATTGATTTCGTTTGATCTGCCACATAGTCACGATGCCACCTACCACAGTCGAAACAGAAAAGGAGAAATAATAGCAGAGAGTACATAGAATAAGTGAAGCGAGAAATAAGAAATCAGCAGAAAGACCGTCGGGCCACTCGCGATCGAGCGGCACATTGGCCAGAGGAGCAACCAGGCGCCTGATGAAGCAAAACGGCTACAACCGCCTATCTTTTGCCAGACACTATTGGAGAATTCCAATTCGAGACTGTAATATCGAACGCTAGAAGACGGGGCAGTTATGAACGATTGAATGGAAGTGTGGCATCCAACGACGAAGTTTGCTCAAGTCTAATAGGTCCAGATGAGGGAGAGTTGTTGTTAGCAGGACCAGTCCGCCACCAGCCAGAGCCTCCCCATCATGTGTAACAAAGTGTTTTCCTGCAGCCTGCAGCTACGTCTTGGGTAGCCAGTCGGAGCGGGAATTGCCCTGGCCTCCGTGCCAATTAGATTTCGGCCCGTCAAGGATGCGCCGCAAACACTATACGATCTCCACTAGATAATATACTGAACTTTAGGCGATGAGTAGCGGCCAACTTGTAGCTTATGTATGAAATAGATCGCGTTTGATCAGTAATTGTCCATAAGGGTTATGGTCTCAATTTCCAGGCTTATGCGTCGGCTTCCACTTGGCCTAGCATATCGTTATCATTGGAGCCGGCACCTAAGGGCAATCATGTCAATCTAACTTAATCAAGCCCTGTATTCACCTTCTCAGGGCTTCAAGGCGCCTTTCAACCATTTGACTTATGTTCTCGTGGTGAAACCCGACTAACGTGGATGTCGCGTTGACTGAAGCGATTTCCCAACCTCCCACCTTCTAGCCGCTGCAAGATTAGGCCAAGAGAAGTAGACTGTGGGATTCGGTCAGATAATATAACAAGTAAGTTACGCCTATAATCCGGCAGTCATCCCTGATTTAGAAAGATGTCCAAGCCGCAAGGTATTAAGGGAGTATCAACCAGGTAGGACCGCTAAGCATGGTGCATGAGCTCCGGAAGC
>PHFE01000035.1:68797-91813 GCA_002796755.1 Paracorniculantispora psalliotae | reverse complement strand
GGCGGCTCGGACGTGAATGCACTGCGGGGAAGAGAGTGCGCATCCACGTCGCGACGTCTCCTATCCCAATGTCCCTCCCCCTCTTCTATGCCGTCCGGCGTTCGCGCCACATCATCCTCGACGTCCCCATCTACGCTATCTCTGTCATCCTCTTCCGCATGTAGAAAGTCCTCTTGCGATAGGTCGGCGACTGCCCCAGTCACTTCAATCTCAATATTGGCACTATAGTCAAACGCGTGAAAGCAGGGCTTGTTGTGTACCTAGAAGGAGTCATACGAATACCGCTCGACATGGCTGCCCTACGACTCGACAAATTGGCATTAGCATTTCGTCCACTTGTTGAGCGGAATCTTCTTCGTTCGCTCGCCTCCTAGCACCCATACGTCGTCAATGCCGGAGCCGGACAGTCCGGCCATGTTGAACACCTCGCGGATGTACGATGCCATGGCCTCCGCATGGTGTCGCTCCATGGCCGTACCTTTCCCCCGCGCCGCTCCGCCGCTATTCTCCGCCTCGTCGGCGCCGGCAGGGTGCATCACGATGTACCAGTGTTCGCGGCTCGACGCCGTTGCTATGCGGAACGTCCGGCCCTTGAGGTCAAACGGCAGCTTCGGGTTGTTTTTGGCGCTGTAGTTCGCATGCCACGCTCGTAGGGACACGTCGACATTCTCGAAGAATCCCTCGCACGGTCGTGTGATGGGTCGCATCGGCCGTCCGACGAGGCTGATGAAATCAAGGTAGAACTTTGGATAGATGTCGTCTTCGATGCGTACTGGTCCCGAACCTGTCGATGCCCTGTGGCCATAATCGATGGCAATCGGCCGTTGGAGAAGCGCGAGCGCTTTCATGCCATCAAAACCCTCCTCTTGTGTTCTGTCGATAAACTTGTCCCCTGGCTGTACGTCAATAGCGTTTAGCATGTTGATCCGTCTTGTCTACGTACATTTGTAGTAATGTTGGCCGTACGTTCGGTCGACTTGCCATCGTATGGTGTTGTCTCTTGCCTCGGTCGGATCCTCGCTGGCCTGCGACACCTCGAGGTACCGTTCTTCGGCCGCGTCCAGGAGATCATGGAGAGGTCTTTCGCCGTCTTCGTCGCCTCCCTGGATCCAGTGGTCAACATTCTCGTCGTCAGTAGCAGACAGCCTTTTGTCAGGCTCGTCTTGCCCTTGCGCCTCGCTATCCGAGGAGTCGAACTCTTTCCCAATGTCATCAATGACGATAGGTAAAAGACGTGTGGTTCCGCGCGAAACGGACATTGTATGCGAATAGTCGCGTGATTGCCTATTCCAAACCAAAGACCTGTGTCTGGTGTTCCGCGTGATGCTCTCCCGACCGTCGTGAATAGCCCTACGCGCCACGGCAGTCAGCCATGTCATTTTACCATTGATGAAAGTGAGACCTCCTACAGGGCTTCATTCGTTGTAAAGGATTTTTTGGGACCTGACCCCTGTCGGCTGATATTTCGGCAGTGGTCGACCACCGCCACACGCCAGCTTCGGCACTTCATACACCAGCCGAGCCACAGACCTTCATGCCTTGCCCATCCTAACTGCAGAGAAGACATAGTAAAACGTAACCCAGTATAGCTGTCTGTCGTACTCGGCGTATTCGTTTTCTTTTTATGAAAGAAACTTGGTACATGGAGCTTTTGTCCCAGTTTGTACATAGCCGTGGTCGGGCGCGTGGCGTTTGCTGTGTGCGCCAGTACCAACGTTTACAGAAGCGTACTCTAGTGGCATATGTTTCCATTCCTTTACCGACCCTTTCTATTGCATTCCACTCTTGTGTACTGTAAAAGCGCCTAGCATGATATTTTATAATTATGTGCTGAGCTGTGTAAGAGCACCGCAGAAATGCCGCTGTTGCTCTAGGGTAGCCGCCGCCTCGCTGACCCGGCAATCCCAGTCGCCCATGCCACCTGGCTAGGCGGCTGGCTGGACGGTGTGGACTGGACCGGTTTCGACATTGGTAGGGCAGATCGTGGGTCTTCCATAATGGCTGGTGCATGGGTCTGCCTAGGGGTTGGTGTGCCTGCCTGAGAAGACGACCGGAGCGGACGACGCTCCGCGCCGCTTGGATGCTCGTGTAGTCTCGCTGCGCTGGGTGGCACAGCCTGTACCAGTGGAGGAAGCCCCCTTTCCGCCGCTCCCCCCCCGGTGTTGCTGTGATGATGGGGACTGGGGCTCGGCGTCCACTCCACGCCGTCTAAGAGCCCGTCGTCGTAGCCCTCGCCCGGCCCAATCCTGCCCCGTGGACCACCCTGACTGCTGCTCAGCCCATCTGCACCGCTATGTGCGTGCAACATGCTCTCTGCGCCCCCCTGTTCCTTTGCCTCCATGTGAAGCACCCAGCGCCGTATCGTCTCGCTTATGTCGGCCGAAAGTCGCTCCAACGCCTCTTTCCCGCCAAGCGTCGCGTGGCCCGCCACCCACCCGTTGGCTCGGATGGCCTGCTGTATAGACTGCTCCATCGTTCTCAGACCCCTTTCTTTCGCGTCGACGCTCGCACCCGCTGCGCTGGCCTTCCATGGAAGCGGCGAATCGTGTTCGAAAACGTACTCGACCGCGGAGAGGACCGCGGCCCATGCCTTGTGCGCGAATCGAGCGCCGTACCCGTCCTCGTCCTCTCGGTAGCGTCTTTCCAACGTGGTCGCACCTTCCCTGCTCGTGAAGAATGCCATGTTGTCACCATCCCGTACGGCGTCGATAATCGATTTCTCCAGGAATCGGCAATCGTCAGCAGCCGCGTAGTGAAGGTGCGCTGACTCAACGCGCCTCTTTTGCGCGCGCTTCAGAAACACCGGCATGAAGTCATCGCGTAGCTGCGCCTTGTTGTTTTCCTGCCGACGAAAAACCACGGTGGGCTCGTTGTTGAGCCAATCTACCACGTGTCCCACGACCTTGGCCATGATTTTCCCCTCCGCCTTGCTCGTCATAAGCAGAGACGCCACGTCAGGCATTTCGAGCGATGAATCGACGATAACATGCTCGGCAATGGCTTCGTACAGGTCGTCCGGTATACGCTCCAAGAAGCCTGGCCGCCGTGTTCCGACCGCACCGTTACTATGCGGCGGAAAGAACAGATCTTCTCGAACTTGCTTCTCCGACCCAAGATAGGCCTCCGACTCCAATAGCCTCCAATCGTCCGCGCTGACCAGCTTAGACACATTCCCCGGTAAGCCCTCGAGGGTTTGAAGGGTGTCTTCGAGATGGGCGATCCAGTACTGCTCTCAGCCGATTAGCATTACCATCGTTGGCCCCTTGTGTGTTGGTAGAAAAGCACGTACACCGTCGATGCGCAGGCTTGCCATCCACTCAAATGTGGATAAGTTGAAGTGGGCTGCGCCCACGGCCGTTTCGCCCCATCGCGTCAAGATGGGTCGCCACCGGTCGTTTCTCCATAGCGTGATGAGACGACCGACTGGAAGCTTTTCGGTGCCCAGCTGCAGTATATCGATAAGCCGCTTCTTGATGATCTCTTTGTTCCCACGAAATAGAGTCGTGTTGCGCTTCCGGGCAAGGGCCTCCGCCAACACCAGCTGGCTCCAGATTTGGGCGTGGCCGTCGCACAGGGTTGTGCCCGGCCGGTTGGCGCGTAGCTTGACGTCCAGGTCCAAAGGCAGAGTTTCTGTACAGTGGTTAAGGCGTCTGGTAGGTGGCTGCGGAACAATAGCATGGTGTACCTACCTTGGTCGAGGATGACACAGGTCCACCAGAGTTGTTCCTCGCCGGCGCCCGTTTGCTGCACATAGCGCTTGAGCGCAGCGATGCGGTGCTGGCCAGCCATGACCTCGAGCGGCTCGTTGGGGTTGACATGGGACCATTCTCGAAAGAAAGGAATGCTCGTATTGTCCGTAGCGGACTGGCCCCCTGCGCGGTTGGTAGCGGCAGGTCAGCTGTTGTGGCAGCCCAGCACTCATTTGGGAATAGCGCGGCTGCAGCATGTAAGTGTCATTTGAAGGTCCTTGTATGGGCTTCAGAACTGCAGTTTTCCATTTAGTACAGACTTGTGACCACACTGTTTGGTCAACTATTTGCTGCTAAGGTATCACTGTAATATGTTGCTCATAAAACTGTAGCATCTGCCAACGTTAGCAAATCAGGTCCGCTTGATACTCTTACAGGCCGCCAAGTACCTTTTGTGGGCACTTTTTGTAAATGAGTGAGGTGCCGTGTTTAGTACGCCTTCCATTTTTCCAAGTAACAGAAACAACAAAGACACCGCCGTCCGCGCTTTCGCAACTATCAATGGATGCAATTTCGTCCTCCCATGAGCCTGCAGGTGGACTCCACGCAGTCGGGACAGCCGACAGCGGCAAGGGGGCGTTTCTTCTTTTTGACTGTCGTCCTCGTTTTCGCGCAGTTGACCCATCGCGTCCAAAACTACAGTTTTCCGGCTCAACGTATGCTGGACTCTCGAGCGCCTTGTCGCGGCCGCCAATGTGAGCGTAATACTGGGTCAGTAGGACACAGTTCCTTGGCAATGTTAGGACGGTGGTTACAACGTTCATGAAAGATCTCACTTCAGATGCTCCTCAGGCTCCCATGTAAGATCGGACGGGTTATCCCATCCTTCCCATTTAACCCAAAAAAGTAGGCGACCCTTAGAAACGTTAGTCATGGAGAGATTTGAAGGATGTCGCATCGCACATCTGCATTGATCTTATGGCCTTTGATCGTGTCGACGATAAACCTGCAAAACGTAAGCATTCGCAGTCTGCACGAGAGTACAACTCCGTACTCGTTTTTCGCCCGTTTTCCTTCACCACGTTTTTGAGCCTTTGTGTTCGGCCGAGGCATTTTCGTATGTTTTATTGTCAACGGGGGCAATAGGATGTAGTGCCTGCAGGATTCATGGATGAAGGGCAACGCTGCGACGGATCGCCGTCAGGGCGGACATTAGCAGGTTGGCATGGCAACACCTTTCAAACGACCGCTTAGTGGGGTTATCGTTTGGCTGTGTCCACCACAGCATCTATCCTCCTTCGGAAACTAGTCATAGAGGAAGACATACCTCATTGTAAGGGTCTTGCGTCTAATACCTAACAGGGTGGGCCAACTAATAATAATTATGACTGGAATAAAAATGAATGATTGATAAAGATCATTATTCATGATTTTGTTGATCAGCTACAGCACGCTAGTTAAGGATCCTGGCATTGCGGAGGATACCCGGTAGGCTGAAGGCAAGGGATCTGTTAGGGCTAGGCGTAAAATTCCACGCGTGATATCGAAATTTGTAGGTGTTATTTGAATTGTTGCTTTAGGGGTTTTCTTCAAAAGAGAAAGTCTTGCTTAAAACATGTTTACTTTTTCTTAACTCTGCCGCGTCTTCGTCGGATATGAAGAGAAGCGAGTGAAAGACTGGAAGGCTCGTGGGTCTTCGTAGAGAACTGGGGAGACTCACCATTTGGTGTGGCGTCGCCTGCTCAGCGGGCTCTTTGGAAGGCTTAGTGGGCCACTGGGAAAGCTAAGTGGGCTGCTGAGCTACGACAGCTTATTGTGAGCAGGTCAGCAATGATGATGCAATGGGTGAAAAAGGTTCGTTTGAGCATGCGTCATCAACGAATATCGCCTTCGATATGCTCATTGGTCTGAAGGTGTACCAACGCACGCGAGGACGACAATTGGCAGGTAATTAAATTCGAGATGAGAAAGGAAGTCCTTTGACATACAAACTACTACCGGTACACTGATATTAATACTGTAACGTTCAGAAAGCTAGACTTGATGGTCAGAGGGCTGCAGTGAGGACAACCATCGCCCAAATTACTGATGAGGATCATCATGGAAAGCTTCACATCAGCAACCATGCTGATGACATTGAAGATTCATTTCGATCATTCAGTCAAGAATCATAGTCGACATGGATGAATCGGCTTGCAAAGGCGCGTTGACACAACTGGAGGCATATGACAAGAATCGACATAAATGTCGATTGTTGCGGAACTTGATAGGTACAGGCTGCAATGAAGACCTTCGTTGATAGTGTGGCAAAGCGGGTCATCAGGCGTCATATCATCTCGCCTCTGCCGGAGGCTTCTGGCCACGTAGTCGTTGTTACATAAACCATGTTCTTTTTTTTTCTTATCTGCTGCGTCTTCGTTGGGCATGGGGAGAAGCGAGTGAAGAACTGGAAATGCTCGTGGGTCTCAGCAGAAAACTGGGAATTCTCAGTGGGTACCTGCGAAGGCGGCTCAGTGGAAAACTGGGAACACTCAGTGGCCAATAGCGCTGGGAAAGCCTGCTAGCATGCCCCACCGTACATGCGAGAGCGTCCCGCACCTATATATGTATAACTGCGACGTAGTCAAGAACGATTTGGACTGCACACAAGTTTTGACAAAGGAGACGTTTGCCGTTTTGGTGTACGATCAACCACCATTTACATGCCCTCGCACTATCGCCCGTTAACTTGCTCTTCATGATCCCACCCCATATCAGCTCTCAGGAGCCCCAGCAGCTTCCTCGAGAGCACTGGGCCTTTCTGCCCAAATTCCCTCTGTTCTCGGGGCCAACCGTTCCAACCACTGGACGCCGGTTTTTCAAGCATTCCCCGACTACCATCCTGAAACTTGAAACTGACGACGGCGAAGGCGTCATGACCGCGCTCGCCTACTCTATTTTGGGGCCGTGCGTCCCGCGCGTCGTCAGCATCGTCACGATTCCGATAACAACCTCGGGCGTCTCGGCGGACAACCGCACCAAACATGGCCTGGTCCTCACTCACCAGCCAGGCACGCCACTAGCCCAGCTCTGGCCCTCACTCACGCCTCCGCAGCGCGCGGCCGTCAAGGCAGAGCTCTGCCGCGTCCTTGTGCATATGCGTTCACGCCGCTTCTCTTACTACGGACGGCCCACGCAACATCCATACGTCCTCTTCTCAGAACTTGGCACGGAGAAATTTGCATGTTGCACCTCTCGCTTAAAGTGGGACGACTCACGTGTACACGCGCTGCAGAAATATGCCCCGGACGCTGAACGTGCAGTCAGCCTCGAGCGAGTACAGCGTGGCACCACCGGTGCAGGTGACTGGGACCGTCCTGTCCTCACGCATGGGGACCTATCTGACCGGAATATCCTTGTGGACCCGGACACCCTCGCAGTGACAGGTTTCCTAGACTGGGAGATGGCGAACATCATGCCTGCTTATTTTGAGTACGTCGCGGCACGACTGTCTGGTGGCCATCAGCCTGCGTGGAGGAAGGAGTTGTTGGATGTGCTGAGGTCTGTTTTGCGCTGCGAGTGCGATAATGGAGGCCGGGAAGACCTGCCTGTTGTCAATTTTGATGAAGGTAACGACCAATGCAGGAGGACATTGGCGGCGTGGGATGCTATTGTTGATGTTGAGAGAATCGCGCAGGGATATGATGACGATTGTGAATGGACTTTTGATCGTTGATCAAAGTTGTGTTTCTCAATTTCAAGTCAACGATACTCATTATGCAACCCTAGCATTATGCTCATGCCTTACCCGGACGAGACACAGCGACATACGGTGTGATAGCTCACAAAGATCTCGAGGCTTTCATCTGTAACAGAGCCACTAGGTTTCCGTGAAGCGCTTTGACGTGAAAATATTTCTGGGTTATGGTCTGGATGATGCATATGTTGACGTGTAACTTCGGCGCCAAGCTCGCCATGTGTTTTCTGCTGCCGGCTTTGACGCCAAGCGGAAG
This sequence comes from Paracorniculantispora psalliotae, assembly GCA_002796755.1. Lineage (NCBI taxonomy): Eukaryota > Fungi > Ascomycota > Sordariomycetes > Hypocreales > Cordycipitaceae > Paracorniculantispora > Paracorniculantispora psalliotae. Next base: position 84,132 of record PHFE01000035.1, on the reverse strand, counting down.
GAATTCTCTGGTGCTGAGGAAGAGGGACATTGGCTCCAAGAGCCAAACGAAATGGGTGATGCTCATTGGCTCATGCTTACGTTTTCGGCTTGATAATTGAAAGATGCAAAACCAAATCTTTACTTGTCGCTACGATAGGACACATCCAACGATGCCGTCTTCTCTTATCCAAGCCAGCGGCTTATGAGTAAGTCCAAAGCAACAGCCAACGGCGCTGGTAGGGAGGTAGTCGCACCAATCCGCAACAGTGTCGTGGGAGGTTATGGTAGTAAGGGCCATATCACGGTGTTCCCCGTGGAGGAGCTGGCGACGAAAGTGGTTCCCCATCCGCTTGTGCAGGTCATGGACAAGATCCACGTCTCATGGCAGGGCGCGGAGAAGCCAGGACCGGGTGATCTTTCGAGCCTCTTGTCAGTCAGAAGACAAGTTGTGGAGAGAGCCCTGTCATGGTTGAAGAACAACGCTCATTATTCGCACATCGAGATCGATACGGTGGAGATGCAGAGTTGGGAACCGTCATCTCACGGCGTGCCATCTGTGGTGTATGGCCGCAAGGAGCGGAATGAGCCGTCCGCGTGCAAGAGGACGCGAACGGCGCAGGTTGTGCCGCCATCAGAGCGCGTTGTGGATGGCGACAGTCCGGTAGAGATTGAGGAGATTCTCGCTACACTCTGCCAAGGAGACGACGTACCAGATAGGCCGAGTCGAGAGCGTGAGTGGGGTGACGGTGAGACCCATAGAGGTCGTGACGCAAGCGCAGGCTCGCACAAGGCCGTGGCAAGGGTCGATGAGTCCATCTCTTCGGCGCTATTTCCGCTGGACGGAACGCCCAACGTGTCGGATGCGGCGAAGCTCGGATTTGCTGGGCATGCGGTAGGTGACGACGGCGACCGGCGCCAGCGTGCGGCGCCGAAAGCATGGGTGATCTGCAGTCGCGGCCAGGAGGAGACAATGTTAGTGAGCCGTATACCCACGTTTGCCGGGGAGACCAATTTGCCGACTCGCTGGGTGCCCTGTTCTTCGTGAAGGCGTTCCCTACCTTATTCCGTTCGGATATGGCGGACCACAGATCTTGGTGTCCAGCATCACCTTTTAGGTGGTGCGGGTCTCGCGAGTTCCAATAAAGTGGGGCGTGGCACGAGTACTGCCTAGCACGCTCGGCAGGCACCTCCACCACGATTATTCACGTCCTCAAGAGCACCAGCGGACGCATTTCATTCAAGGTTTCGGTCTTCGTGACCCATGAGGCTCAACTGCAAGTATTGAACGGTGTGCCTCACACAGAAATCTGCATCGCATTGCCATGTCCAGCAGCCATGTCCAACATCCATGTCGGCGACGATTCACGCGACCTCCACAGGTGATAATACTCACTAATTCACACGATGGCCTCGAAACCCGGCCCTGTCGCCGCCATGATCGCCACGAGAGCTGCCACGAAAGCCGATACAGTAGTTAGTTTTTGTCTCGATATCGAATTTGTTAGAACTTTGGAAAGAGTGGCACTGTCTGTTAGAGGAAAGAAACTGAGCCGATGCAGGCTAATGTACTTATTTACCCCGCCACCCACCGTAGTGGATCATATTGACTGAGACGAGGAACCGTTCGAAGAGATTATCTAGCCACTTAATAATACGCTATCATCGGTTGTCCACTGTCAATACTTGGCTTTTTGTGACAACAAGCCGCTGAGCTTGGCTTTCAGGCTACGTATGAGCGAATCGACAATGTCTTCAGCTACGTAAGCAGCTGTATTCTTCGCGAATTGCATGGAAGCGCAACTCGCCCGAAACATCTATGTTGCAAAATACAAGATAGGGCCTTGCAAAATTGTTACCCAAAAACTCATTGCCTACACAACGTGGTAGATTGGATCTACGGCTTACTTAGACGGGCGACTACCAGGGAGCAGAGGCGGACAGCGTGCTCTGCCCGAAGGTGTAAATGCAAGACGACCACTCCTACGTTTAAAGAGCACCCTGAATACAACTTGCGCGGTGTCTAGGTGCACGGTAAAATCCATTTAAGGCATGCTTTTTGATCTGTTGTAAATATCGCACATATACCCGCCTGCCGCCATTTGTCTTAATTGAGGTGAATCGGTGGGATGATGCTCGATGGAGAAACGGCCAACCCAGGTGCTCAGAAGTGAGGCAGAAGAGTCTCTACTACTGTATAGTGGCATAATTGAACTCACTTTGTAATAGCGCCGCCAAGCAAAGCCGTGGCCAAGACGAGATCCTAATTCCGAAGCAGATGCTTTCTCTAACGTTGCATACCTAGCCCTCTCAATAACTCAATTTAGCCTTGCCGTGTTCATTTGCGCAATCACGTGCATGGTAGCACGTGAGCTGCTCCTGAACAGCTCACCGACGAAAAGAGTCCCTGGGGCGGCGCAAGCAGCACCACCGCAAGCACATCAACCAATTGAACCCCGCATTTAGTCGCTTCCACTTCGCAGCAAGGCTCGCATTTGCAAGCATCAGTGCAGTTTCGGCAATATGCTTGACGCTATTTCAAATGTACCAGGAGAAGCTGCATCGGCAACTGTCGCCATTGCTAAAAACGGTGACGTCGTCTTTACCGTCGGCCCCGAGCGCCGACGACTACAGATCTACTCGCTGTTTCTCAAGACCGTCTCGCCAGTTTTCAACGCGATGCTTGGGCCACACTTTAAAGAGGGCCAACAGCTGACGCAGCGAGGTGAAGCTGAGATCCCACTTGAAGGGGACAACGCTGTAGCGCTCGAAATTATTTTCAGTATTATCCACGGCCGAAATCATGCGGTCCCCGATGAACTGAGTCCCGAAGACCTTCTCCAGATAGCTATCGTGGGCGACAAGTATGACTGCTTTGCTCCGCTCAAATTCGCCATCCAAATTTGGTCAGAATCCGCTTACCAAAATACCAATCCTGGCGACTCAGCAAATATGTGGACACTGGCTATGGCAGCATTGATATTCGGCGGCGAGACCGTGTTCGCAAAAGTGACGTCAACCCTCATACTTGCCTATAATGAGCCATACATCAACCTTGTGAGGAAGCATGATGACGTACTGGACTGTGCAACGCAATACAAAATCGCTGGTGTGTCTTTCGCAAACTCGCCTTCTGTGCGCACAGATACTTATTACTGAGTCTTTACATAGCAATGTTGGAGACGAAACGAGTCAAGCTACTCAAGTGTCTGATGGAGGAAGTGCTGAGCGCCAACTCGACAGGCAAGAAAAGCAAACACCGTTTGGATTGGCCGAGCGAATTTAACCGCCGGGCAGGCAACTTCGGTCAGCGTCCCCTTTGTGAAACTCTGGCGGCATTGGAGCAAAACAAGTACCACCGTGCAGACGAGTGGGAGGTTTTTGGTGGCCTGGATCAGATCTGTACTTCCATCTCCAATCGGGTGAAGGCAGTACACGAAGCCGAGGGTGGCGGGCTCTGCTTAAATTGCGCCAAGTTTGACGAGTTACATGACAGTCATGCGCCACTAACGGTAGGTGCCTAGCGTTACGGCTAGAAGAACGGGTAATGGCTTAGGGGGTGGAGTATCCCCGAATAAGAGAGATTTTAGGCTTTTGCTTGACTAACAAGTTCGGCTTAAACACTTGGATACGAAGTACTGTTACAGTAATAGTGCAAGCAATGAGTGGGATCACATCCAGGAGGGCATCCACTTCCAGAGCTGGCTCAATGGTGTGATACCGAGATTCGTACGTTGTTTGAATTGTTCCTTAGGGTTGTCTCTTCATGAAAAGAAAGGCTTTGTTAAACCATGTTTATCTGCCACTTCTTCGTCGGATATAGGGAGAAGAGAGTGAAAGACGGAGAAGGCTTGTGGTCTCGGCTCAGTGGGCAACTGTGAAGGCTCAGTGGGCGATTGTGAAGGCTCAGTGGCCAATAGCGCTGGGGAAACCTGCTAGCTGCCAGCATGCCCAACCGCACCTGCGCGGCACCTATATAACGGCGCGTACATTTGTACATGGAATTCTCTGAAGACTATGAAGACTTCCGGATCTCTTGCACAGCCATACACAAACGACCGTGTGCATTGTGAAACAACATCCTTCGTAGCGTGTAGAGACACATGTTTGTGGTACAATCAGACAAGCACCTGGTAGGTGCTTGCCTTTGGTGCCGGCGGGGAGGTCCAGTATCAGGCGCCATTTGGCTGTACACGCGTGGTACTTACCAGGACACCTGTGTTGTCTAATTAGCATCGAAGGGCCCGGTGCAGAGGCTGGAGAGGCCGGCTCATTTGAGATGTGGTCTCGTAATCGGAGTGGTAGACATCCATCATGCTAGTGCGACGCAGCACTTAGAGCAGCATGGTTACCGGCGAATGAATCAGCGTCGTGAAGCGCTGGCATTCTTCTGGGTGGTGTGCCTCATTTGTGTGTTGCCGCCCTACAGTATGGAACTGGTCCGGTGTCCCTATGATCCAGCCGAGATACTGGAGTGCCGTCTCCGGCCATGATTGCTCCGTAGGTGTCAACACACAAGTGAGGCATCGGGCCGCGGATGCCGATACGTGGGCGGACTGACTTCCGTCCTATGCTTCTATTTTAATAGAGAAATGAATGCTGTAACCGGGCACAGGCACGGTGATCGAACGATTTGATCGAGTTGGGTTTCTTTAATTTGATATGCACACAGCCCCGCCACCGGCAAGCCATCTGCTGAAATCGCATACCGAAGATCCTTAACCTTCAGCAAGTGCGGATGTCCCTTGGAGGCTGGCAGCCATCCGCAGCTTGCCCGAACCAGGGTTCCATTGCCGGCACCGACCAATCTTATGCCACCTTATATCTGGCACGGATACATCGAAGAGGAGGAGGATATCAGCAGGACGATGTACTATGTCAGTTTCGGGTAGACAACCACAACTCTGTTACGTCTAAGAGAGAAATGATTACATTTATTGGATATGTCATATACCGCTCGAAATGTCAGACGGCATAATCCCGAAACTATTAAGGATTTTCCTCGGCGAAAGATATGGCTTAGCGTTACGAGACCGCCTGGACTTAATTGTGATGATCCAATAATGAGTCCAATGTACAACTCCGGGTGGGCGAAACTAGATAAGTACTACTGTCTCACGGATGAGTCGCCTGCCTATGTGGCTGTAATAGTGCTGTACCCTTCGCATAAGTGGCACTACGTGCAGGAAAACTGGAGGAAGGATTGGATTCAAAACCAGTTTTGGAAAGGACGCCAAGGGTGCTATGGCAATAGTCCGCATGGCACTTGTGACGCTTGGTCCCGTCTTCCTGAAGTATCGCTCTGCCGAGGAGTCCGCAGTGCCGCAGCTTTACAGTGCCACGAGCGCGGTGTTTCCACCAGCAACTGGCGAAGCTACTGGGGTTCCTCTGCTCAAGGCCATGGCAACTTCGGTGGGCACTGATGGTAAACCAGGTAGCGGCATGTATAATATAAGTGAAAGCTGTGACAGAGTAGCCAACGCTGGGGAAAAGCGTCTTTCTCAAGCAAATATGGACGGTGCTGAGGATCGGCTATGAGCACATCTTGTGGATGAGATTATAGAAATTACTGGCAAAGTCTACTAGATTAAATGACTTCTGATAGTATGCCTGCTTCTGGGTTGAACTTCGTGTTATATTAAATAAAATTAGTGCGGAGAAGCAGCTGCAATTTTTGTTTACTGCCAATTCCTTGGAGTACCTTCACTCCGGTGACACCCGGATGACGCACCAGTCACGCACAGGCAGAAGTGGCGTCTCTCCACGCGATCGTCTCCAGCGCTTACTAGATTCAATGACATCTTCGCAGATAGCCAGGAATCTTCCTGCAGTAGCAAAGATGGGTTGGCGACTTTTGGCGCCCGCAAGCGCACTCCATTGTCGCCCGTGCAGGATAAATGCCTCGTGGTATTCGCAAAGTTGCCGCGCAGTGATCGCGCTGTCAGAAGAGCAAAAGCGTCTCATACGAGGCATTTTGTGAAGCCAAAGCCAACGAGATTAGATAGTTGAATAGAATTAATTCTCGTGCGAAATGAAGCGGGTGCTGTGTCATGAATTTGCGTATTGCAATCCTGTTCCGCCAACCATGTAACAGCGTGCCTCCGATTCACCTTGGCTTGTGTCTGACAAGAAGGTCTATGCTGTTTACGGCGCGCGCATGCGACCGCATCGGCAAGACAGGGTCTCTGGAGCCGAACTTTTGTAGCATCCGACGTGCTAGGTCGATGTCCGTCTCCACTGTTGAGGTGCTGGATTGATTTGAGGCTGTAATATTCGTAGCTTGTCTCCGTAGGTCGTCCTCTCGGATTGAACACTGACAGTAGCCAGGCAGAGGAGCCGGCGGTCGGGGTAGCCGTACAAGAAAGCAGTCCTGCAGCTGCTCCTCGCATTTAGTATTGTAGCCATAGGGGACATCAAGATGAGGAGGCTCAATGACCATGGACCTCTTGTCGAGCACGTTTTCCTTCACCATGTCAGCATCTGTGTCGCTGTCGCTGTCGCTGTCGTCGCTGTCGTCATAGTCAAAGTAGCTCATGTCGGTTCCGCGATGCTCGTTTTCGCCGGCCCTTTTTTCATTGCAGCTGCCGGAATGCTTGTAATGCTCCCTTGAGGAGTTGATGAGCCGACGCTCGTGGAGGCGTAGAGGCGGACCTCCAGTGGGTTGTGAGTGGAGGTGCTTAGAACAGGCACCACAGTGCACTAGGCCTGCCCGAATCGACATGTCGGTTATACCGCGACAACCGGTACATTGCAGGTAACAAAACCACTCTTGGCGTAGAATTTTGCACTTTTGTCGATAATCGCTCATGATAGCAGGCGTTGTACGCGTAGGTGCATGCGTTTCAAATAGGTTTAGCTCATATATACGTTTCGGCGAAGCATGGGTGCGTGTCAAGTTGCAATTGGAAGCAAACAAGGAGTATGCTCAGGAATTTTTATTATTTGAGTAGAGGGAAGTTGTTTGTGACTTACTAATGTGTTAGACCATAAAGTTAATTGTAGCAGAGGTGATTTTTCTATCTGGCTCTCCCTCCCTTGCTGGTGCTTTAGTATCTTCCGGATCTGGTTGGAACAGGTTGTCTGAGACGGGATCACCCAGAATTCACTGCCTGATCTAGGTTGGTTTTGTTACCTCAATCAAGAATGTCTGGCCACCCCACTCTCATGCAAACTCTAGTCATAGGCAATTAATCCATCCCCTCCATCAGAATCCCGTGCCTGCATGGAAAGAATATAGGTTAATTGACCACGCGGGAATGTGCGCTGCCAATACCTTGGGGGATCCTGTAGAGACGAGACCCCGACGAAACAATGCGGGCATGTAGCTGGTGGAAGTTTCGGTTCATAATATGGCGTGAGCAAAGGAATGGGAAGAAGGACGCTGGCTTCACATAAGTGTACTTTTTTCAACCGGCATTGTGCTGCTCGGCGATGCGGCGCGTTGCGCATGCCAGACAGATTTAGCGCACCGCCCCGATAGCATCATTGGCACAGGTGGAGGTGCGGTGAAATTGATGTTTTGGCTGCCTCCACTGCCTGGGTGCGACATAAGAGGCTCACCATGCACGGGGAGCTTGTTTCAGCCTGGAGAGGAGTGGACCTGGCTTTTTCGATTTCGACGGACTGATGAGACTGAACGCAGAAAAGAAGAGACGTAACGGCTACTGTCGAGAGCCTAGATCATGGTGCTGATGGTAAAGCTGCGTTGGCAAACGGTGCAAGAGGGCGTTGCAGAGAGCTGAGCGGCGGCGCTGGTGCGCGCGCAGTAGCTGCAGTAGGCTAGTGCATTTAACTTGGCTGAAAAGGCACAGTGCACAGGTAGGTAGAAGTAGACGGGGGCGCATGATTGCCGTCCACACTCAGCAGAAGACTGCGCGTAGCAATTCGCCTGTAAATGATAGTGGGTACAAGCGCATATGACATGCCTGATTACTAGGTTTTAGGTGGCTTTACCACTGAGTGTGATGGTGTAAGAGCGCTGTGGAGTTGCGCTACCGCTTCCTGATTTTTGCGCCAACTTAGAAAGACTTTCTGAGGAATTTCTTCTTTAAGAATATTTAGTTACTTTAAAAAAAAATATTATACGTTAAAGTTCTAATAGCCAAACCTTAACTATCTATATTTTAAGCGCAATTTAAGAGAGTTACAAACTATTTAAGAATAGGTTGTAAGGTGCAAATCTATGTGATTGGCTTGCTGAAGCAGGATGCTGGCGAAGCAAATATATTACTCACTACACTGCCCTGTAGCTAGACACAAAATGTAAAGTCCAGGGGCGATATGATACTGCAGCGGGAAAGATACTTAAAAGTTGGTTGTTTTAGCAGGTATTCTGTCAAGCAGCAACCCCTGCTTTGGGATCCTTCGGGGCACCACGTGTTTTTTGGTGGGAATTTGTATGTATTAGCTAAGCAATTCACCTTGAGGGCCCCTATAGGGGGTGCCTGGCTGGAAGCCTCTCTTCGAGCCGAATCAACTCAATCAATTCAGCTATTCTATGTGTTTGGAGTGTATTACGTGATATATTCGGCTCCTATTCTGGTACTCACCCCTAAATGTGTCCAGAGTGCCCCGACCGTAGCACAGTTCAGTTCTCAATCAACCACAGCACTCTCTATGGACCATAACCACCCTGCGGGACAGCCTGTCACGAGTCAGGCCCTGAGTAGACTTGAAGAGCTTGTCAGCCATCACGATAGAACGGATCGCGATGTCAAACGTTGGCTGCCAGAAAGTAGAAACAGACTGGCCTTCACGAGCAGGAGAGGAAGCACCTTCCTGACGGCAGTAGTTGTCGACATCGTCAAGGTGATGGAACAAATGTGTAAAGGGCGACGAGTCGCCGTTGTATAAAGTTCGTGATTTCTTTCATATTAAGACAATAGCTTCTAAGATAGTAAATATAAGCCTCGTAGCAGTGGTACGATAATTACTTCCATCGGGTAACTTGGAGATTAGATCCCGCGTACTGAAAAAGACCAGAGTTCCAGCCTATAAAAGCAGACTACTATTAATATGCCTAAAATATTTCATGGCTAGCAAAAAGAGTGAAATACCGGGCAGTACGTACCTTGCTTAATACACTGATTGATAATATTCTCAAACCCATCCCAGCAAAGCTGGGTAGTCGGGCGTGTACCCCAGATAGCAAAAGCGAGGTACTGATTATTCAGACTCCCGCAGTAGTTTCCTGGCTGCGTCGCGATGCAGTCGCACGTCGCAGAACGGGCATTCCAGAATCGCTGAAGCGTAGTGCTATCAGGGACGCCCATCCATTTATTTCCACAGTCAGCCGCAGAAGCCAATTGTGTCATAGACACAATGGCTACGCTGAAGAAAGACGTGGGTTTCATTTTAGCTTGGTGAAAGGCTGGCAAAAGCAACAACGTGTTATTGGCTGTTCAAGGTAGGCATTCAAGAGGTGTATATGCGACTTCAAAGGAGTAAAACACAAAACATGTCAGGCAATAACCCTTTTCAAAGACAGTCAGAAGAAAAAGCAACGTAGAACATGTGATGCAACGAAGGTGAGGTGTGAGACATTGGGGGACGGCAATTCTCTTACTGGCTGGCTCTTTACGGAGAACGAAACAAAAGTCCAGGTTGGATCCAAGACCCTTGTCACAGCTCTGCACGCTAATTATAGCGGTTAGGTAGTAACCCTCGTTATCATTTAAATACTTGAGGCTCACTAGATAGACCGGAGGAATAGATAACTAACTCGCTATAACTTTAACATATTAATACGTGCTTAGAGAATGAGCGTTTGACGAAGCAATATGATGGAAGCCGCCCGATGCCTCGCCTAAGTAACTAGGCGGTTTGGACGCTAATGAAGCGGCTGCCATAACAAACTCGCACCAATAAGCAATAGCTAGGTTTGTACCCTAGTAGTGTCAACGCCAACCGTCGGTATCCCTGCCAGAGAGACGTGTTTACTTTTCAGTGCTTCTGTTCTCGTGGGTAACTTTGGTTGAGACAAAATGTAGCTTAGGCAGCGTGAGCGGAGCTGCGGCCCAAATACATGGCGCTCAATGGTTTGGCCAATAGCCGAAGTACACCAGGTTTCTTATCCATCCACTTGTCTAAGTCCTGTGACTTGTCTACACCCTGTGGTGTAGCTCGGCAGAGAATATGCGCCCGCAAATGCCCTAGTTAACGACACTCCAAGAACACCGTGGCGCACATCGGCAAGCCGACGGCAGGTAGGGAGCAAGTCGCCAGGCGGCCAGAGTGTGACAATGTCAGTCCCGCAGACTATGGCAGATAGGTCACTTGCTTCCGCAGCCGGTTTGTGCTGTTCTGTCCAAGCTTCTTGACGGCCGGTTTGTGGCTAGTAGCATTTCCAGCCGTCCCATTGCTGGTGATGTAGTAGCTGTCCGCTTGTTCCTTAGTGCTGTTGTGCTGTGGTGCTGTGGTGCTGTTTGACCGTGGTTTGTGAGCACCTTGTTCAGTCAATTCCTGACCAGTTGTTTTACCTTCTGGCCACCTGGACGCCATCTTGTCCGCTTGTGCTCTTGTGCTCTTGTCTGCTTGTCCTCCCATCCGCTCGTCCTCTTGTCGTTGTTGTTGTTGTTGTTGAATTCATAGACTGTCCCAGCCGCCTTTGTCGGTATCTATGTGGCTCTCGTCTTCTTTGCCCTCTTGTCCCCGCCACGGCGTCGGCCGTGCGCGCTTGAACACAAACAGAGAGGAGAGGGAGGCGCATTGCAGCATCGTGTGAGCGTACATGCAGGCGGCCGAGCAGCAAACGGCTACAATGCCAAACATGAAGCACAAGGTCATTCGGGCTGTGCCAGCCATGCGGGCTGTGTCAGCCATTCGGGCGCTGTGTCAGCCCGCTATTTGGGCGGTGTGCCACTTTTCTGGGCAATCAGATTTTCAGATGCTTCACCCCGGACACGTTGACCCTGTCGGCTAAACTCTGCTAGTGCCAAGTCAAGCGCAACAGACTTCAGTTGTTTCCGCGGTGTCGTGTCACTGTCAGCAACGGTGACGGTGGCTGTAGTGCCCGTTCAAGTTGCTGCCTTTCAACGTTGAGGCTCAGCCTGATGCAGGTTACGGCCTGGAGCTGGAGCGTGGCTATGCCCGCAGGTCTCACTTAGGCGAGGTCAGGCAACGCCATGTAAAGGCTCCTGCTCTAACGCCTCCTTTAAACCTTCAAACTTTACTTGTTGAATTGTTCCCTTCCCCTGTGCCGGTTGTACATTACCAGTAGTACATCGACTTTATCTCACTGTACAAGACAGTGGGCGCCTCAGTGCGTCGACGCCAGGCGTACACCTTTGAGCGTCTGGGAGGGGCACGGCGGACGACGAGCGGTGCTATCGAGCATAAGGTTTACTGGGCGCCAACATGGCCGCCCGTCGATCTCCCGGAAGGGGTTCGAGCCTTCCAGGAAGCTAAGGTAAGGATTTGGTTGTGGATAAATTTGGCGCCGAGACATGGCACACGAGGCACCAACGCTAGGTGACCAACACGGAGGAACACGGAGGGCCTTGAGTATACAATTTACCTCCATAATAAATATTTTAAATTCTTTTTTATTAACGTAGGTGCATAGCGAGCTAGCCAGCATAGCGAGCTAGCCAGCATAGCGAGCTAGCCACTCAATTTTACACCTCAAAACCAAGTTTTAACTAAATTATATTGCCATCAATTTAAGCTTAAAATACTATCTTTTCAAAACATGGCTTTATTACTTTTGAATATACATTATATTAAATCCTAGAAAATTCTACAACTTCCCTATATAGGTAGATGGGAAAAATAGGTTACTTCACTCCCACTTTTCCTATTTGTATACAGGGAAATTCTTGAAATTCTTGGGATTAAACAGATTCTAGATAATAGAATGAGCAGCTTATTGTAACGGGCTGAGCCCGGATGAAGCTCGGTCGGCACTCTCGCCGTGATCCCGGCCATCCTGGCCAGGGTCCGCCAGCAAGCGAGATTGCATCGGACGAGCTCAGGAGCGGAGCTCCCTGAGCTCTCCATTCTCCCTTTTCTTCTTCTTCTTTAGCTTTACGATACTCGTAGTAGTCGCCCAGTCAGGTTGTCAATATACTTAGCTTGGACCGTTACACTAAGGGATGAAACTAAGGGGCGACGATATGGCGTGTGTAGAAAGTCTAGCCACAATATACAAACTTATCAGATTAATGTGGACATATCTAATAAGGAGACAAGTAGCTAAAATTAGTTAATTAGTTTTGTTGTGGTTGTTTTCTTATAATCCCTTTACAATAAGTGCAGGTGAGGTGTCCAGCTCGCTATGCTGTCCAGCTCGCTATGCACCCACGTTACAAGACTTCTAAAAATGGATCACGAAGTGCCGTGCGTGGCCCAGGTCGATGCCATAAGGCCGTACGATCTTATTTCCAGCAATACACGGCGAATACGGCGGGTAGGAGGCTGGCTAAAAGAGTTGTTATCCAGTCAAACAACGGCGAGGCCTTTTACACCGAGCAAGATGCTCTCCGCGCCCCACACACTCATGATAAAGACATAGTGCATTTGCGTGTCACATCCGGCCTTGGCGAGCAAAGGATATGCCAGTGGCCAAGCCAGACGCGTCCGCCACTCCTCACTCTCAGCCCACTATGTATGCTGCGTACCACGTTACAGATTGGAGCCAGCAATTTCTACACAAAGTCGATTTTGTGGAGGCAGCAGTTGGACATCTCCTACTCGGACGACTCGTAAGATCCTGGCCTACATCGGCCGTCAACCTCTCAGGTCTATGCGCGTCGGGCTGAGGGAGTTGCACGTACGAACGCAACGAGCGACAGGGTTTCGTAGAAATGTGCTTCTGCGTTTCCGTTTGACGGGAAGGAAGCTCCTGACTGGCAGTGGACACGTCTGACTTGATCGTAGCCCTAATCTCTTCGACTAGTGGAGGATTGGATGTTCGCCTTCTCTCAATATGAGGAGGGGTTCGTTCGAAGAAACGAATAATGGTAGGCTGCCCACTAAACAATTTGCTAACCGTTTGGCCTAGCCTTTTGTAGATTCAAGGGCGCAAGTCTTGGCTGGAATAGGTGGCTTAGAAGGCGGTATGCAGAGATAGCTTAGTGGTAGGCCACCCCCTTCGTACCAGAGACATGCATGATGGACCGCTGATCATCGCAGATATCCAAGTAGGTTGTATCTGCGGCATACGAAAGAGCAAATAACATGTTTAGCATCAGGTCAACATTAATACACTCAGTACACACTCTACGTGGGGCTTACAAACGGCACAGAGCTGCGACGAAGGGAACTAGGTTGAAGGTCAATATTCATATAGCCATGGCGGTTAGGCCGAAAGATTTGGGTAGCGGCTAGCTGGCCGATATGACGGCTCAGCAGTGGCAAGGCGGCCGGAGAACCAATCAAAGCTATCTCCACAATCACTGCTGTTTCAGTTATTCCTTCTTTTCACAGACGCTACTCACCAGCCAAAGCAAGCTTCCGTCAGCATGGCATAGTTCCGATAGCTGCCTGGGTAGCCCGGCCTCTGGCGTATATTTAAGTACCAGAGCTGCGGCAGACAACTGGAAGTGAAATACACATAAACTCTTCCTCTCAACTACTTCATCCTTTATTCCTTTTGCACCGATGGGTGAAGCAATCAAGCCACTCACTGCGCAGGGCCTGGAGCAGCTGTGCTCCAAGGAGCAGCTGCACCTCCTCAACGCGGTGGACTCGCTACGCTCTCAGGGCATCAGCCGCTACATCTCGTTACCGCAAATCATCGTTTGCGGCGACCAGTCCTCGGGTAAGAGCTCCGTTCTCGAGAGCATCTCCGGCGTCCCCTTCCCCAGCAAAAGCAGCCTGTGCACTCGCTTCCCGACCGAGCTCATACTCCGCAAGACGGCGCTTTCTTCCATCAACGTCTCCATCGTGCCGCACCACTCGCGGAATGACACAGATAGAACTGCCTTGGCCAACTTTCGCGAGAAGCTACTCGACTTCAAAGACCTGCCCGCCCTAATCGAGAGCGCGAAGCTAGCCATGGGAGTCATGACCGTGGGCAAGGCTTTCTCTGAGGACATTCTGCGCATCGAAGTTAGCGGTCCTCATCACCCGCATCTCACCATCGTGGACCTTCCTGGCCTCATCCACTCCTCAAACAAGCATCAGTCCGCCTCGGACATCGACCTCATAAACAATGTGGTCCAGCGCTACATGAAGGAGCCACGGAGCATCATCCTTGCTGTTGTGTCTGCAAAGAACGATTACGCCAACCAGATTGTGCTAAAGCTCGCGAGCAAGGCCGATCCCGGGGGCAAACGGACCCTGGGCGTCATCACGAAACCAGACACTCTGATCCCGGGATCTGGAAGTGAGCGCGACTTCATCTCCCTGGCACGGAATCAAGACGTCGAGTTCCGCCTAGGCTGGCACGTCTTACGGAACCGGGACACAGAGGCAGACCTGGAAGTGTGGACTCGTGAGCAGCGTGATGCCGCCGAGCTGCAGCTCTTGTCCTCTGGTGCCTGGGCTGGCCTTTCGTCACAGAACGTGGGCATTCAATCCCTGAGGGGCCGTCTTAGTGAAGTGCTCGTGCGTCACATTTCTTCTGAGCTCCCAAGCCTTATCGACGACATCGCTCAGTTGTCAACCGAGTGCCAGAAGTGCCTTGAGAGGCTAGGGTTACCCCGAGACACCGTATATGAACAGAAAATGTATCTCATCCAGATTAGTCAAGCGTTTCAAGCCTTGCTTCAGGCTGCGACCAATGGCATATACAACGATTCCTATTTCGGTGATGCCATGACCTCGCTCGGCTACCAGAAGCGCGTCCGTGCCATTGTTCAGAATCTCAATCGAGACTTTGCGGAAAGAATGGCCTTCAATGGCCGGCGCTATGAAATTATAGAGGACAGCGAGGAAGTTGGGTCACGAAGCCACGGCCACCTGACTCGAGACGAATACATTGCCAAAATTGTGTTGGTGATCCAAAAGGGTCGAGGCAGAGAACTGCCTGGTATGTTCAACCCATTGATTGTTGCAGAGCTTTTCAAGGAACTTTCGTCGCCGTGGGGGAAGATTGCTGAGGACCACGTTCTTGCGGTGTGGAAAGCGATTTGGCAGTCGTTGAACCACCTAATCTCCCATGTCGCCGACTCTACGACGGTCAAGTCGATCGTGGCTGGTATCTTTGAGCCGCATCTGGATTCCTTGCTGAAGGCCCTGCGCGAAAAGCTCTCGGGGTTGCTCAAGCCACACCAAAGCGGCCACCCAATCACCTACAACCACTACTTCACGGAAACTCTGCAAAGCATCCGCAAGGAGCGTGAAAAATCCAGACTTGCCGCACTGGTGCATGAGGAATTCGGCATGGTGTCTTTGGTATCTAAAACTACGATTAAC
>PHFE01000035.1:44537-68789 GCA_002796755.1 Paracorniculantispora psalliotae | reverse complement strand
TTGGGCAGTTTCTTGAGCGGCTGCTTGTTCCACGAGAGCCAGACATGGATCACTTTGCCGCTTCCGATGCACTGGACTGCCTGGACGCCTACTACAAGGTAAGGCAATGTCACGAACCTAGCGCGGTTTGATGCTAACCATTGTGCGATTAGGTTGCTATGAAGCGATTTATCGACGACGTCGCGGTTGAGGTCATCGAGGCTTGTCTGTTAGGCAAGCTGCAGGAAATTATGGACCCGACATCCATGTTCACGATGAAGGACGCCGACATCGCTCGAATTGCTGCCGAGACGGGAGAGAGTCGTGCGGCACGTGCGGAGCTCGAGGCTAAACTGAAGGTTCTTGAAAGCGGAAGTGAAATTTGCAAGACTTTTGCAGCACTCTACGGCGATGGTAATGTTGGTGCCCTCCTGGGCGACTGGTTGCTAACATTCTGTAGCACTGGACAGCGAAAACGAGAGCGACAACACGACCGATCGATTCAGTGATACTGGAAGCGAAAAGCTTGGGACTGGTTCAGTTGCAACTGCGGAGAGCCATGCAGACTTGGTCGATCGCCATGCTACCGAGGCTGTATTGAACGATAACCTGGTCCATAAGGTGGACGATGTAGTTGAGCAGCCTCGTACAGAGCCGCCTGCTGAAATGGTGGAGAATTTGTTCGCCGGTTTTGCAGCCAGAAGCAAGAAAGACAAGAAAAAGTTGAAGAAAATGGCGTTATACGATGAACCAGAGCTCGCTGCACCAGAGCCCGCTGAACCAGAGCCCGTTGAACCTAACCCTGACGACTTCTTCCATACTTGGGGCACAAAGAAGTGAGGCGGAAAGAAAGTATTCTTGTGACGTTTGTTTGGTTACTATTGCAACAGATTACCCAATATATTACTGTCCACACAAGATTTATTTTCGCATTTTCATTAGCAAGACCATAGCGGAAGGCTGGCTCGCACAGTTCTACTGCGCCAAAGGGCCTCGAAAAGGGCTGAAAAAAACCCCTGATGTCTGCGTGCAACCACCGCGCCCATTTCTCTGCGAAATACTATTTCGCCTTGGACATAGATACACTGACAGCAAGGCGTCCAGGCCGTAGAACAGGATTAGCATAGCTACAGGCAAACCACTGTCGGAACACTAGTGGCCTGTGACGACGTAGCTGTACATGACGGCGATCTGTTCACACTGCTGCTAGCCCCGTCACCAATTAGCGCGACGAAGAAGCAACACGGGCACTCGAGTATTGCAACCCGTACCTTAGCCAGAGCGCGTGGGAAAAGGCAAACCAAGCAGCGTATCATACCACTTCCGGAACCAGCCGCCAGTCAATCCGACAGGAACGCCCCTCTTTCAGCAGCCGATCGACGTACCGACCTGACAGCGATGGGTGCCGCTGACGAGGTTACCTTCTCGCGAAACAAGGCGCCTGGGTATTGAAAGTGAGAGACTCCACCGTTGATAAGGGATGTGGGAGTACAGGAACAGAAGGGATGTATCCACACACGGCGCCTCTGGCGGCCATTTCTAGGCTCTGGTGGTCCCTGCGTCTCTCACCACGGTGCTTGCCCAAACAAAACGAAGACTGGCCACGCCCAGAACGAGACCCATGCAACGACGCCACCTTCATCTCACTCCAGGCACGCTGGCACGACGCGCTGGACAGGAGCTGGGATGCCGCGATCGATGTAGTTTCTAGAGGTATCCAGCACCCTGTCTCGTACCCCGACGCGAAGCTGGCGACATGTACAAGCATGCACCAGGGTAGCAGCCTGCTGCTCTGGCATAAATTGTGCAGCGTTTGGCGGGGTCGCGAGCCGGCACCGAGCTCAAAGCGCTGGCCTTGCGCCAGATAGTCGAACTCCCAGCGCGGCCGCTGCCTCTTGCCGCTTTTTTCAGGGCGTGCGATGTCGCTATTCTACACGAGGAAGGTGTATCACACGCATGGAGAAACGGGCTGCATTGTGACCGTCCAGACGCCTGTGCAGTGCAACTTGATTGGTGTGAACTACCGTCTGCTACAGTCTGCCACGAGGTGGCTGCGTCGATGCTGGTGCTGCCATGCGTTGGCCTCGTGTAGGCGTTCTCCGGCGCACTGGACACGTTTTGGTCTCATCTGATGGCATCGCGGCCACCTATCCGTCGCGGGACTCAGCGAACCAAGAGAGCCCACGCGCACGATCCTGTCCCGGGGATGAACTGTATATTCCCACTACCAGTCGCCGCAGTATCTCCTTTCTCCCGAATATTATGAGCAACTATATTGCACCATCCCACAGCCCTTTTCTGTAGTATGCTGTGGGAGGTGGTACTCCGACTTGAACTTTGGCCCTGCTCGTTGATAATCTGACCTCCCGCTCGCGACACCCTGACCCAGTACCGCAGACGAGGAAATGCGATCGATGTTCGTCTTGTTCCTCGGCTTCAACTAATTTGCCGTAGAGTTCGTTATACTTATATAATTGCAGCGGGCTGGGATTGGACTTCGGAAAATGAATGGGGCAGTGCAAAGGAAAGTCTCACGAATCGCGATGTAGATTCGGTAAAGTAAAATTTGTACCTTCAGCACCAGTCCTAAATCTAGGCGTCTCCATTCATCTGCCATAGTTCATCGGTCATATACCATAAAGTCCGTATCATCTGCGATCCACAACGTTGTCGAGACAGAGCACAAGTCACTTCCTCCGGTCAAAGGACACGGGCTGGTCCTTCCCAACGCAATACTCCTCCACAACTTCGTGTATGGTCTTTTACAGACTTGAATTGCCACTGCTGAGAAGCCCAGTCATTGTATCTTGCAGGAGCTCTGTACTGCACCGACCCGAAGGGATTTCGATTGTGGAAGCACCCATTTGCCCGCCTCATCCTGCGCCCAGGCACCGCAGATCGGGAAAGGCAGGAACCACCAGTGGCACCCATTCGATGGGAGTATAATATTTCATCCGAAAACTACCATTCACGAGAAACCGCGACCGTAAAGACAAATACTTGTGAGGAGCAGAAATTGGATGTCATGGCTCATGGGCTTTTTGAGTAACAGCTTAGCTCCAGAGTGGATACATAGCATACGCTTATAGTTGCCCTATTGGATTCTCCACCGGGCGTAATAAATTGAATGAATGAATGAATGAATGAATGAATAGTTCATCCTCATTCATTTACTGCCTCTCCAGAGCCAACCTGCATTGCCGTCTTACCCCCCCCCCCTCGTACATTGACGTACATATGTCGGATAACCAAAAAAAGCCAAAGCAAAAACCCCCTTAAAAAAAAAACAAGAACCAAGTGCACAAGTGTCAGGGAATCGCGTCTAATCGACTTCCCCACCTTAATTTCGTGTAAATAACGTTAGCTTCTATTCTTGAAACTCTCCTTTCCTCCTTGTGAATAATCACTTCATCCAAGTTGCACTCGACCTTGCTCGCCCTTGTACCGTCGTGACAACAGCCTGTTGCTACTGATTTCCAATCCAATTGTACTGCAGATGGGCTCCACTAGAATAGTAGGCTTATTGATGGGCCTTGCGTAAAAACGGCTCATTCTGAGGTCAACCACACAACATTCATTTAGGCTTGTGAGACATTTCATCAAACTTGGTGTCGGCCGCGTCGCAGCTACCTTACAGGATGCCCAAAAATTTGGTCGAACTCTGGTAATAGAAACAGTATAAATAATATACTGCCATCATGACGA
Organism: Paracorniculantispora psalliotae; assembly: GCA_002796755.1. Taxonomy (NCBI): domain Eukaryota; kingdom Fungi; phylum Ascomycota; class Sordariomycetes; order Hypocreales; family Cordycipitaceae; genus Paracorniculantispora; species Paracorniculantispora psalliotae. Next base: position 65,105 of record PHFE01000035.1, on the reverse strand, counting down.
TGTCTATATTGTATTAGCACAATATGAAAAGTGCGCACATTGTATCGTATGTACGGCCGAATTTTTTTTTTATATTGCCATACTATTGGCAACACTGGGTATCAACCTGCTGGGCAGTATCGGAAGCTGACATGGCCTACAAGTATCCTGTAATTCGGGTTACAGGCTGCCGGTTTAGCCGCCCGGGTCGGCTTTGATGTGCTGTTGAAGTGGCCGTGCTAAACGGGCTCTGCTGCTTCTGTCTTCCGGAAAACTTCTTTAAACGACCTGGAATCGAGGTAGAGCTCATTTAAACGCTTTTTAGTTTGACCCCCTTCTTTGGTGGCTGCCTTGATTTTGTGGACTGCCAGGCGGTATGGGAGAGTGTTGGAGTACGTTATCGCGTGACGAAGAAGTCCCGCGTACCTGCTGAAAAGGTCCACTCAGCCTCTTCATCTCTTGCGCAGCCCCTTTACGTGTACTTCGACCTTACATAGAGGTTGGCCACGACACGATGTCAGCCGAAGATGCAGGTGCAGCCATCCCACCATCATCTCAATCCCATTTCGCCAAATTCCATAACTTCACGCCCAACGACGCTGCATCCTTTGACAACGAGTTTGCACGCCTAGCAGCGTCCCAAGACTGGATTCCAGGATCTCAGCTCTATAGTCAGAAGCGGACTATTGCAATTAATGCCGAACTCAAATCGCATTACTTTTCTTCGGCACAGAACACAAAAGAAGCGGAGTTGAAGGGGTATCAGGATCTCTGCAGCGAAGTTGGCCTACCTCGGTTTGATACCATCCAACAATGCCAGGCGGAGTTGAAGAAGACGTATGTGAACATTGTGGACTTGATCGACGCCCGACGAACCGGGAAGGAAGTCAAGGTTTGGGACAGTTTTGCGGACTTCCGTGATTATACGCTCCAAGATGGCCATACTATCAATAAAGAGGAGGCGAAGAAGGATGGAGGATACCTTGCATCGTTGCTACAGCGGCTTGGGGGCCATCGGAAACGATCGAGCAAGGGTAATGGGAAGGGGAAAAGAAGACCAGCCACACATTTGAGACGCATAACGAAAACGAACAGGAACTGATGTGCCAAAACACCTATGCGTAAAGGATCGGAACGATTGGTATCTGTTGCTCGAGCACGGAGGGCTTGACTGTCTATTTAGCGATTTCTTTTATTTTACGCGTTGTGTTCACGTATGGGGGGGTTCCCTTCGCCCTTTCCGTCTGACCGCAGTAGCTAGCCATGTGCTGTCAGGGCAGATTCCGGGTAGTACAAGCAGGAAAAATGAGATAGCAGACTAGCAAACCACTGCTGTGTTGCTTTGTACTTTCACTTTACATTGGGCGGACCCCGTTTCCAACGTGAGAGCGTGCACGAACAAAAAGTGTATGATCGCTGAGGGAAACCAGATTTGGCCCAAGAAGGCAAGACCCCAGTACGGCAGTGGGGTTCTGAGCAGCACTAGCTTTCAGCGTATGCGCCAGTACGAAAAATCTGAATGGAAGACGCGAGAAGCATCATACTACGTCAAAATGGATGATTCGGGCGAACGCTCCGGGCCAGTATTGGCAGCAGTATTCCTACAGGGTCCTGCTTCGCCAATGTTCTCAGTATTTGGTCTGCTGTGAACGGCTGGGAGCTTGGCGGAGGGGTCCTACAGTGTCTTATAGGGTAGCCTGCGAGACACGAGCTGGTTGTGAGTGCCTCTTCGGTAACCAGGCCAAGCATTAACTTAATGGCATTTCCGACTTTGGCTTGATGCTTGGCCCATGACAGCCATTTACAAGGAGTAGCTCCACCCGTATAGTCTGAAGTAATATGCCTATTTCTTCGCGTCACGCCAAGAGTTGTGTCCCCCATTCTGAATGACATGATTACAAACAGGTCAAAGACGGAATCGAGTGGCGGAAGCACTTAACATGCCGACGTGAATCTAGCAACTATGGGCATAGGAGGTTACCGATCTACTTGTTACTATTGACGACATGCTCGAGATTTGTCGACGAAGTCCCGGTAAAGGGAAGCCGGAGCTTCTGTACGCCTATTGAACAAGGTAGATAACAATGGCTCAAGACGGGTTCCAGGGGTGACTGGGGCACGCAGCACAAGAATGTGGTGAATACGTATCGGATTATCGTATCTCAGACGGTATCAATGTCGCATGATCGTAGTAGGTCCACGCTTCTCGGCCGCGGCCAAGTCGGCGATGGAGGTCTCAAGGTGTGTGGTCGATCTCGCTGAACACTTTGTGGGAAGACCCAAGGTCTGGCACGGCCGTCTTCGCCTTGCAGAGCGCGCGACGCAGGTACATTTGAAATACCTCGCGTTATCCGCATCAAGCCCCGCAGTGCGAAAGCGGGGCCAGGTTATGTTTAATTGCGGTCGGCGCACAGAGCATGGCAGGTATCCGCCTCGATGGCGGTGCGTTCGCCAGAGGCCCCTAAAGTAGGAGCGATGTATAGTACACGTTTAGACCAGCCCTCGGTCCAAGTTCCGGCCAGGAGGCGGACCGCTACTAGGAGATCGCTGACGGTGACAAAGTTCATCCCGTGTGCCTGCGAGAGAGGGCAGTTTACAAGTACAAGCATGGTACGAGCGGCAGCCACAAGCGCACATCGCGTCTTTAATATGTCACCACCGAGCACGGAGACCTAGCACGAAGACGCGCCTGATCGGACAGAAGGAAGGAGGGTGAAAAAAACTGAAATAGCAGCGCAAAGTGTAGTTTTGCGCGACATGTCGCACGAGCACGAGCGGCGAGCCGCCCATGATTGGAATGCCCGAACTCCCCGGCTTCGCCTATGTGCGTTCCACAGGCCGAACTGCTTAGGTGCGCTGCAGCTCCTCCCAGCACTAGGGAGGTGGAGGATAAGTGGAATATGTACATTTCCTTCTCCAACCTCTCTGTCACCGTACCCATCAGTAACACGATACCCAGCGTCTCAGGATGTAAATTACAATAGCAGTGGCTCCGCACATAAATCTTAGAAGTGTGAAGGTAGTTCGAGTAGCGTGAGAATATATTAAAAGCGCTACGCCGTCAACTAGGACGTTCGTTCTTGCAAGCCTAGTTGCACTCTGTTGCAGCATCGTTGGAGGATGGATTGGCTGACTCCCAGTTCTGTCAAGTTTGGTGCAGTTGCCATGTAGATTGCTAGGTCAATCCTCCATGTCCTCTGCGCGTGTGACGCCAGCGACGCTTTGGTGGCCCAATCCGCCGATAGCCGCACCGCATTCAGGACAGCGCGCCCGCTCCATCGGCATTCCGCATTCGCCAATCGCAAACTGCGCCCTTGTCAGTTCTTATCATGTATATAGCATTCACTCCATGAGACATACCGGATGTCCATTGGCGCAGTTATACCAGTGACCAGAATGGGTGGCCAAGCCGGACCGCCCCGTGAGCATGGCTTGCTTGATGGCAGCGATCTCTTCGGGGCTGACCGGCTCGTACCATTCTCGCTGCAGTAGCCGGATGGTGTCCTCGACCGCCTCCTTTAACTTTTCGGCGTGCTGAAACGGCTGCTCGCACAGGAGAGATGCGTCCTGCAGTTGAGCCTTCGCGTCTTCTACGAAACCAATCGCTTTGGTTTTGTCTGTGTCATCCAATGAAGAACAGGATTGATACATTCGCGCCATCCTCGCATGATAAAGGGCGGCCTCTACAGCAAGCTTGGGCAAGGCCTCGCCGTGGCAGCTGGATATAAAGGATGCACATGATTTCAAAAACGGCTTAACGCGTAGCAGCGGAGAACCGCCGGGCCATTTCGGCGGCTCTGCGAGTGTTCCATGCTTGATTGCCCGTAAGAGCCTCAGCATGTCCTCCAAGGTAAAGAATTCCAACTTCAGCAGGGCCATCTTGCCCGCCATAGCCACACGGCGATCTCTTTCGACCATGTGCGGTGAGCTATCCAGAATCAAGTCTGCGACCATATCACTGAGGTTGTCTATTTTCCGTCTTCGCAGCGCATGGATGGTTGCCTCGTAGAGCTTGTGAGAAGGCTGGTAACGGTCAGAGGATCTCTTGCAAAAACTGTTTATCTTTCTGCCTAGCTCCTGCCCGTCGTTGTAGCGGATTTCAAATTGCGGGCTGAGATGTCCAGGACGAGCCTCGGGGATGGCCTTGATAGATTGTAACACATCCGCATGCGATGTAGCGAGCTTTGCTTCGAACTTGTCCAGCTCACCGTCCAACGCCAGGAGCTCATTCTTGCCTGCGACCAGAAACCTCCGAGTCGACTCGTCTGCGACAGCTCTGTTGATGATGCGATTATACCGTCGCGTCGCATATTGTCTCACTGGGCGCTGACAGTCCGGACACTGGGGCATCTTGGCAAACGCACCGGAAACGTCCGCCAGAGCCGTAAAGCGGCCCTCGCTGTCAGTAACATACGCAGTGTTCATACCCACGAGACCATCCAGTGTTTCCGCCGTGAAAAAGTGGCCGCACCCGAGGACGACGATAGGGGTTAGGCCGACGTCGATTTCGGCATACGTCTTCATCTCGAGCAGGTCCACTCGCGCGTCTTGCGCCATCCCGCATTCTTTACACAGGTCTTCCGGGCAAGCCTCACCGCAGAGGCTCGGGCAGCGATGGCCGCACGTGAGCAACTCCGCGCATCGTTCGTCGCACGGCAGCCGAGTGCACGCGGCTGCGCACGGCATCTGGCAAGCCCCCCGGTGTTCACAGGCCCATTCACATTTCTCCACGCATGGGACGCATCCCTCACTGCACGCTGCGGCACATTTTGAATGCTGGCATCGTACCTCGCACGGCGCAACGCACAGGCCGCAGTCGGTGCCGTCGTGGCATGGTCTGCGACAGTGATGGTTGCACGTTCCAAACGGTCGCATGCAAATTTTTCGGCAGCGCTTATGGGATGGTTTTGCAGCTGTGTTGCTGTTCTGTTCGCCGCAGCCGCCGCACGTACCCGGACAGATGTGGCCGCACATGAGCGGCGTTGTACAAGGCACTGGACATGGGTAGCTTGCGGTCACAGACTGGAAGCACGCCACCTCCACGGTGTGATTACATCCAGGCACCGTTTTCTCAACCACGACTTGACAGCGGATCGTTTCGGGTTTCTGTGCAGCGTGGCAGGCCACGACGTCCTTGATGTGACCACAGGAAAGCTCAATATTGTTCAGTGGCACGAGGCACCTGCCACAGTCCTCTCCGCAGGTCGGCTTCTGGCATCCATGTCCACACGGCTCGTGCAGACGCTGGCAGGGCTGCGGACACGAAAAGATGTTGTGCATGCTCTCCGAGTGACACCGCGCCAAGCACATGTGGCCACAGTCCGGGAGGCGCCAGGCGCAGGTCTGCGAGCACCTCCTTCTGGGCTGAGCCGGGGAAAGTCATCGGGCTCTGATACTTCTATAGGGGTCGCTTGGTGTCGCGGGCAGCACAGCTCGAGAGTGTTGCCCACGGAGTCTGCCCCCCGCAGGAGCCCAATGACGGCCTGCCACATTTGGATGTCCGAATAGGTTTTCGAGTTCCCGATGAGGTACATGCCATGCTGGGCTCTGCTCAGAAGGACGTTGATCCTGTTCGTCGTCTTCAGGAAACCGACATTTCGAGCCTCGTTGCTCCTAACCAGAGAGATAATCACGACCTTGGCTTCCTCGCCCTGAAAGTTATCCACCGTGGCCACGCGCAGCAGCTCACTCAGCTTCTTCTTGGCTAGGGCGCCTTTCCTTTGGCTCAGAGCGCTTTCCGGCGGATCCTCGTCAGGGCTGAGCGCCGCGGCGTCAAACCCGTCCTTGTCCAGCGCGTCTTGGTCCCTGTCGCTCAGCACGATTTCAAAGTCGCCCCGCATCGCGGTGCGGAGCTTCTGGAGCTGTCCAGTGTAAGGGGTTAGCACCGCAATGTCAGTGCTACTGTACACACCTTGACGGACAATGTGGCGGACGAGCGCGTGGACCATGTTCACCTCCCACGCGTTTGCATGGGACTTGTGCTGCATTTCGGAGCACGCACCGTCCTCCAAGTGGTCGTGGTCAAGCCAGAATAGATTTTTACGCATTCCCACGACGTCTGGAAGGCCGCGGGTGCTTGGGTGGTCCTGGATGTTGGGATACAGCGTCTCTCGGATAAGCACGGATATGGCGGGGCGCATGCGTCGCTGTATGTCCAACTGAGCCACTGGAATTTTGGGCCGCCCTGGAATTCCGACAGAAAGTCGTTCAAACTGGCTACGGTCGAGCTGGTACAGCTTACCTTGTTTGCTCTCCAGCGATAAGCCAAAGTTATTGATTTGCGGTCGCAGCTGCTCATGATCTCCGATCTGGATGATGTGCTCCACGGTCGGGAGCAGTGCCGAGAGCATGTGTGGCTCCATCACCTCGCCTGCCTCTTCACAAATAACAACTTTGCATCGTAGCCTCTGCAAAGTGGAAATTCGCTTTGCTAGTCCCGTGGTCGTGATGCCAATGACATCTGCTCCCTGCAACACCCGGCGGTCGACTTCATCATGAATATTGGACACATCTCGCTGCTTGGACGTGGTTTCTTTGATGTCCTCATACAAATCGTCCACTGCTTGCTTGTAGATCTCCGTGGTCCAGAACTTCACAAGATGTCCCCGCTCCTGTGGGGAGAGAGATTGTACATCCTGAGATGCTTTGAGGAGAACATCGTCGTGATCAAACTCTGTCTCGCTGCCAATATCATCTACCGGGTCGTTCCTGAATGACACCCAAATGTCAAAGGGATGGCGACCGACAGTTTTGAATCCATCAGCATCTACCCCTGTAAACTGATGAAAAATGTCTGGATAGTGTCGAACGAGGTATTTCTGGATGTTGTCCCACTTCAACTGCCGCACTACTCCATGTGCCTTACCGAGTGCCCTCTTAATACTCTCGGTTTTAATATCCAGCTCTTCGTAGGTCTTGGCAAGACTATACCTCTCCCAGCCGCTCTTGGATTCCAACTGCGCCACTGTCCGAAGATTATGTCCCTGTAGAAGATGTGAATGACTTTGTCCTCCGATACGGATAATCTTTTTGGTGCCGTCGTGCAGCACATGCTCGAGGAACTGATCCAGTGCATGGTTTGTATAGCATCTAGCGTCTCTACAGTCAGCAGGTATGGCACCTTTAGAGTTTATTGCTCACGTACACAACAACTATAGGCCCAAGGGCCGCTTTCGCTTGACAGTCCAGCAGAACCTTCATCAATTTGATGCCTAGATAGGACTTGCCCGTCCCTGGAGGTCCTTGGACTAGTGCAAACTCACGGCTAAGTGCTGCAATCAAGGCTCGGCACTGTCCGCGGTCCAAATCCGTTTCGGCCTCCATCCTGCCAAGGAGGCCTTCGCTGTCCGAGATTGAACCTGGATCGACGAAGAAATTGGCGGCACCCAGGGAATCGTTCTTTAGAATAGAGTTCAGAGAAAAGGCGAAGCCCGATTTGCGTGCGTACCGAGGTGGCGGGATATTTGCAGCCGTGTCCTTATAACCCTGCTCGACCCTGTCGGGGAGGATCCAGCGTTGGAACGGCAGTGAGCCAAACCGTTGCATGTCCTGTAAATTCTCAAGGATAGGTACAAAAGTGGCTGGTATTGCACCCGGGAACTCGACAAGGACGCCCTGCGCTCTGGAACTGCTTAGGCCAACGAGTGTCTCAATATTGTCTTGGTCATAACTGGTAAGTCTCGATGTCACCGTTGCGCGTCTGCTATCCTTCGTCAGGCTTCCGTTTTTGTCGTCATTGATGCTTCTGTTGCTTATGATGAGGAACAGGTGCTGTACGCGGCCATCTTGGATCGCTATGAACGAGGCAAGCACACCCTCGGCAAGTCGTCGGGAGTCCTCCCACCATCGCTGTCTCTCGGGGATGGTCTTGCCTCGAAGGGCTGGAGGTTGAGAAAACGAAATATCTGCCTCCAATCCTCGGCGGCCACTACAGGAAATGAAGCTAATGGCTGCTTTGGGATATCGATTCGCCCTGAGGTTGCCGAAGCTGAGCTTGGAGCTGTCAAGGTAGGTTCGGTCTATCTCGGAAACGCGCATGGTGCTTGCCAGGACATCTTTGAGCTCCCCAAGCGTATCCTGGCGGAGGAGACGGAATAGCGTGTCGATGTGGCGCTCACACTTGTCTGTCAGGAAATGAGGCTGGTCGGGATCGGTGGATGGGAGGAACTCGGCCACATCACTGAAGATCTCGGCCCGCGTGGGGAAAATTTTCATGTCCGCAATGTCCGTCTTGTCATTGTCGTGGCGGTCATTGGGCATGTGCAACCCTTGAGGATAGGTTGGCGGCGGCGCGTCTGCAAAGTCGGCGGCGTCGGCATCAACGTCACTGAGAAGCCCTCTGGCTCGGCCCACGACGGCCCGCATCTCGCCTACATGGTGAGACAAGAGTGCCGAGGTATTCATCAAGCCGTATCGAGTAAGGCTTCGCGCCAGACATTCTACCGAGTCGATGAGGGGCGGCAGGTCGTCGTGAAGTCGGGCGCGCTGCTCTCGCTTGAGGAGCTCTCGCAGAGCGGTGGAAAGAGCAACGGCAGCAGACTCTGCATTCGAACAACGCCCATCTGGTATATCAGATAATTCCTCGACCGCCCCGTCACAGAATATCTGCAACGCTGGGATGGCACGGTTTCCGTTTGGGCCGCTGAAGAAGTTGTACAGACCACCAACACAGGTATCGATGGAAAGGCAGTCCAGGATTGACGCATGTGTCATTGTCTGCAGGAAAAAATCCATAGCATGGAATCCGGTTGTATTATATCCCGCCTGAGCCGCGCATGTTATTGTCACTTGAATGTATCTTCGGCCGTGGAAAGCTTCATCGTCGAGATCTCGGGCCAGGCCGTGCTTCCATTCTCTCTCGCTGCCGTTGAGAATTTCAAGAGCACCGCGCCATAAACGCTCAGCACTGTGCGCATCGTTTTGGGAAGGCCATCGTTTAATGATCCTCTTCCACGAATTGTAATCCGCCCTAGCCTGCAACTGCTCGGCCGTTTCTTCCGCGGTGGAAGTACGATTCCTCCCTGGGGCAGTGTCCGCAGCCACCGATGAAAGGTCATGGGAAAATCGACACGACGAACCGTATTTACAGATTTGTGTCCGTTGGAAAAATGTACATGGCCTTTTGGTTTCGCCGTGGTTGCTCTCTCCTCCACGTCGCCACCCACGTCTTCCGCTCCCGGTGCCATTTGTGTTTCTGGACCAAGGCGGCATGTTGTGAACAAGGTAAATTCTGAATTAATAGTGTAAATTCTGATAAAATGAGGCTGAACTTTCGACTTCTTCTGAAGTGCCGTTACTAAAGAGGCTCTGCTAATATGTAGCGAACTCACGTCTTTGTTAGAAGGCGCAAAATCCCCGCTCTGCCGAACACTTCTACTTGGGAGTACTTTACCACCGACATTCAAAGACGAAAACACATCATTAAGCCCTACATGTTAGGCTCTAGGAGTTGGGCTGAATTCTGCCTGCAAGAGCGCGTTGCCGTGAGAGATTATAGTGGTAGGCCACCCCCCACAGCCACGGCGCAAGTCATACACAAACTTTTCTGAAACATGCATATGCGTGTCTAGCCAGGTTGCAAGCGTAAATCTACTCCGAAGTCTGATTTTCAAAGCAAGCCACTGACTCTCGAGCAATTTCTGTCACCAAAATCACAATACATTGCCACCATGAGGCATGAGGGTCCAGGCTATGTACTGTCATCAAACAGTACCAATGGTAACACAAATGCTAACGAACGCCCAAAAATGACGGCCGCCGTGGTGCAGTTTATAGGTAGTGATGCCTTCGCAATTAACCGCAGTAGTTCTACGAAGAATCTGCATGCCGATGTCTCGCGCAACACTCGTTTCTGAAGAGCTATCCGACATAAGTAGCAGCCGAATTTATGCAAGAGAGGCTTCGCGGTCAATGAACGCCCGAGCTATTGTCCTGTACAGACGCCTAGAAACATATTTGAGGGCACGGTTCAAGGGGCGCGCACCCACCCCTGCCTCAGCGGGCCTTGACGTCTGTTACTCGTCGCTGGCAAGAATGAAACGCCAAAAAAAGTCGTTAGCCTAGAAGAACGATTGCAATCGAGGTGTAGAAGAGAACTCCGGCATACAGCTTCAGTCCCGCTAAAAAGTGCTCTCGGGTCATCGTGTTAAGGGTGCCGAGTTTCGTGCCGTTATCTTGCAAAGCCAAAGCGCGTAAACCCTGGCTTTGATTCTTGCCGTGCACTCCCTACATCAGCAACCCTGGCTCGGCACTAATTTGGCGCTAACCAGCAGGGTCGTTGTCTACACAGACAACGGTGGGACAGAGGGTGGTAACGGGATGGTCTGCCGAGAATAACAGCCCCAGATAGTACAGCAATAGCATCACTTTGAATGAAACCCCTTTATGACTATAGACCTGACTAATGCGGTACGCAAAAAGCTCATGGGCTTCGATGTCATGATGCCATCGCTGAGGGGTAGCCCTCTCCCCACAATCACATCAGCCCAGTCAGATTTCGTACCACCCTACTACGTCGAGTTGGCCTGTCTCCAGCGTTTTCAGGCTACAACGTCTCTACTCTGTTGTAGCACGCTTTGAACTGTAGTAAGTATTGAGTTTGATCCAGCCTGTCCCATTTTATGCTGAAAAGGTGTTAAGCAATACGAGGAGAGAGTTAGGCTGCTTGAGCGTGCGTGGCGAGCTGTGATTCGCAGCGCGCGGTGGTGGGGAGGCATTGTTAGCGGTAGTCCTCTGATGCATGGTGACAACATTCTTCAGATATAAAAGCTTTGCCAATATTCGGATTCGGGAGATTCAACCAAACCTGGTCAAATTACTTCTGCTGCTACATGTCCGCTGCACCCATGACACTCCAGCTCTCCCTCCCTACGGCGCCAGGCCGCACCGGCAAACCTCGTATGAACCCTTATACCCGCCTCCTCTCTCGCTTCTACGAGCCCTATTTTCTTCTCCACAGCCTAAACGACACTCGCGCCGCGCACCTGCCGTACCCTAGTTCAGGCTCTCCGAAACAGGAACAGCGCAGGGAATTTATGCGCAACCTTGCTTTTATATGTGACGGGAAGAAGGGTGGGCAATCTTTCACCGCGTTTGCAGTGGCAGAGGTAGAAGGAGAGGATGTTCCTGATGAGGGAAAGTTCGTGTTTCTCGTGGCATCTAAAAAAGCGACCAAGTGCAAGCTGATGCTGGAGAGGTCGCTGACGGCGCTACTACAGTACACGACGGCGAAACAGGAAAAGATGGCAGACCTTCAGCGAAAGTTTTTAGACAGATGCGTGGAGCATGCAAGTGAGCGAATCACAGCGTACATGTTAGATCTGAGAAGGGCTATTCAGGGGTGCATTACCGAACTGGAAAGTCAGGAACAAAATGTTATAAGTGAGTGAAGCGCGAAAATGCTGCAGTTAGGATGATGCCCGACTAACAATGCATCATAGATGACAATTTTATCGGCTGGCTGAACTCTCTCCTGTTGCGATACGATTGTACGAGCAACAGCCATCTTGATGTCTGCATAGACATATGCCGCGCTTCCATGTCAGCACTCATGAGGCTAAAGCTGTACGAAGAGGAAAAACGACAGCAACACAGCCTCACCGCCCAAGGGACATTGCCACATGGCCGCGACGGCTGCTTCGCCAGAGCCCGGCACGCCATCGGCCGCCTGTCTTCGCGTGTTACCAAACCACTCTCGCTCCTTCAAAATGCCTCGCCGATGAAACACATTCTCTCCCGCGCTCGTGTCGTAGTCATCAACCCGCTAGGTTGCGTTCCCAAGCCATTGGTCGACCACCAGACCACGCTGCCGAGAATCCTGCGCCGCATGTTCCACGCAGGCGACGAAGAGGACCTTAGCCGGACGCAGAGGATCTTGCAGGACATGGAGCAGGACTCCAGTCTTCGGCCGTTGACGCTCTTCATGGACTGCTTCCGCAGCTGCAAACCGACGGTGCACAGTGAGGTCGAGGTTCTGGAACACTTTTATAGACACAAGCTCAACTTCCTCGATGATGACCGCTACGTTTTTTCCAGCAAGCCAGCCTGTTTTGCCTGCAAGCTGTATTTCACCCACCACCCAGCCAAGATGGTCGTCCCGGAATCACACGAAAAGGTCTACCTCAACTGGGGTCCGCCTATGATTCCGGGCTTCTGCAAAGGTGACCCCGCGTCGAATCGGCAGCGGGATTTGATGATCAAGATCACGCAGGTTGTAAGAGATGAGGTGTTGGGGCAAGTCCTAGGGCGAAATCAGCCGTCGGGGTGGCATGCAGACTCAACAACAGGTCTGGACACGCTACCACCGCTCCAAAATGGGTTTCAGGGCGATATATCTACACATTGGGAACAGCAGTACACCGCTTTTGAGGCCTATGACTCAGGGTTTGAGTCGGGCTCAGTGCAAGAATTGTTAGACGCCATAGAGCAGAAGAGAGAAGAGAAGGATGAGCTGGGGATCAAGGGACCAGCCGCGGCGGACGCATTTGACGTACTAAAGGGAGTGTTAGATGGTGTGCTGCGGGAAGACATAGCTCTGGACCCCAGCAGCAACGACCAAGAGACAGATGATGACGAAGGAGGAGCATCATTATAGCTAATAAGAAGCTTTACGGAAAGTAGTTGAAGGGATTGACGAACAGTTAGATTGCAACAGTTTCATACACCAAAAAGGTTTATTCCTCGGCCTCGAAGCCTGAATGTTGCTGTGAAATGTGCCTGTTTAACGACCCAAGACGGACAAAGCCAGTAGCATTACCAATGCAGCTTGCGACAGGGCAGAAGAGCCGCTGAAGCGTGTGGGGAGCGTGAATTTCCTGAAAATGCCGCTTCATTTCTTTTTGCTCTGTGGTGCGGACTTGGCGGCAGTCGCCGGCGGGACAGAGCACGGGTTGGAAATGTTTCTTGGCGTGACGACTCAAGAACGTCCATCGTATTAGCAGAGAGAAGAAACTTGATAGGGGTAAGGAGGCGTACCGGAAATCTGTACCGTTTTGAAATACACGCGCAGTCTGGCATCCCACCACTGGACATTGGTACTGGCCGTCTACACCCTTATAATCCTCATTGTTCCACGGCATCTTCATCTCTGGAAATATCCACTCATCTTCAAATCTCTCTTCAAACCTTGCCGTGTACTCTTCTATCTTGCCGTTCCTAATCAGTTCTACCTCGCTACCTACGCGCTGCCAAGTTGGCACCACCTCACAGTCCATCCTGAGAATCGCGAGCATGGATATCTGTCGATTCGATGATGCAGAAAAGGCGTCTCAGTAACGCGCGTAGTCAACATGAATCGGGATAATCACAGGTGGTGCGGGACCGGTTTTACCCTGGTCTTCCTCGGGGAACGGCTGTGGGGGGTAGTGCGGGTTTGGGCTAGATGAGACGAGCGTAGTGTGGGCTATACTTAGGACAGCGACATCTGTCAGGCTTGGGTTGCGATAGAGCAGGCAGGGATTGATTGTCAGCGGCTCTTCTTCATCGTCGCCCATTTTTTCCATGATGGGCACCAAATTGACGACTCGTCTTAACGAACACCTCAAACGTCGTGGTACAGGTGCTTGGGGATCTGGGGATATATATTCCACAACGGCTCCAGAGGCCTACCACTAAATTTACTCATGCATGTCTCTCGCAAAGCGCCACATGAGTTACTTATATTACAAGATGCAACTACATAATGTCCAATTAAAAAAAGTCACCAAATTTTCCCGAAACAGAGAAACCAAAAGAATTGCTTCAATGTGCCTGGCCATTGCGGTTATACGACCTCACTCTGTGTCAACATACGCCTCGGTTACTAGTTCACTAGCAATATCCTCCCACAACACCGCGAGTATGCGAGGCGAGTCAGCATTTTTGCTTCCACGAAGGGTGATTAATTTATCCATGCATGTTCGGTTTGAAGTAGATCTTTCATCTGAACAAGTTACTGGGATCATCATGTACGAACGCTTAAAAGAGTGTGAGGCAGAGGCACCAAGACCGAACCGCGAGATATTTGCATAACCGTTGGCTCACGAAAGAAACATCAGGCTTGCCAGAATCGAGACTGTGGCGATTGGCCAAGCCTAACCAATTGGGGTGCGGGGTCTAATCTGCTCGCTTGCCACGTCACAAGCAGCCATGATTATCGTGATCAGCAGCAGCCCAATCGTAGGTAGACACGTACTGAGATGCATATGCAGGTCTTAAGGCGCAGCCAGTGGAACTGCCAAAAGATGTTGCAAGCACCACAAAGTGAACGATTATTTTGACTATGGGTGTAAGCTATGCCAATTCTTAACATGGTTGAGAAATAGTAACGAAAGTTGTGTGCATATACCGGGTGATGACGACCGCCCGGAGAATGCGACATGCTGGCTAGTGTTTACTTAGGCAGGCTCTTGCCTATTACCGATTTGCCGCCGTGACTTCAAACACCATAGGCCAAGCTGAAAATTTATTGGACATTATGCACTGCCAGCACATCGATTGGCCACCGACACAGGCTCTCCACTTACTGCCTGACCACTGGCGACTTGTCGCTGCAGCATAGGCGTCGCGAAGCATCCCCTCCACTGTCACCAGGACCCGGACCAGGTCGAGATTATCGCCTTCTTCCAGCATATCCTTTACAGACTTCCCTCGACTGTGCGCATCGAGTACATTTGTCTGCAGTACCGTGTAGCATGTTTTGACCTCTTCATCACGCAGCCCTTCCAGGTGCGTCGCGAATGCTGACTTTGCATAAAGTGATGAGGCGTGGTGTATGTACTACGATTGGCTAGCGCCTGGGGTTGTCGGTCGGGCAGTTTATCCAACTCTATTCCTGGTCGCGGGAATCTAACGCTACTCCACTGATGACGATGGATTCCAATCCAACTCTACTGCAGTTGTGCTAGACTGTACAGTAGGGTCGCGTCATTGGGCGATGTGGTGGGCTACTTGTCTCGTTAGGTTATAGATGCCAAGGCTCGCATGACAGCCCGCTCCGAAACGGTGACTTCAAATTTATCCTCATCAAGTCTTTCGTCTCCGCACCCCGCAATCTACTCCTCGTTGTATCCACTCGAAGGGAGTCACGCGTATTTTATATCAATAAAGTCTCGAATCTTTCACTTCAATACAAAACGAAGGTTCTGAGAGGGATGGCATCGCCGTTTACGTTTTAGCTCAGGGATTGGGTGGGGTTCTCGGCTGTATCCCACAGGATAGAAACTTCGTTTGAGAAACTCAAATTTTCTTTGAGATGCAAAGCACACATTTATGATACTTTCACGTTCATGGCCTGTGCTCGGAAAACCGGTGGTGGGAAGCCATGACCAAGAGCAACCCCGGCTACAAAGACTGCCTTCGCGTTACCTTGACGGTAAGTCGGCTATCGAATCAGAACTGTCGAATAGGAAAAAAGCGGAACTTGACAAGCACGCAATTGTAAAAACATTTTGCAAATCCATAATTAATTTACTCCAGTTCTTTTTCGTTGTTGTTTGTTGTTTCTGTCCACACAGAGTGACCCGAAACGATATGGTAGCGGCTGATTTGGCGTCAGCATTTAATGGAAATCAGGCCCGGTTCAAAGATGAAATAGTAGAATGTGAGCACAGTTCAAAGTGGTACGCTTCGTCCTCTGAGTGCAAGAGCATTCCCGTTCGAAGGGCTGGAATGCTGCTAAAGCATGAAGTGGGATGATTGGATCGTTCCAGACTCGCAACTCTACAATTGAAAGCGAAACATGAGTAGATGCCACAGAAGAACACATTGACACTAGCAGTAAATCTATAGATTACGACTCTTTTTATGCCGAAACCTTAAACACTTTCCTAATAATTTAAAATATAACCCTATCGATATGCCATCCGATACCGTAAGGCGGACATGAGATCATCGTGCCTGCGATACCCGGCTGGCAGACGTAACTAATATTGGCGATGGCCAAAACCAAAAGTAGGAGCTTGACGTCATCCCTTGTCCCAGTGCGAATGAATATTTCGTCTCGTAGCTTCTCGGATATATCAGGGAGAGACTGAATATAAACCAGCGTCTTGCTTCCAACGCCGCTCATAAAACCTTCTGGTATCTCGACCTGCGCCATCAGCCGACCAGTACATAGCGCCGCATCTGTTGTCCGATGCTGGCCATGAAACACGGCTAGTAGCCTGTAGCTATTAGTAGAGATACCTCTATGGAGTAATACCTTGTATAAGAATTTATTAGTGGATTGAAAGTTGAGGGCGCGAGCTAAATTAAAGGCGTTATAGACTGGTAATCCCCGCAACTATACTGTGATGATTACCACGTTGCTGGCACCTAATCTTATCATTCTCCGCCACTGGTTCAAAGCCATGTTCTAGTTTGTGAAGAAAGAGATAAATGGTCCTTTAATGCTCCGCCAGCTAAGATGATCACGACACGTGGTCGCGTTAGTAAGCCGAGTAGGGCTACGCGCTCCTAGATCTCCGTTCTCCTTGATGGTGCAATTCTATGCGCGAGGGTGCTTGTCGTGCACCTCAACGTGGAATCCGATATTGCATGGCCGATAAAAGCCGTCTAGGTTGAACGCCATGTTTCTGTAGCAATATAAGTAATTATTCAGGGTATCGTGAGTTGGGGCGCTTCTCAGCTTACCAGTGAAGAAGCATTTCTCATCGAAATGTGGGCATTCTATGCGTACAAATGACAAGGCCGTAACGGAAGTCATAGAGTTCTAGGAGGCGCTCAAATCGGGCTCAATTTATCTCTTACCGCCGTTTAAAGTTTCTAGGGTGCTTCCTTATATAAAGTACAATTGTACTGAGAACTATTGTGTGCAACTGTGCTAAAAGCACTAAAAAGTGAGCACATACGCCGCGAAATTCAAAAAGGTCTACAAATATAGCGCGGTCCGTCAAACTTGAAATTGTTCTAAGCTCTAGCGCACCGCACTAACGCTATAGCGTCCACGCCATCAACCCCTAAAACCTAAGCCCCACCCAAAGCGGCCCCAAAGCCCAAGCTCACAGCACTAAGACCGCACTAATACCACACTAAAATCACTCACGGCGCCCACAAGCCTGACCTAGCACAACTGCAGCAAAGAAGCCCCATTAAAGCGCCAGCTTCGACTAAAGCCATATCTGGCGCTCGGAGTCACATCTCAGGCCTTGCAGCCGAATCCAACGTCTTGTTGGCACATCTCGCAATGCGATGCAGGTCCAAGATGTTGGAACTGGCTCCTTCGAGCCGCGGTATGAAGGTCAGGAGAATGGGATTGGGACGATCGTGGGGGGTTCCGTCATAAGCGGAAGGTCCTCCGGTCGCGCGATGCCATGACATGCGGACGCCAAAGTTGCGTTGGCAACAACAAAACGTCCAAGCTTGCCTCACGCAAAACGGCGCTGGCAACGCGGCGGGAGGTAACAAGTCTCAACTCAGTTCGCGTGCTGGCTTCCCTTTCCATGTGCGGACGACGCTATGCCATGGCAAGGGGTTGTTCGAAGTGGCTTGCGTGTCTATCCAGCTGTGCTAAGCCATTCCGCCCGCAACTGGACATGCACACTTCCCCGCTTCCGTACCCTCAGCATCATTCTGCACATCAACACCGACCAAGGCGGGCGGAACGGCACAAACCGGAGGATGCTACACTCTCTTTGCCACATGGATCACTTGATACTAAAATCGATCTACTGTTGGCGCAGGGCCTTTTTCCTGACGTAAACGCTTTACTTTGAACGAACATGCGCTTATGCGCGGTGCTATATCCCGGCCTGTACCGACACGAGATAAAACACTAAACCAAGGCAGCTTTACTCTGAGCTAATGAGGATTTGAGGCTTCTCCCCGAGCTTTGTTGAAGCACGGCCACAACCCAAATGGCAAAGACGATCAGCAGATGTCACTAGGCAGAGACTGTCACACTTGGTTGATGCTATTCCATTTTTGGAAGTAGCAATCACAGGTGTCGCAACAGAAGTGCTCCTTGATCTCGTGGTTGCGCAAGTCCTCCTCCTCATAAGAGTTTTCATAGCAGTCGTCATACGGAAAGTCAGGCTCCTTTGACTCGGAACGCAGAAGATTCAGTCCAGTGGCCCACATCGTTCATGCGCTAGTTGACAGCGCGCCCGCTTCCGACAACACGGCACTCAAATGTTGCTGAATGGTGCACATCGTCTTTCAAGGCTCAGTCACAGGAGCACACCTGCGACCACTCCATTCGCAGTACATCCGGGAGGACCGATATTGTCACTAAGCTGACGCCTGTCACCAGCGCTGCAGCGGTCATTGGATAAACGGACGCGTAACAGGTAGAAGCACTCGCGATTTCTTTCAGACACGATATTTTTCTTTTCTCTTCACACTTAACGCGATGTCAAAGGCAGCAACGTACATGTCGACCTTGGCGTGGGCATGATAGCCCCACGCCGAGTCTATCAATATCGTCAATTCGAAACTTTTAATCCGACAAACAAATTCCAAACTGCACGCAGATAGGGCGCAAGACCAGGAAAGAAGAGCTACCACGCTGATCCCGCAAACTGGGTATAGCCGCCGGCACGAGGTCGATGTGAGAAAGCCAGGAGTGTGCCTGGAGAAGCGGTCCGTTTCTTAGGAAATATTGCCCTTGTGTCTCGTCCGACAATCGCGACATCGTAAGATGTAATGCCGATCGCCGACCATAATACCGGTACCCTCGTCATCTACATAGCAGTTGAAGCTTTTGCCGCAATGACGGCACATCTGCGTTTTTTCTAGGACCGCAAAGCATTGACGAATTCGCTCGTTTTCCTGATCAGCCGTGGCGAATGCCATCTCGGCTCCCCGTAAGAGATTTTGCGATTCTTCGAGTTTTGCTGCCACAGCCTTGAATACGCCGCAGCTGAAAGGCCCAAACACGTCAAGTTCACCAAAGCGATCATATTGTGTGAGTTCTATAATATGTTCCGCCGCCACAGCGGCCATCATATCGCGAAACGCCGTGCGGGCTGTGTTGTCCGAGATTCGTTCCGCAACCGCCACAAACACTTCCACGGACCATCGGTTTGCAAGTAGAGCCTCGATCTTCGATGTCGCCAGTCCACTTAATTTCGGGACGTTAAAAAAGTCGCCGCAATCATGTACATCTACATGCTGAAGTAACAAAGTTTGGTATGATTGTAATGAGGTTGAGCTGTCATCGGCCTGGTGGTCGTTCTCTTCTTCGGTCGAGACTTGGGTTTCGTGAATTTCGTGCGCAAAGAGGCTGGAGATATCATAATCGCCACGGTATAGGAACTGAAGTAATCGCTTTACAGTATCCACTTGGAAACTTTTCACCGTGAAACTGTTCGCTTGCGTTTCCTGTGCCTGTCAGAAAAGGAGTAATTGCTGGTGGTTTTTCTGCTTACACTGTATTCGCTGCCAAGTTCAAATGGCTTAGCAATAACATCAGACTGAGCACAGACGACAGCTTTGTGCACTCTGAACTGTTGCTCATCGCAGATTATGGTCAGATCACTCCATCGCCCTGAATCTAGTAATTCTGCAAAGTACACTGGCTGCGCGGTTTCCGTCATTTGCGCTCAGTTTTCAAATTTGAGTCTTGCGAGGATGATTATACTCAGATTCAGTATTGTGGCACTCATGGATGTCTCGTTGATTTATGGGGCCAGAAATGTTAAGTCCATACTCGTGTGGGTTAAGTGGCGTTCTGCTACATTGCTGCCCAACAACGAATATGCCCAATGGGCATGCGCGTATTGGAAATTTGGAATAGAGCTAGCCTGACCAGCCAGCATTCTTTAATAGATAGTGTATGTACTGGGGAGCAGCTTCAAACTTCGCCGATTGGTGACAAGCTCCTCCGGCTTTGCTGAAGTAGATCGACCAGAGGGCGGGGTGGCTATTAGCCCACTTTACGCTTTAAGTTGTTTAATTGCAAAATTCGCTGTTTCTGACGGCGATATATGCCTAAAGAAAGTCCAGCTTATCGAAATAATGTGAGTCAAGCTACGTTTGCCTCCGATTAAAGTCGCCAGATACCCCTTAAACATACCTGGGCGTTTGAGTTGACTCAAAAGCTAACTCATGAGTTAACTCATGTCTCAGACTCATAAAACTCACATGAGTTGAGTCTGAGTTCCCACCGCAAACTTATGAGTTAACTCACAGACTCACAGGCAACCAGATTGGGTATAGTTGCTCCACTTTCCACATCCAATGTGCCTCACCTTAGTATTATTACTGAAGTTACGGACGAGAACGGGCATGTTGCAGGTGCCTAACGTCTAGATTTTGGTTGTCCATGCCAACCTGGCTGGCCAGTAGAGCTATCAGGCATGGTTGGCAAGTATTTTTTCATCTTCATTGACTACCGATGTCATGTGACTGTGCCTATGAGTTAACTCATGAGTCTGAGTGAAACTCATGAGTGAGTCTTGACCTGGCCGTAACTCATGTAAGTGAGTCAAGAGGGTCCAAACTCATGAGTTTACTCAAATGCCCAGGTATGCCCTTAAAGGGGCCAAAACAATAAATACCTAATAGATTTAGAGTACATGAAGAATTTGATGGCAGAGACGTTGTGTTTGTGCTATTACCCGCAGTTAACTTGCCAAAAAGTAAAGCCACTCTCATCAAAGTTGTAAATGTCTT
>PHFE01000035.1:1016-44477 GCA_002796755.1 Paracorniculantispora psalliotae | reverse complement strand
TATTAAGGAGAGATCTAGAGGATCTCTCCTCTCCGTTCTTTAATTCTTCCTCTTTGTACCAAGATCGTTTAGATAGATTGAATAAATCGTCCAAACCCTCACAGTCTTCAGCCGCGATGCCGTACTCGCATATGGTCTGTTGAAGACGTTCGAACCGTTTAGTATAGTCAATCCTCACTTTTCGCTCATCAGTTGTCATAGCTTTGGAGGTACTGTATATCAATCTTTGGCGTTCTTTTGATAAATAAATTTGTCAACCCAATGGATGCCGATAGCTTGTTGGATTCATTGTCTTGACTGGCTAAGAAAATCATCGTCATTTCGACGATTTGAGCCTTTTGTCTTGTTCTGAAATAGAATCCATTTCAGAACTGTGCCTTCCTCGAGAGGCATCAGAAAATGTAATGGTGATGGTGCGTGTTGCTTATTCCGTGCATGGCCATTGGAACTTCGAGCGAGGTACATTGAAGACTCTTGGCAGATTACGTAACTTGTATTTTGGCCGTCTTATAGGCCTCAATGGCTCTTGTAAATTAATCTCGCGGCTAGCAAAGTTTGAGGACATTTGATTCAGTATTGGTGACGTTTTTCGCCTTTAATTCTATGTAGTCCTATTTTTTTGGATGACTCTCGGGTAGCCCACCACTAGCAGCGTCTGGCTGATCACACCACGGGTCTTCTTACCAGCCCCACCAAAGCTCGACTTTTAGCGTCACATTCTCCAGCCCCGTCGCCGCGAGCCTCCTCTAAGTGACCTGTCCTCGCCCACTACATCGCTGCAGAGACTGTCCCTCCCAGCTTTTCTTGCAATCGTGTGCTTATCCATATACACGTGGCATCAAACATCCCGCGGCAGGGCATGGAGTCAACTGACCGAATTTCAAATGGCGCTGATGGCTGGAAAGGCAGTTTTGGCGACGCTGTCGTTAAGCTCAGCCGGTGGTCGTACCTGAATAAGCCGCTTCCGGGTACGTAAAATTTTTGAACTGCATTGGCAAATAGTCAGAGAGCTAACAGATAACATAGCCGTGGATAAGATAGCATCTCTCCATATTTACGATTTTGACAATACACGTACGTCAACAGCTGTCTGTTTCTACGATGATGTATCCTGACCGATAAAATAGTCTTCAGAACCCCCGTGCCGAACTCGGCTTTATGGACTACCGCTTCGATCGGCATGCTGCACAGGCAAGACGCTTTCATCAACGGTGGCTGGTGGCACGATAACTGCGTCCTCGGCGCTACTGGCCTTGGCCATGACAAGGAAGAACCTCTGGCCTGGGAGGACCACTGGAATGAGAAGGTTGTCCGGCTCGTCCGCTCATCCATGGAAAAGCCTGATGTGCTCTGCGTGCTGCTCACTGGCCGGGGTGAGGAAAAGTTTGCCGATCTACTACGCCGCATCGTCGCCAGCAGGCATCTCGGCTTTGATATGCTTTGCCTCAAGCCTAAGTTAGGGCCGGCAAATCAGACCTTTTCCAGCACTATGAGCTTCAAACAAGCCCTACTGAAGGAACTTATACAGACATACTGGCACTCGAACGAGCTCCACATCTACGAAGATCGCCCTGCTCATGCCAAGAAATTTCGCAAATTCTTTGACACGTACAATGCTACGCCAAGTCTCCGGCTGGGACGCGCAACGATCCAGGCCAAGGTCATACCAGTGAGCGATACGCAAACGACGCTGGACCCTACCGCGGAGCTGGCAGAGGTGCAGCGCATGGTTAACGAGCATAATGAAGCGATGCTTGGGCGTTCCATCCCTCAGCCGCCTAAAATGCTGCGAATCACCCAAAATGTCTTATCAACCAGCTACGTGATTGCGCCGACCGACTCAAAGAAGCTACTGCAGCTTATAGCGAGCCCAGGAATACGTTCCGGTAACGGCATTCGCATCCATGGTGTCAACATTATCATCATGCCTCAGCAGTGCCAGAAGGATGTCCTCACCAAGGTGGGTGGCCTAGGGAGCAAGATGAAGTGGCAGGTAACGGGCACGTCATTCTACTGCAACAGCGTATGGGCCGCGCGTTTGGCGCCTGTTCCGCCTACAGCCACATATCACTGCGACAGTCCAGTGCCGCTGGTCGTGCTCGCACTGAAGAAGAGTGCACGCGCCGTTGACGCACGCAACATCAACACTTGGGTGCCACTCCCCTTAGAAAAGCGCTTCATATTCGAGACGACGGTTGGAGAGAAGACAATCCTAAGCATCGAGTCTGTTAGCATTCGCAAAGAGTCTGAAAGCACGTTCACATCTGACGGCGGGCGGCCTCTCAATGAGGTCGTACTCAAGCACATGCTAGAAGTCAATAACAGCGAAGCACACATCAGGCGGAAACGCAGACGAGGTCATGGAAGGAGCAAAAATGGCGAAGAGAGAGTAGAGAGCATGTAACTTCCTGCATGATACAAGCGGACCTCGTTATCGCCGGCCATGATATGCCCTAAGGCACAAGCCGGCGTGCATAGACGTGTTTCGGTTCCGAAATAGAACTGTGTCCGCACTTCGGACTGGGCAAATGGATAGATGCTCCTCTAACATCTATAACATCACCCGTGTGCCTGTACTGACTGGCCAAAATATCGGTTGCAGAATGACATATTTAAATAGGGCTATTACACAGGTGAATGTACAAGAGCCGTGGGTAGGGTAGCAGATGAGGCTCACCTGCTGATGTCTGTGCGGTGTGGATGCGCTAGGAAGGCCCTGCTCGGCGCCGCAAATTCACATCCGCCTCTGGCAAGTACAACACAACGCATTGGCATAGTACCGATTTGTCGGGTTACCACGGCATACAAGCAGCAAATGTTGCTTATAGGACGACAGTGAATACGTTGTGACGATTAGAACTCATACCTCAGAAGCTTGGGATGCTAGTTCTATTTCTGAAGGACATTTTCTGTAGCTAGCTCTTTGTGAGGGCACTTGGCTGCGGCAGCGTCAAATCTTGCGAGGGTATGCAGAACACGGCCTGCCACAAAGAAAATTCCATCATTTTTTGGTCCCCGACTTTGCGCTAGAATTGGCATGCAAAGTGCCACCGCTTTGTCCCACAGTTCGGCTGGCATTCGCGTTGCGGTCTGCAGCTGACTGGGCTCTGGCCGCAAAGCTGCCGGCAGTTCGATTGGCCTTGTGCGATACTGTCAGACATGAGAAGATTGTGGGCCAGTCTGAATGATATACCTGAGTACTTTGCATCCGAGAGGCATCGGATTTGGTCATTTTGGCCGTAGGCATATTCCTGTCCTTCAGCAAGAAGCTTGGTTTAAATATGAAGTTGGGTGACGGCAATTGACTAAGAAGGCTCATAGAGAGTACATGTATATATAGCCGCAGACGCATGGCAGCCAAGGCAAATACTGCCACGTCAGTCAGGGTAGAGAGGAATCCAGGCCCAAGCATCCAGCCGACCCTCTCAGGTTGTCAGTCGCTGCTCCCTTAATCTCAGCCTAGCCCGGAACGCGCCCCTGCAGCACACTGTCGGCTAACTAAGTCATGGGTCATGCTCTTCGACAAAGTTGATTCGACGATTCTTTGAGTTGTGTGTCAGAGGATAGTGATGTATTAATAATGTATCACAGCATCAAAAGCAAGTTTACTACCCGAAGTCAAATTCATCATTGCAGATTGAGTTGCTCCTTGGCATATAGATATCAAAAATTTTTGTGCGGAACTGTCTCTATCTGGCTGTCAGTGTGTCGGAAAGGGCAAACAGTCCGCAAGGTAGGAGAGGAACATGACCCACGCTGTCTATGCTGTTACGCCAGCGTAGGGGGTAGGGAGTCACTGTTGCCACCCCAAATCAAGTAGAAAATATGAAGTGATCCTTTCTTTTGCGGCTTCGCTACCAAATCAACGGCATTGTAATGATGGGTAACAAGTCTAAGACCGGTCTCCAAAGTAACAGTACTGGAATGTCTTGCCAGTGCCAGCTGAACATAACTACGCTTGAACATGCATACGCCTATTCCAATGAAATATGTCTGCACGCACTCATCGGCAAGGAAGGGCAGGCCACAGTGATGTGTACAAAAGGATGTCCGAACTTCGGCGTTGTGGGACTACCACTAGTGATGCACAGCGCAGATCGCCACGTTTGAAAATCGTGAGGTTTGCGCTGAAATCAGCAGCTGTGGGCCTTGTAGTTTGACCTGATTTGTTAAAGACCTGGCCGATAGAGTCCAAGTGGTAAGCTACCGATTTGCATTAGTGGTAGGCCACCGACTTGCATTAGTGGTAGGCCACGACCAGTACTAGTGGTAGGCCACGACCAGTACTAGTGGTAGGCCACGACCAGTACTAGTGGTAGGCCACGACCAGTACTAGTGGTCAGCTCACGGCTGTTCATTCGTCCAGGTTGCAGGCCTGGTAAGTGGCTAGCAGAGCTTGACCGAAAACAGCTATTGCGCTCCGTGGATGCTGTTTTATCGACTTTGGGCTAGTGCCTGTTTCGCCGCATGTAACTTCCCAACAGGTCAATGAACTTACCCTGATGCTTGAATTCTCAAGGGCTTCAGCATTGAGACATGTGAAGAGAAACGCAGTGCAGGTGCTAAGGAAAGCCGTCGAATACCGATAACCCTTGGTCTTTCTATAACATCTTTAGCCTGTGGCGATGACGATGGTAAGGCCACCCCATCGCCGGTAGCGATCGGGGCTGTGTCTTGTATTGCCTCTAGCGATCCACATTATCCACCAACTCCGCCGATAGATCGAGTGTAGCTTAATTCCGAGGTAGCCTGCAGCTAGCGGTAGGCTGGCCAGCCTAACCCCACGTACAAGAACAGTCTATTCAGTTTGATCTCTTTGAATCAGTGCCAAGCGTTCCAGGCCAAACATACGATTTTCCAAACACGTACCTGCCACTAAACCATTATTCTAACTGTAGAACAAGAACCTTCTGCCAGAGGATGGTACAGTGCGAATGCGGTCGTGGTTTTGCTTCTGAGAAGTCCTTGGCGCAGCACCAGAGGGACATTGTCGCAAACGGTAGAAGCTGCCACAGTCGTCTCGCAAGGCATGCTAGCAACCATGGTACAGAGAAGAAAAGTTGGATGCGGAGAGATGCCGCGGATACGAAACCCTTTCAGGTGATTCGAAGCGAAAACATCGAGATATCTGCCGCGGCCGTTACGACAGCCGCCTTTGAACTAGTGTGTACATACAACTGGCAAGAGCACGATAACTTGAGCGCTAGCATTCCAGGTAGGCACCCTGGAGAAGTAATCGAGACTGACCGCTGTGGTAGCTCACGTTTGTAACAGGTCATGCTCCGCTGTGGCAACCACCAAGCCTGCCGTTTGAGATTCCGAAAGATGATCCGTCGAGCCGGGTGAAAGAGGGAAAAGTGCAACTGCCGGAATATCCATTCGAGATCGTGTTTCGTGCATCAGAGATTGTGAACCCACAGTTCTCCTTCCATGATGTAGACGTGGTTGTCAATCGAAATAGCTTGCGAAAACTGCTAGAGTTCTGTGACGGCAAGGTTTCGGAGAGCTTCAAGGTCAACCTTCTACTGGTGAAAAACACGCTATTTATCGAGCGCTGTGAACGCAGTGCTGATACGCTTCTTTATGGCTCCGCTCAAAGTGGCTGGGGACGCAACTTTGAAAAGGCATGCACGACATCGAAAGGCCGTGATGAAAGTCATGGTCACCATCGCGTTCTGTGTTATCCAATTGGAGAGATACGCTGTGTTGTCCGTTTTGAGGCGGATGCATGCTACAGCAGTGGAGGAGACCGAGACATTGACATGGCCACTCTGGCGAAACGCATTGGAGACTTGTCAATGTCAACTTGCAGTGGAAAGGCAATGATGCCACAGTCCGCTGCCGCCGAAATCAAGTCCACGCAAAAGTCAAAGTCACCAAAAAGGTATCTTGCGCAGCTGTGGTTCGGCCGGACGCCTTGGCTACTGATTGGGAAACACACAAAAGGCCGGTTTGAGTCAATGGACGTGTTAGATGTGTCGGAGACTTTCCCACAATGGGAGAAAACGCACCAGACGAAGCTCCGAAAGCTGGCTACGCTTTTGCAGCAATTGCGCAGCGCTGTTCAGGCATCTGGTGGGCAGAACTGTATAGCTGTCTGCGAGAAGCTTCCTGGTTCTAGGGCCATGGAAATCTTTACTTCTCAAATGAAAAGAGGAGCTTTACCTATTGAATTGCAGGAAAGGTTTTGGTCGCGCAACAACTGAATGTCTTGGGATCGTTTTGCGATGAATGAGAAACTTGAGTGGCTAGAGGTAACACCAAAATTACTTACCTTTGCATTCCATCATCAGTCCTACACCACAGTGCTGTGAGGTTCGGGGCGGGGTCTTATAGTGCCGTTGTTAGGCCGGCATGGTTTTGCATTTGCCGCGTAACCTTGTTTTATCCGCATTGAAACAGCCTTCTGCCTCAGAAGCTAATGGGAGCAATCGTCTCACTTATAGCGGGAGCCAGAGTGCCTTGACTGCACACATTGTGCACGGGAGTTTCAAAGCCTACGTATCCTTACATAAAAAAAACACAAAGAAAATTCTACTGGGTACAGGGTAGTCAGAGGTTGAGCGTAAGGCGCCACTCTAGGACAGCTTGGCCCAACAAAGCTCCCTGCCTCGCGCAAAGGCGTACGGTGCTAGCGTTTCTTCCAATCTAAGCATGCTAGTGGCTAATGGGAGAACGGTTTTGCAGCCATCAATCGTACATATCGCAGGATTTTGATACTTCCAACCCTATTAAGGGCCAACGGGAGGATTTAGGCGGCATCTGGCCACAGAGTCCTCTTGCAGGAGCGTATGGCGGGGGCCCTAGGTCGCTCACAGAATCTGGATGTAGTAAATCAATAGCGCATATATGTCGAAATTGTAGGCAAATTTCATTAGCAGTGCTTTCACTATGGATGGATGTACGCTGGTCGGGCCAATGGCTCTCACCGATGGATGTTAGCGGTCAGGTTGCTGTTCGCCAAAAGTTCGCAGCGCAGGCTTGACTAGTCGACTAGTCGATCACCACCGCAGCTACGCACGATTCGAGTAAGATAATGACAAAGGTCCATAACAGATGACAGAGTGCATTGTGCCGGATTCGTCACTGCTACTCTATTGGCATTCGTTTTTGCTAAGCTAACCAACGCCAACATGTCGTCGTCATAATATTCCAGTCCGATCCAGTAATCATGTCTGCCACGGATTTCCGGCGTCATTGATACCCTGCCGACGGGCATCGGGCTGGCTGGCCTCTTCAATATCACTAACTGACTCGCCATCGCCGTCTGGGAGCAGCGGAGCCCTTACTCCACCTCCATATCTGATTTGTTTAGGGGTAGCTGTGGTCATGGAGAAGGAAGAATGATCGTCCAGTAGTAGATATACAATCTGGGTTGCCGTTACGCATTAGCTGACATTCTGCTGCCGTGCGGACCAACATACCAAGGCAAGGCCGCTGAGCAACAACAAGGCAAACTCGACACCAGACGCTCGCTGCAATGCCACCCGCAAAGGCTTTGAGCATGCCAATGTTCTTCCAAACATCTCCTCACATCTGGATGAGGTCTCGTGATTTGGAAACGGCCAAGCCCTATCTCGCACCGTGTTGTATCCGCAGCATTGTAACGCATCCTGGATCCGACGGATCGTCTCGGCGTCATGGTAACTGAAGAGTCGTTGCCAGCTTGTTGAAAGCAAACAGTTGGTCGAGTCGGAGGGCGGCACGGAGGAGAAGAACAGGGTAGACAATACAATCGTTATAACTGCCTGAGTAATTCGCAAGGCACGGCCGAGGGTTTGGTATGGACGGGATGCTCCAGCGAGGCGAGAACAGATGCCAGAATTGAGTATTGTGAGGAATAAAAATAAAACGGTGCCGAGAGTGAGCCAAGGCGAAATTGGCAATGATAGCTTGGCCGCGTTTATGTGTTGCAACCTATGGAACGATGAGCAGAAATCTCTTCGGCGACGCATGGGCACAAACAGAGCTACGCCGGCGAGCAGAAGCATGAACTACAATCAGTTAGCAAGCGGAATAGCAGCCCCACAATGATGTACAGAACCAATGTATAACAAAAGAATCTTGCAGACATGTTGGCGGAGACTGCGGAGGAGTAACAATTTCCTTGATATGTTTGAGAAATGGTAATGAAAACTGTCCGTAGGTTGATTTGTCTCGCGTCATACACGAGTAGTAACAATGGCCAGGATAGTGCGAGATGGTGTCTAGTTCGGTAAGCGCAGGCCCCTTACTAATCTGCCCCTGTGACTCAAATAGCATAACCGGAGCTGAAAATCGAGACATTATGCATTGCCAGCACATCGATTAACCATCTTCACAGTCTCTCCACTCACTGCCCCACCGCTGCATGGTTGGGCACCAATTCGGGTCTGCTCATTCTCACTTAGCAAGAGTGGTTCAATCAACTACGCGAGGTTATCAGGTGTAGTTATGTAGGAACCATTTGCCGTAAATTGGTCGTGGGCCGCGGGCCCATCGCCGGGTCTGTTTTACATGCTGAGTCTCTAATCTGCTGGAATACATCGAGCCGGTAACCGATATTAAAGCGTTTGCTAGAACGAAATGACCGAATATGTGTAAGCGCTCCTCCTTTGTGGGCGAAGGCGTCCCGCATCAGCTCCGCCGTTATGATCACCCCGCATGGTTGATGGCCCCCCAGCATGGGTGGGACGATTCCAACCCCGCCTATGGTGGGGCAACAACGGGTTTGGTACTTAAAGTCGCAACAAATTGAGCTGCTTTTCGTACATACCTGCCGTGAGACGGCATTTGTAAATTAAGATATTGATAAGATCTACTCTTGCGTCTGTGTGACGATGCTCGTCGGAAGCGCCAGTAACGTCCCAGCGGCAAGGGAGCCGGCTCCCAACCATGAAGCGTCTCGCGCTTATCAGTTAGAAATGCTGGACCATAGCCTTAGGGGAAACGTGATAGTGTCTGTGAGTCAATCTGATGCTAAGCAGCATGTTGATAATATATTCATCATCAAACAGATGGATACCGGCAGTGGTAAGACACGAGTGTTCGTCGGCTCCTCTCCATGCTTTGGACGGCATCTCACAATTCGTAGATCAATTCTCCGCATCAGAGCGCAGTTGGAAAGATCGACCAACGAAAAGGTAGCCTGAAGGTCTTTTCATTACTCAGTGGAAGTTAACACGGCCTAGAAAATCTGGTTTCTGGCCCCGACAGTTCTGCTCTGTGCCCAGCAGCATAAGGCAATAACAACGGAGATCCCGTCTATGTCCGCAAGGCTCGTCACAGGCCACGATAACGTCGACACATGGGATGCGTCAACATGGGAGGCACTTCTATATGGTACTCAGACAGTCGTCTCAACCTACCAAGTGCTACTGGATGCACTGGTTCACGCATTCGTTCGTTTGAGCAGCCTCTCGCTGCTAGTATTTGACGAAGGTGCGGACATCACCCCGAGTTTGCCTCTGCTAGAATAAGCTCTAACTCTCTGCCCCAGCTCACAATTGCGCTGGTAATAGTCCGGGAGGCAAGATCATGTCTCAGTTCTACCACTTTGAGAAAACCCGGGGAGGCAGTACTCCTGCAATTTTAGGGCTTACGGCAACGCCAAGTGTAAGGACGGATGCAAAGGGTCTCGAAGCACTTGAAATGCTGTTGGATGCCCGGTGCATCTCTCCAACAATCCATCGCCAGCAGTTGCTCCAGTACACGAACCGGCCGCGACTGCTCGCGGTTCGTTACCGCGCGTGCTCGAGTGTCGTCGAGAAGCCATCTCTCTGCTCATTACAGCGGGCATGCGCAGGCATGGACATCATGAAAGACCCATATGTTGCTTCGCTTCAAGCGCAAAATACGGAGAGAAGTCGTCGGGAGCTGATATCGACGCTGGAGGGCCAAAAAACATGGTCGAGCCTCCAGATCAACGGCTTCCTGCGCAGGGCTTGTGAGGTCCAGCGTCAGCTAGGCTCGTGGGCGCTGGATCTATACATCTGGCAGGTCAAAACCAAGTTCCTCCGATCACTCGAAACCGCAGAAAAGTCGAACCATCCGTATATATCCGACGAAAAAGTGTATGTCGCGAATATACTGCGCAACATCTACGCCAAGGAACCTCCACAGTGGCCAGTAGACCTGGCTAGCATGTCCGACAAGGTCCACTTGCTCCTCCGGGAGCTGCTCACTGTTCAAGACAACGTTATGGGCATCATTTTTGTTAATGAGCGTGTTACGGCAGGCATGCTCACGAAGCTCCTTCAATCCTTTACTAAGCTACGGGATCGGTACCGGTTCGGTTGCTTAGTGGGAACGTCGAATCACCAACAGCGAAACAGATGCTTGTATGAGTTTCCTGACTCGGCCAATTTAGAGACCTTGAATGACTTTCGTCTCCAAAAAATCAACATGCTTGTGGCGACCTCGGTTTTGGAGGAGGGCATCGATGTACCTGCTTGCAACCTTGTCATCTGCTTTGACGGCCCGCCAACGTCCAAGTCATTCATTCAGCGGCGGGGGCGAGCGAGGATGCAAAAGTCTTATTTACTTTTGCTTCTTGACACCGATTCCGCGGAAATACAGCGATGGAGAATTATGGAAAGTGAACTCGCGAAGCTATGTCAGGATTCAGACCGGAAGCAAATGGAAAGAGAGGCGTTGGAGAGTGCGAACGAAGGTATGAGTCTCATCTTCAGGGTGCCCGACACCGAGGCGCGACTCGACCAAGACAATGCCAAACAGCACCTAGAGCATTTCTGCCAGAAAGTGGCGCCGGGCGAGTTTATTGATCATCGACCAGAATTCATCACGGAGTGCATTGATGATCCATTAGGATGCCGCGTGAAAGCGGAGGTGCGGTTACCTACGTGCTTGCCCGCGAATCTGCGCAAGTTCTCTTCGGCAAGCGCTTGGGTGTCGGAGAAGAATGCTATGAAAGACGCTGCCTTTCAAGCAGTTGTTGCACTCTATCATGCGGGATTGGTCAATCGACATTTACTACCGTTGGAGGTCGCGAACGTGCCTGGAGTGGAGCCCCGTGCCGCCGTTGTCTCCGTGGAACCGGTCTATCAGCCATGGCATGACATCGCTATTGCTTGGCACCAAGCTCAAATGTACTGGAAGTATAGGATATCGCTTCACGGTCCGAATCCGGACTTCTTCGCTGAGTACAGCTTGACGCTTCCAGCTCGCTTGTGGCCTCTACCACACGTTTTGGTGCATTTGGACCACGATACCGCTTATCAGGTCTGCTTTTCAACGCCAGAAGCCATGTCAACGACCCAATCTGAATCCAAACCCGACGATACCTCCACTTTATTAGCAGTACATTTTGCCCACCGATGGGCTCAGAAGGATGCTTCCCACGTCATCAAGATATCGGCTGATGAGCCAATCGCTATGGAAGCCATCGGCAAACACCCAGTCAACCCAACTTCGATAGAAGTCACAAGCAAGCGGCATTTAATCCGTGATACCTTCTTGTCTCCTGGCATATATGTCGAGACCTTGCCGTCCAAGCCACCTGTTGACATGGTACGGCGACCTTTCCAAAACTATGAGGAGGCACCCGAAGAGCGATATCTGCACCTGTCCAAGTGGACACGGCGCGCCGACTTTTTGCATCGGGCACAAATGAACCCAAATAGCAATGGTCAGCTTCCTAACTCGAAACCGTACTCATGCGTGCTTCCTTTGTCATACGCAAAAATGGATTCTATAGACGTAAAGCACGCCCGCTTCGGCATGCTTATTCCGTCCATTATGCACCATCTCGAAGCATTATTGACCGCTAAAAAACTTTCCGAAACGCTTCTGCAACCACTCCAGATTTCCAATCTCACTCTACTGCTTGAGGCGATTACTTCTCGGAGAGTGAACAAGACCATGAATTACGAGAGGCTCGAATTTATCGGAGACTCCCTCTTGAAATACTGCGCTTCTGTGCAAGCCGCAGCTACTTGTATGCCATCCTCTCATGCCACTATGTTCTTTCGCTTATTGTTCGCTAACACCTTTGTTAGACTTGCATTGGCCGGAAGGGTACCTTTCGTCGTATAAGGACCGTCTGGTAGCGAATTCAAGGTTGTTGCGGGCTGCGATTGAAACGAGACTATCACGATTCATTTTGACTACTCCTTTTACCGGTAAAAACTGGCGACCCTTGTACAAGGCCGACTTTTTGGAGAGAAGCTCGAGCCCACCTGCACGTGAACTATCCACAAAGGTACTTGCTGACGTGGTGGAAGCTCTTATTGCGGCCTCTTACATGTGTGGTGGCATGGCCAAAGTCATCCAGTTATTGACAATCTTCATTAACGATTGCTCATGGATGAACCCTCGACAAGGGAGAAATCTTCTGTTCCAGGCGTCTACTTTGAGCATTGCCCCGAATGCATTTTTGGGGCCTCTGGAAAGTCTGATTGGCTACACCTTCCGGAGGAAATCACTGCTGCTGGAAGGAGTCACACACGCATCCTACCTCGCGGACACCACACAGCGCAGTCAAGGGCGTCTTGAGTTTTTGGGCGACGCAGTCTTAGATTTCATTGTCGTGACGAACCTGTCCAATCACGTCCCACCAATCCCTCATCATACTATGCACATGATTAAGACAGCAATGGTCAACAAGGATTTTCTCGCCTTTCTCACTCTTGAAGAGTACGAGCACGCCGATACCAAACGGCAGAATACAAACACTGCCACGGCTCATCGACTCCTAGCTTTGTGGCAGTTTCTCAGGCACGCTTCAAGTAGCCTGAGCTTTGCCCAGTCGGAAACACACAAGCGGCATCAAGAAATTCGGCAGGACATTCTCCAGGCCATCCATCATGGAAAACTCTATCCATGGTCGCTACTTCTCCGTTTACAGGCCAGAAAATTCTTCTCAGACTTGTTTGAATCGATACTTGGAGCGATTTGGGTAGACTGTGACTCCATAGTAGAATGCGAGGCATTCTTGACTCGATTCGGCATGATGCCGTATCTAATGCGCATTCTCCGCGACAGTGTTCATGTTCAGCATCCAAAAGAAGAACTCACAAAATTGGCATGCACAGAGAAGGTCGTATACAATGTGGATCAAGTGCTGGCGCGAGATGGCGAGGCCAGTTTCCGATGCACAGTTTTGGTTGGTGATCGACAGGTAGTGGAGGTGGATGGCGGGTTGTCCAGCGAAGAAGTTCAGACGAAGGCGGCTTCAGCGGCTGTGGCCCTTCTCAAGCATTCATCACAGGTGTTGCCGCTCTGATATTGATACAGCTATTCGTTACGTGATATGAGATGTATGTTGTGCGGTCTATATAGATTGGTAATCAAAGTGTACTTTGTACTTGGTGACGGCAACATCAGAGCAAATTGCCAGTGTTCAAAGTTTGCCCTTCTTCTGATCACTTGATATGTCTCTATGGAGCTACAAGTACTCGACCATCAGCGCGAGACATCGGGCGTACACTGCATGACATTACCCAAACGTCTCAAACTCGGAACACTCAATATATTCGTGAAGAATGTTTACGAACTGCCACGAGAACAGCATGACAGCACCACTACCCTAAATGTAAAACATAGTGTCCCTCAATCGCTCGTGGATTTGAACGTCGCTAGTACCTAAAATTTTGCCTCCGTGCCCAACAGAAGTCCCCGCCAGGGACGCTGCAGCACTAGCTGATGGCGTGTCGAATACATCGGCCAAATAGCATCGCGCACGCTCACACACAATATCCGCGTAGTAGGCAGGCGTACATAGGCTCACAGCTTTTGTGGCGCGACCAAAGGAGTAGCACAACTTGTGCGTGAGATCCTCCACGACGTCAGCAATGTTCTGAAACGGATCCGGCACTGCCTTGGAATAGAGCTGACGGAAAATTTCGTCATGAACAATGTAGTAGTGACATGGCCGTGCGGTTCCTTGCAACGCAGCATGTGCTTGCAGAAAAAAATCCCAATTTCTCGCTTCGGTGACACCACGGTCGACGATGGT
Organism: Paracorniculantispora psalliotae; assembly: GCA_002796755.1. Classification (NCBI taxonomy): domain Eukaryota; kingdom Fungi; phylum Ascomycota; class Sordariomycetes; order Hypocreales; family Cordycipitaceae; genus Paracorniculantispora; species Paracorniculantispora psalliotae. The sequence continues at coordinate 30,523 of PHFE01000035.1, read as the reverse complement.
GCCCGGTTTGGTATTACCGGATTTTTCACAGTCTTTTTGCGTGGTGGGATAAAATCTTGTTTTGTGCCGCTTGCCGCAGATGATGATGGTGAAGCGTGGAAGTCCTTTCTTTGTGTCAGAGGCCGGGTAAAGCTGCTCACATGCATGACGAAGTTGTGGCAGCTCTTGGGCGGTGACCATGTCATGCTGGCCTTCAGAGACACCGTCGCGATAGACCAGTATATTCTCTGGAAAAGACGCATGCTTGCCTATGGACTTCCAGAGTTGGAGACGAGACTTGAGCATATTGCCAAGATCTTCGACTTTTTCCTGCCTGGCAGCCTGTATGCGCAGCGTGGCCGGCCATTGACCCAGAAACTTGTCGATAGAGGCGACCATGGCCGAGACAGACGGGGCATTCGACGATGATCCTGGCGACGGATGTGTTACATCGAGACCGACAACCATGGTCTTGCCATGGTCGATAATTCCGAGTTGTCGGTCGCCCATGATCTGGTTCACGCCACCGAGCTTGATGTTCAGCTTCAACGCGACATTGGCGATGTATTGATCTCGCCCGTGGGCTTTTGCCAGTTTGGGCCCGACACAGCAAACTGTATGGATCCCATACGTCTTGTCCGCGAGTGACTTGATTTGCTTGTACAGTGGTGTGTTGGCAACGGGTAGGATAATGATCAGAAGTTGAAGCGCTTTTGCTGCCTTTTGCAAGACGGTGCCCAGTGCAGCATCATCTGTATGCTGCAGCAACAGTCGTTGACCGGGCATGGGAGGAGTAGCATTGACGCCCATCTTCACTAATGCTTGACGAAACTCCTGCATAACATCCCCTAGACTGTTCTGGTCAAAGGAGTCATTCGCTCCCGTCAGCGAAATCATCAGATAGGACCACCTGGATAGCGCAACGCCGGCATTAAATTTGATGTCTACCATGTTCCAGCCGCCGGAACGATGCTCGGCAATTTTCGTTCCCTTGTTGCCACTTTTGTAGGTGATTTGAGGACAGCTGAGGATGCGGCCATGGACCTTGATGAGTCCTGGTGTTATGTTGAACCCAAATGTGTTCTTTCCACATTAGCGTACGACTACTTAGGATAGACCCGAGACGTACCAGAAGCACATTTAAGCTGCCGTCGAGGCCTACTGTCGGTATACCCTCAGTGGCAATGGAGGCAGCATTGATCCACGGCTTGCGAACGGCATAGCGAATCATTTGTTGTGTTTGGCTGCTGTCTAGTTTAGACCGGGAGGGTTGGCCGGGCACAACGGCGCACACTTCGGCTGGGAGGTACATCGGGTGATCACGATTGCCGCAGTTGACCAACGGAAGCTCTGGGTGCTGCAGTGTTCGATTATATGCTGCAACATGGTTAGGGCGCGTGGGGCACGTTGTGAGAGCTAGCATACTTGTCTTGAAAAAGTCGAAAACACTTATGTACTGGCCTGATCCAGAAGTATCTGTTTGGCTCTTGCCCTTTGCTTTTTTAGTTGCTGCCTTTTTTGTTGGCATGTTGGGCTGGGAGGACGCATCGCGCTGGAGCCAAAATTCGACATCATGGGCACCCGCCCCATGACGCGTAATGCGCGGCGGATGCGCCATTCCGTGGCCGTCATCCTTTCTCGGTAGTCCGAAGATAGTTTTGAACCGAGGAAGTACGTCTCCAGCTTTGTTGCGTTTAACTGGTAGATGGGTTGTTTGGACCTGTACCAGCTTTAAGAATTTCTCCAAGGCGACGGTGCTTCGAACGCCGTAGCTGTGCATGACACCGACCAAAGGCCCTTCTTGGTAGAAAGCTGCGTGACTGACGTTGAGATTCACCAAAATACGGCCAGTTGCAATACGCACACTCGAGAAAAAACCTCGCAAAGCCTGCAAGCCGGAGCCTAGATCAGCTCGACCCGTCTGCTGGGCGAGCGAGAAAGTCTTGGACGATCCTATGGTGACTAAACTTTTCGTGGCCTTGGCATAATGGTTCAGAAAGATATTCAAAGTTTGTTCCCACTCGCCTTTGTAGTCAAATCGTTCGTTTATGCTTGTAGATGCGATGTAGTTTAGCACGTCGGTCGTGCATAGACTGCTTACATACGATACCTGTACGGTATGACTGGTGCCACTCCCGGGCGACTCGTCTTCTCCTTCCGCGCGGTATTGGATTTCGACAGTACATTCATCACTGAGAAGCTTTGTTTTGGATATCAGGGTAGATCGAAAATCCGTAGCAAGCTCGTCTCTCATTGGCGCGAGCTTTTCCGACTGCAGTAGGAGTTCCACGAGCCGAACATGTTTTTTGCGGCTTGGCTCTGGGGCTACCTGAATGTTGTAGCGATGGATTACCACATCCACCGGTGGCAGCAGCTCTACATAGTTTGCAGTAAGCTCAACTTTGATACCTCTTGTACCGTACCCTGGACGGAGAGGGAGGCGCTCACTAGCGCTCAGCCTACTGAGGTCAAGTGTAGACCTTGTGCTCGGGGGGTGCAGAGTGTCTTCTGCTTTTCGAACTTTTGGGTTCTGGACGTTGGGATTGCTAATATGGTATCAGTATTGAATGCATTACATTGCGTTGGGATCTATCGAACGGGTAGACTTCGATTGTTTGGGATAGAGTACCACGCCCCCGGCCCCTATCGCCTCGAAACCCAGCCCCGTTGCCGCGTCCACCACGATCACCCCGAGAGCTACCACGAAAGCTGCCACGAAAGCCGCGATCGCCGCGAGAGCCGCCGCGCCCTCTTCCGTCGTTGGTTCCGTGTCCTCCAAACATGACCAGTAAAGATGTTAATTTTGTCTTGATATCGATTTTGTCAATAATTTGAAAGAGTGGCACGATGTGTTTGGAGAAAGAAACGGAGCTGATGCAGGCTAACATCCTGATTTACCCCACCACCGTAGTGGATCACAGTAACTGATCCAGGACACTTACCTACCCACTTAATAATGCACCGTCATCACGACCAGACTTGTCCACCATCAATACTTGGCTTTCTGTGGGAACAAGCCGTTGGCATTTGTTACATATGACTATAGCGGCGATTCCAACCAGCTCACTGACAGTCGGTTTCTCTTACGCAATCCTCCATTTCAGGCTTCGCCGGCATCTCGCCCGTATCTCCGTTTCCTGTTGTAATTCCGCTAGTTTGAGACTGAGTCACGGTGAATGTGAATTGGTCGAAATGTTGCTCCATAGCATCTCCACCAGAATATATATGAATGCCAATGTGTCGTATTCCGGAAGACGACACGGAGCTACAGCGAGCTGCCCCTGTCTACCCACCGCAGCCCGTCCGTCCCTCGCCTCCACACCGCGCTTGCCCGTCGATGAGACGCCAACCAACGTTCGGAAAGTTAGACAGGCTGTGTAGCCGTGTTTTAACCAAGGGTTGCACCACTAGGCATTGCGATAACCCTGGTGCGTAGGCCTACAACGTAACCAGGAACAAAATCCAAATCCTTATCAAACACATCGAATTAAAGTTATGCACCCTCTCGCATTCACGTCATCGTATTACTCCTCTTGATATTATAACGTCCATGAGCTCATGCGAAATGTGGCTCATGAAAAGGATAGTCCTCGATCCTCAATCCGTGCAAAGACCGCCAGATCTCATCGATCTCTGGCTCGAACAGTTTCTTTAAAGTACAAGGATGAGGCTTACTGAACGGGCCTGCGTCAGTCCATGAAGGCGTCTGGAACTCCAGCACAGCTGTCCTTGCGTCTTCTGGGCTGCAACTGGCAAATACATTCGCTGCGGCCGCCACAGCTTTTGACAACGCTCCAAGCAGCATAGTCGAGCATGCTTCGGGAGCTGTGCAGTCCCTTTCTCCTCTGCGAAGTTTCGTATGATGCTTCGCAATGGCGCCGGCCATTTTATCCATTAATTTGCGTTTTCTGTTTTCAATGTCTTCTGTCTAGGTTAATATTGAACCTCACTTGCGTAACGATTGAGTAACGACCAAACGTACCAATCAGGGCGGCAGGAAATAGTAGATCAGGCACCTCTATCCGATGTTTACTCGCTTTGACAGCCAGCTCTGTCATTCCCGAAAATATGTCAGCCTCTGCGAACACCCACGACACGAATATCCACATCATCGACGATTGGCCGTGTACCGTCGGCAAGTGATTTCGAAGCTCCTTTATCCAGTTTCCCCCGAGCAGAGCTGTACTCTCGTGGCAGTTGTAGTAGTCCACAAGTACGGCAAACTGTGTCAGTTTGACCAGGTCCACTTTCTTCGGCAATTTCCGATGCTGCAGATGGATGCAGTTCATCAGCATTAGGAAGACCTCTGCGTCCCAATCTGAGGTATACAGCAAGCGGCACTCAGAGCCATCCTCTACGACGATTTTCTCTTTCACGCATCTTTCTGGATATATACCGCTGAGAATGGCCTTGAAGATTGAGGAGGCAGACCCCAGGTGCTTTGAGGATACCCTGTATTGGATTTCGAGGTCGGTTGGTAGTCTGCCAGGAGCAGACGCACCAGCACTCTTGGCGCCTGGGGAAATGACACGAAGAACCGGCAACTGAAACAAACTGCTGATATCTTCCAATGGTAAATCTATAGCATCGGTGGCTACTTCGACCGCATCGGCTGGAGTGGGATCGTCCAAAAAAAAAGATCGGCTGTGGTCGGTTTCGCTTCTTTTTCCCTTTCTTTTTCGGCGGCGCTAGAGGGGTAGATTTGACACCCAAATTCTGGTTATTGGGCCTTTGTAGAGTGATGACGATATCTCCCTCGGGATCGAGAACTTGCAAGGTCATTTTGGGTTGGGCTGCTGTAGGTGCGACTACTAGGCTTCTCCAGAAGCTGACCACGCTAGGAGGAGCAGGACTACGCCAGAAGGGTCGCCGTGGCAACAGTATACAAATTCAGTTGCATGTCGCGGCGTACAACACCAACAAAGACTGACAATTACCTTTCAAGTGAATCCAGTCGGCGCATATTTGCCAAGGCAGCTTGACGTTTCATGAGGTATCCTCTTAGACTACTACTGCCTCCAGATCGGCAAGCACAACAGCGCAGTATTACCGTTGGCGACCTCCCTAGTGGCGCTTGGCCACTGTTTCTCCACATATGGAGATACTAACTATCGCCACCTTTCCTGTTCACCTGTGAAATGAGTGTGGGCTGCGGGTCCTGATCCGGATTCCACGGTGGCTGGCTTTTAATGCAGGCATGATGTGATGCGCAGCCGTGTGCTTCTAGTAGCCGAGATCAATTAGGTCAGCTCACTTCTTTATCTGTTCGTGGCAAGGTGTCTCTTTCTGCTATTTCTGCATTAATGAGATACGTCCGCACTTCCTCCGCACCTAGACCCGGACGCTAAGGTAATGCAAAATCCTCAGCTATGGTAAATCATGCTAAGATATTTCCAAACCATGCTATTCGTGTTTGGCCCAGGATTTGAGACATTTGTGCCAGCACACAGTTATGAGCGTCGCTCAGATTAGGCTTTCGCGCAGATCGGGCTGAAAGGAAACATTATGAGAACTTTATGCACCGCCAACTCATATTGCAGTAAGCCTGCCAGCTCATGTTACGAGGGGGTAGCGGGGGTGGCTTGTGGGCGTGCGTCCCTAGAACCAGCTCGTTGCCACTTGGACGCCGCATCGGGCCGTAAGGACACAGAATTTGCTCTGTGTAGTTGATGCGGTACAGAACTGTACGTAGTACAATAATTTGTGTTGGTATAACTGCAAATGCTTTGTACATGTTGAAGGAGGCTGAGAGCCCGGTACAGCTATAATATATGCAGGGAGAGCTAGAAAGGTCCGTTTGCATGTGAGCCAACACTACCCCGTGCTATGTTTGCCGAGCGCTACCTGATTGCAGAACGTAGCTTTCTCTGAGTATTTGCGAAAGCGCTCGCAACCGCGAAGAGAATAATAACGAGGAAGCAGATTTTCACGTTAGCTATTTTTGGGATTTATCTCTGTGTTTATGTTACTCGAAATTCATTTCCTCGCTATCAATTGAACTCGAGACACTCTTGAGGAGCGTTTGAACGGAAGTGGGCTCCGATTACCCGCTGCTCGATGCACTGCTCGATCCACTTTGAAACTGGGCAGGCAAGGTTCCGGCTAGGCACGCAAGAAGTGGTTCGGAGCATCTGGGAAGCTTGCTGATTTCATCAGCAGGAAGCTGCTGGGGCGGATCATGGTCAAAGTGGCTCAGTGCTCCCGCCAAAATGCTAGTGACAACTGGAGCTGCTGCGCCGCTAAATTTCCGCAGCATATCGCCCTCGGCATGGTCAAGAAGCGTTATGAAATTAGAGAAATTATTGTCTGTCGGTCCTAAAAGCCTATCCGAGTGGTTAGTTTGCAACAACACATGGCTGATCGGGAATATGTGCATACGCTGTATCTGACACTGCGAGACTGGACCCACCAGCCTCAAATTCGATGCAAGGTAACAGTCCCAGAATCCCTATTCCAAAAGTCGAGGCCAGCATCTCAAGCCGTTGTCCAAGTTTCCGGAGCTTTTTCAGCTTTTCATACAACTTGCGATACTGGGTCGATAATGGGTCAAGATTTGGGAAGATTCGATTCAAGAGTGACTTGGTGACTGCAGATTCCTGCACGAGACGAGGATTTCCAGGCTTCTTTGTTCTTCCGTTGTCGCTGTAGTCGCTGCCCATATTCATGCTTATCCAGCGTTCATTAGCAGCTGGTAAGTCCTTGCACAGTTGGAGCACGTGTAGTCTTCGCACCAACAAAAGCCCTTTGGTCCAGATCTCTGCACGATCAATGGCTTGCAGTCGTTCATTTACTGATAGATCCCTCCTGAGGCTAAGTGGCCCGACCATACCATCTTTGAGTGTTTTCATTATCTCTTGCAGACTAATCACAGAAGTGCTACTGCAGATGCCCGCCCATATTTTGAGGCATACATCCTGATGTGGGCAAGGATATTTAGCCAGTTCTTTCAGCATGGCATGTGCCTGTGGGGTAAGCCAAGGGCTGGGGAGGTGGTGCTCTGCGCAGCGCACTTCGTCTTCCGCAACATATGATTCGAACCATTCCACGCCAGGAACGAGCGTTGAGGTTAGACTAAACGAGTGCGGCGCTGTCACCGTTGTAACGATAGTGCTATCGTAATCCATGCTCTCATCTTCCAGGATGGGTCTGTCTGATAAAGTTGTGTCCGCCCGTTGATTGCTCACGAGAAAGGCCATAGCAGTGTTGCCACTTTCGCCACCTTCGGGCTCAATGTGTGGGGGACTATCATCTTCGGAAAGAATGACCTCTTCTTGCTCGGATACTGCGGAGCCTTGATCTGTCAAAAATTGACTTGGTGACCCAATGGGATGACCGAAGAGAGCCGAGTTCATTTGACAGTTATATGGAGACAAAACTTCCGTGTCATGCGACAAAGATGATGTACCACTCATTCGGCAACTACATTGTAAGAATTCGAGCACTGTACGTCAAATTCATGAATCACTTACTGAATGTTATTGAGTACCCCTACTACTGTTTCGTACTTTTCACAGTCGATCCATATTGCTCCGATAATGGCATTAATGGCATAACGTTTGACGGTTTTGGACGGCGGTCCGGATTTGCTGCAAAGCCTAATGCAAGTCGAGATACCAGTCCCATCAGCCACGGCAGCGCACCAAGCCTTAGATCTGAACTTGCTTTGCATCGTGTTCAGTCCTTCTGCATTGTGCTTAGCTATGCTTCGTGTTCACACTGCGTTGTACTTACCTCGGGGCAAGAGGTGCTGATAGCCGCCATGAATTACTACCAAGTTAACGACAGCTTGTCCAACAAGTGCCAGCCTTCTGTTACCATCATGGTTTGACTCGTCTGCGCCGGCAGCTGTGATAGATAGCCGAATTAGCTCTCGATCTCTGAATGTGTAGCCGAGATTCCCCAGAGTTTGATCCACCCAATCGATGTTGAAGGCTTCATCCATTACTTAAGAGTTACCACTTGTTGGTAGTGGTGCTCAGTGATGCGTGTGGCAAGAAGTGGCCGCATCTCAGCCCAACGCAGCTTGCACTCATATCTGTAATCGCTGGCACTGAGAACGCTTCCATGTCAGGTAAATGCGCGCTGGGGAAAACTTATTATCCTGTCCTGGTTTAGCGCCCGGAAGCCATCAATATGGCGCCGATCCTTCCAGTAGCGGAGATATAATGATGCATTAAGAGTGCTTTAAAATTGTACGCTAAAATTGTTGACGTAGCGATAACGGCTTCCCCGCTCCTGAAGAGGGGCAAGAAAGAGACGAGAAATAGGATACCATCAACAGTTAGACGTCAGACATCAGTTGCAGTACAAAGAGTCAATTGTATTACGCAGTCAAATCTCGCGATACGCTTATGTACAAGTTGGATTAACCAATGTTAAACTCCTTCCATTCCACTTTTCACACGAGTCCCTTAATTTCCATCACGGCAGACCGGCTACAGATATTGTGGCCCATAATCTCCTGGAGCTATAGCCCATGGGGCATACCATAATCGCACTACCACACATGAAGCTGGATGTTGTCGAGCTCCTGGTCGTGCTTATCAGAAAGATGCTTCCACATGGCGTCGTGACTGTTGAAGCTTCTGTGGTCTTTGCCGCTTTTTGTTTCGCAACGGAAGCAATACCAAACGTGTTCATTCCTGTCTGGTACGCCCAGACGGTGTGGTCGAACAATAAACGAGCGCCTGTGTTTTGCGCGAAGATGTTCAATAATTTCGTCTAGCTTATATAACTCTTCGTTGCCATTGCAGGGCAACTCCGTGCACTCATAGAATGATTCCATATTCGCACGACCGATTACGCGAGATTCAAGATCGCATTGGAAGCTGGAGGTCGTAGGCTGCTGGCGGAATGTGGTTGGATAGAAGACTGTGTGCACGAGGAAGGTTTGAACATTTCATTCCGGATGTGGCATTTCCCCGCGTCTGTACACAGTGGGCACAGTGCTACAGCATCCCTGCTGCAACAGTGATCGATCACTGAATCGGTGTATACCAGGACAGCATGCAAATTATTGTCAAAATAATGTGTCTTTTCCCGTTGAATAATTGATGGCTACAATCAGTCGCTCTTGCTGGACCAGTGCACCTGTAGATTCCGACGCCAACAGATTGCATCTAATGCAACGGCATTCACACGGCGAGAATCCTGCTTAGAGTATCTTGCTGTCTTGCGTCCTCCTCTTGCATCCATCGCAAAGCTTCTTCATCTAGTTTCCTCTTCGCTTGTTCTTCGCCGAGCACCTTTGTTACCAGTAGAGGTTCCTGCGGCGCTCGCGATGCATCGCGACTGTCGAATTCCACCTTACCGTTAAAAAAGTTTGGTTGATCAGGGTCTTGCTCGACACTCAATTTTGGCTGCGGCAGGCCAAGTCTTGAAGAGAGCTTGCTGATCTCACCATGCATTGCAGTTTCTTCGTCGTGAAGGCCTGCGGAATATCTTGTTTTCTTTTGCGCTGTCTCATCTGCGTGCGGGCTTGACGGCCTAAGACGACGTGGTTGAGCTGCGATACCAGAATGCGGCAAGCTCAGCTGGGTATCACGCCTCGAGAGGTGCTCCAAAGCTTTCATGGCAGCGAATTGCTTTGCTCCCTATGTGTGATTCAAAACATCATCGATTAGCTTCTGTAGCCCATCCTAGGAGCGACGGGTTGAGGAGGTACTTTCTGATTTGCGAAAAGTAGAGTATCCCCGTCGCCGGATACCGGAAAGTGTTGGTCACACCAAGGCAAGCAACATGTGCATCTCCAGCGTTTGGTGAATGCGCCCATGACAGGCACATCGCACGAATCCGCAGTGAATTTGGGCATGGGTAGCTGCCTTTGCTGTAGAAGCCCTGCGCAGAAAATGAGCTCATTGCACATATAAGAGCCACGCAATGCTGCGGTCTTTAAAGCAAAAAGGCAACATACGGTGTAGTTCGCTCACAAAGTCTCGCGATGGCAGTTTCGGTTCCTGCACAAAAGGGACAATGCGAGAAAGTGCAAGAAGCTGCGCGGGTGTGATGTGATCCGTTGAGCCAGTATTGAGATGGGTGGATTCTGCGTCGTTAAGCCAGCCGTGCAGAGCCTTCCACGGAATATCGACCTGCTGTGAAACAACCGAAACACTCATGGTGGTAGCGCGATATGTGATATGTAAAGTAATGTTCAAAAGTGCAGCTGTCCAGGTGTAACCGATTGATTCGTCCGGTACCTATTGTGGTGAGGGGAATGCCAGCTATGTTGACAATGGACGCAATGGAAGTGCATTTTTATAGTGCACAAAACACTGTGGGGGATGTTCCTAGGTTCCGACAGTGCTTCGCGCTCGAGGATGGAGCGACAGAGGCTGAATGTCGACAACTACTGACGCACGCACACGACCGCGGGTTATGGAAACAGCACTAGCACAACATCGGCGAGCACTGCCGATTACTGGCGTAGGCATTCGCCCCACCCCCACATTCGCATGAGCAACCACATTCAGCTGTCGAGACCTGCTATAACGGACATGAAGTAAAGCTTCTAGAGTTCCTGTGGCCAAATATTTCACATCCGCATATTATGCTTGAAAGGTATGTCGGCGTTGATAACTCAAAAGCCGGCTGGAAAAGGTATGCAGGCCATGTAAGCGCCTGAGGCTCGAGACAACAAAGACAGCCGTGCACCCAATGGCAGAAGAGGTCGAGACGCATCTGCGTGAGGAAATGGGTCTGTGGGCCACAGACGTTGCCGGGGTGTATTAATGAAAACGTTTGACGTTGGGCACGTATTGGGCAGCAAAATGGTGGAGTTTCGGCCTCGATACAGCAGCTCCTTGCCCGCCGATCCTCTCACCTTTTAGATGGTGTTTCGCCTTGCAGTGGCCGGACAGTAATAGTATGTTTCTGTAATGCATGATTTGAGCTAGAAATATAGAATACACCTTTACAATAATCACGCATGCAGATTGCCAGGCGACAAGCGTCAACTTTTCCTGTTCCAGCAAGCCTCCTTTAGACATATTCAATATCGAAGCATGGAGTTTCGCGTTCCAAAAGACAAGTTACCTCGCGAGCTCTATAGAGTTGATTGTTGCGGTAGTCAAACCACGTATTGTCGCGACGCAGGTGTTGCAGCCGGCGACGTAACCAAGACGTACGACGGGGACCAAGACGGCTTCAAGCGAGATGTAGTCAACCAGTCTACCTGGCGATACCGTAAACCTCTCCCTTTTATCAGTCTCTTCTCCGACAAGGATCATGCAAATAACTGGGCACTTCGAGAGCCTTGGCATGTGCGGCAACCAATCGAAGGCGGAGAACCATGGAAACTCTACGTTATCACTGCAGCGGCTGTTAAAGAATGCCACGCTCTTCAGGCTGGCAGAGCTTGTAGAAAGGCTCCAGCTACAAATTTCAAGAAGCTCACAGCAACACATCAAGGACGCTTATATTTGCCTGCATAGAACTCCCGCGCCTGCTATTATTGCAGAACAGAATCCGGAACAGGTCGCAGCTGGTACGTTTTCTAGATAACCACAATGAGGGGCTTACTAATACCGCGCAGATAGACGTCGCCGTTTCGAGGAGAGCAAGGCCCTCAGTACGACAATTATGCTTATCTCGACGAGCATTCAGGGAGCGAGTATGTGGAGCCAGAAAGGGTCACTCCGCCCGTGCGTATTTTGCAACTTTCTTGCGCGCATCTCAACTTTAATCAGAAGTTATCCACGATACGATGTCAGTCATAGAAGCAGATGCAGTCATCTCATCGTTTCGATCTCGTGTGCCCAGCGATACTGCACTTTTAGACAAGGCAGCATCCCCAGACTGGTCTCCGTACTGACAGATAGATCTCAGCACTATACTCAGAAACGGTCTATTGGGAGTTACTGCCGGACTCATACCACATCACTTTTCTTCAGTACAGAGCAGAAAGGAAGCAAAATTAGAAGGGGTGTAAAAGTTTTTGCTGCGAGTTTGGTCGCTAGCTTTGCATCTCATGTTGCATAGTTTAACATCTCTGCGCCGTTTTCGGTGATCGAGAGAGCCAAGGCACAACCTGGTGCTTTTATCTTTGAGATAGAACATAAAATCACGAGGTTGCGTAGATGCCACTGAAAGGTCGGGCCGGGTCCATCGTTTAAAAAACCTTAACGTGCCGCTGTTACTTAAATGTGAGACGCAGGAGGCCTTTCTAGATGCAGGTTGCTGCCTGACGTTAGGTCGAGCCACTCGCAGCAAGCATGCTGTTACGCAACCAGGACACTCACGGTTAGAGCGCTAGCCCGCTACAGTGGTTACGTATGGCAATGAAGGCACTACCCACTCGAGACGATGCTGGGCAAGAAGTCATAGAACCTTAACCCCTAGCTTAATACAGTAACTTGCTATTCAAACGCAGTCTTAATCTAAATACAGTACCCCCCCGGCGTATCCAACACCAGCCCCGTCGTAGCAGCCACACTCCGAGCTTGCCTCAATCAGCTGGTTCCTCTATGACCCATAACTGGCCTGTCTGACACATGTCCAGTGGGGGGAGGCGGGGACGCAGCTTGAGCTAGCTTCTGCTGTTCAGCCGGAGGGGCAACGCTGCCTCTCTTTCTTACAGTCATCAAAGTCTGCCTACCGACAAATACCTTGATCTCCAGTTGCATGATGGTTTCTCATCGGCATCTCCAGGGTCGTCGAACTTCCACACCTTGCCGTTTTTTCCAGGCCGGATTCTGTAATAAAGGCGCTACATGCCCCTTTTCCCACGACGACTCCGTGCTGAACCCAGTCCCCCCTCTAGTGCGAGAGGTAAGACGGTTTATTGCCCACGACAGGTGTAGATAGCTGACAATAATCCGCGGCACAGTTACCGACTCGGACTGTAGACAAAACGTTGGTCCAGCAAGCGAACGCAAGACCGGTCTGCAAATATCACCAGTTAGGAAATTGCAGGTATGGAGAGACCTGCCATTTCTCGCATGGTGATTTGCACACAAGCCATCTGAATGCGGCTGTCTGCGTGCCTGGGGTACGTGCACTTGTTACACAATTTTGTATTAGTGCTAATGGAAACCTATGATAGCTCGAGACTAAAAGTGACAAATTTACGAGAACCATCGCCGGAGCATTCGTACAGTTTGGTGCTGGTGGTCGTGTTGGCACGATTCGGCTACCAAGCGATTTCTCTGCGGCTCGCATCAATGGACTGCCTCGAATTACCTCCCCAGATGCAGTCCAAGACATGATTACCGCCCTCAAACTTCATGCCGATGTCGATAATATTCGTATTTTGCGTTCGGAGAACGGTTGTGCGGCTGCGGTCCAATCTGACGACCCGCTATTCTCGAAACGGCTTTGCAACCTGATTGGAGCAAGTTACAGGTGGCGAGATGTAACTCTGTCTGCAATACCAATAGCCGCGCCGATGCCATCAGGTTACAGCGGTCGTCGTGTGGACTGCAAGAAGATACATTTGTCCTGGCATAAACCAGTTCGAACTGTCTGGCTGAATTTTGGCAATGGAGATATCGCCCAGAGGGTCAGCCGCATGTTCTCCGGAGGAACGTACCAAGTCTTGGGTCAGAAGGTCGCCACCTCCGAAGCTGTCAGAGCAGAGGCGGTTACAAGGTTTCTTGCAAGGAATCCTCTAGCATGGACAGTTACATTAAAGGATGTCCCTGCTGTAGCAACCAGTGTGGACATTTGGCAGTGTATAAGACAGGAGTGTGATAAGCCGCGCCACGTGGAAATGGGACCTCCGACATACACAACCGACCTCGAACAGGCGGCGGCAGTTGTACGATCGCTTTTGACGAATATAGGACCCCTCGAGTACTGGGAGACTACGCTGGAGACGACTTCTAGACGTGTTAAGGCAGCTGCACGATACCTAGACGAGTCAGATGCACGGGAAGCCGTGAACGAACTCGCAAACACCCCACTTCCGTTCAACCGCAAAGCACGCTTAACAATGACAAGTGTTTACTCCGCCAAGTTCAAAGTTGCCTGTTCCGTTTACGACGCGGTCCATTCTAGAATTTCTTTGCAGCAGATTGCCTGGCAAAAAGGAAATGTCATGTTCAAGGCATACAAAAGTGCGGACATCTTGGAACGATTTCGACTTGTCAAGATTGAAGGTGAATCGGCCGACAATGTGGCTCGTGCCAAAGCCGACCTTGAGGTAATCCTTGCTGGTGTTGTAGTAAAGGATGGTGATGGTATTCTTTGGGACATGTCGCTTAAAGCCAATGGTAAGTTGTACCGAGCGATGAAAGAGATAGAAAAACAACTTGGGGTGATCATCATCAGAGACAAAATCAAGTCCGAATTGCGTCTGTACGCCGACGAGCGCCGATGTGCGGAAGCCCAAGTTCGATTGACCAAGGTGCTGCGTGCCGAGCTAGAGAGTACTTCTGCTCGCACCATTGAGCTTAGCCTTGAACAGTTCAAGTGGGCTTGTCACGGGGGCTTCAAAGCCATTGCATCCCAGCTCGGAGCGGAAAAGGTGTCTTTTGACATAGTGTCAACGCCGAAGAACATCATCATCTCCGGCTCGCTAGAGGACTTTGATCTGGCAACCGCAATCACTAATGGTATGACACAAATTGTCAAGATGGATACACGCCCACAGACCAGTGACGTGGATGAGTGTTGCTCGGTCTGCTGGACCGAAGCTGAGACGCCCATCAGGATTAGCTGCGGCCACGTCTACTGCCTCGAATGTTTCCAGCACAGCTGTGTTGTGGGGGCCGTGGGAGAGAATCTAGGCATTGTTTGCCACGGCAACCAAGGCACTTGCAACAGTCCAGTAGCTATCGACGATCTACAGGACAATCTTTCCTCGGCCATGCTAGAGAGCATACTGGAACGCTCATTTGCGTCCTATGTAAAGCATCACCCCGACCAGTTTCGCTACTGCCCAACCCCCGACTGTGGGTACATCTATAAGGTCACCTCCAAAGCACAGTCGCAGCATTGTCCCGAGTGTTTCCAACCCATTTGCTCGGCATGCCATGAGCCGCACGTAGGCATGTCATGTGCGGAGTACCGGGAGATTGCCTCTGGTAATTATGCGGCATTCCTCGAGGTCAAAAAGGCATTGAACATCAAAGACTGTCCCAAGTGCAAAACACTTTTGGAGAAAACGGAAGGCTGCAACCACATGACCTGCAGCGTCTGCAAGGCTCATATATGCTGGGTTTGCATGATGGTCTTTCCTGAGGGGAATGCGGTGTATGCGCACATGAGTAGGCTCCATGGAACTCATGTGGACTATCAGCGGTAGAGCAAGATATGAAGGCTTTGAAATATTGGGAGAAAACGTATGCAAGTATACAAGGGCGGAGTTTTGGGTGAGCGTATAACTCACAGCTTGACAATTGGTCGCCGAGAAATATGATTCCCAGAATAATGGCGAACGCCGGCTGTTATACATTGTATGACAAATTGGGTGGTGTGTGCATTGATAAAGCTGCCGCCAAAGTTACCAAAACTTTCCTATACCTTGCCTGCGCTGCAGTGTGCGTTATTGGGGGAGCATTGGAGGGGACGCCATGTCGAGTGTGATCCTATGTTAAGGTGGAAACCATGGCCAAACTGGAAATTTTGCAGACGTACAAGTGCCTGGTCAGAATTCCATAGTTGGCTCCATTACGGAAGCACCATACGTCAGCCAGAGTCATCAGGTGCCAAGGATAGACATGCGTTGGAGGCTGCTCCATGACAACCATTGTGTGGACAAATAGTCTTGCTGGTAGAGCTGAGACTCCATGTGCCGAATCAGCTCGCGGGCTGCCTCAGCCGTCTGGACCAATGCAGCTGGTATTGTTCCTCTGCGCCCTGGTATCATTGATTGGCTGCGTGCGGGCCTGTGCCGGCAACTGCCATTTTCACATGTTCAGCTTCACGCACCGGCAAAAAAAAAAAAAAAAAACCCCTTTCGTTCAATGCAACAAAGAGGCAAATATGACACACAACAGCTTTTGTCGTTTGGCTCGCGGTCGCTAGACATTCTCTAAACCATTCAAGGGATCGTTGGATATGTGGTTAAAAGCAAAGGATTGAGCCGGCAAACATTATTGAAGGACGCTAACACAGGCAATGCGGTCGCTGGTGGACGGGCCTGACATACCGCCACAGCAGGAAGAAAGTTTACCAAGGTGTCATATGTGCTTGCTGCTTCTACTCGTTTTGCCCTCTTTTATCATCAGGGGCAGAGAGGTGGACGTGTCAGAGGCGCCACCCACCCAGCGGTTCAAACCGCCCCACGAGCGGCCACAACAAAATATCGAGGAACGATAGCTTACCGCTTGCTGCGCTCTCGAAAATACTAAAATCATATTGGCTCACCCAGTGCTCGAGGGCGTTGAGGATTGCATCTACCAGTACTGGCTTGTTGACGGGTTGACGTATGGAGAGCCAGCTTCTCACGAAGGATTCTGGGGCCCCTTCAGTGGCCAAGTCATCCCTGGTACTTTGCAAAGATATACTAGTGTGAAGAAAGCGATCTTAGTCGGATACGGTGTAATATTATGGGAAAGCTCTATATTTACCAGAACCGGAACGTCGGTATATCTGGCGGTCACGGTACTGTACGTAGCGTAGCGGTTGTGTGATGCATCCTCGAGATCCTTCTCCAAGTAACTAGAACTTCGACCCATCCGGATCTATGCTTCTGCATGCTCGCAGCTTTGTTTCGTTGTTTCTCCCATTGCGGGCACTGGAAGAGGGAATGCGCTTCCCATATGGCCGATGTTTTCGCCGTGATGTGGTGGAGTCCCAGCATCCCAACATCAGTTTTACGGGAGAGAACTCGGGCCCATTTAGGTAAGTCCTAGGGCGAAGTGGGCTTCCAGCGCGGCGCGGTGCTTGAATTTTCGACCGTACGGTATGCACTGGTATGAACGAAAAACAATGTAACATGATCTCATCTAGTGTACATCATAGGAAGCATCCGGGCGTAGAGAGGCAGACATTTTCATTCGTATTAGGAGCACCGAGGCCTTCAGACGGACCAGATTAGACACCGTCCTAAGGTAGTGCAAGCGGCGATCCTGTTTGCACTCATAAAACGGCTCGAACGGAAGCACTGAGCACAATATTTACCCCCCATTAACACCTCGTGCATTCATTAGAAATGCTGACATTCATTCACAAGTGTTAGCGGCAGAAATTGACGTCAATTATTCACGGGATAATGAGTTACAGCACCTGCAAAGCAGTGGTGCCAGTGATACGTGTGGCAAGAGGGGGTCGCATCTCAGCCTAAAGCAGCTTCGACTCATGTCTGCAATCGCTGGTACTGAGAGCTCTTCTATGTCAGGTAAATGCGCGCTGGGGAAAACTCATTATCCTGTCCTGGTTTAGCGCCCGGAAGCCACCAATGTGGCGCCGACCCTTCCAGTAGCCCTAAATCGTACGCTAAAAATGTTAGCGTAGGGATAACGGCTTCTCCGCTCCCTGAAATGAGCCTGTTAGGTCTCCTTCCGTGCCAGTATCCGAGTTCGATCGCCGACTTGTATGCTCGAGCTGCGGCCGATATCTGGGTCACTCTGATGCGTGCGTTTAGCCTGCAATGCCACAGTCAAAAGTGATCGCCCGTGAGCTGCATGAATCGGATTCTATGGTCCGAGGTCCCCTTCCTCCCCTACCCGGTATGCATTAAAATGAGGCGAGCGAATATCACCCGGGGATCGTACGCATAGGCTCAAGATGGGATATGCTCTGGCTTCCGAGTTTTTTTGTTGCTATTACAGTACGCGCACAGCTCTCGAAACGGTGCGACATGCATGACTAGTGGTAGGCCACCTGGCACAAGCTTTTCTGACACCGCTCTTCTTCGTATTTCGGCTCGTTATCTCTTCTCTCTTTTCCTGCAGGAGGACACCGAATGCGATGCGTCTCGCTGTGCTAAAAAGGTGGAAAGGTGCGAGGCTCGATGGTAATAAGAGCCTTTGACTAGGCATCTTTGTGGCAGCCCTCGTCATACATGACTGTGCTGCCATACGTGCGCTTCTCTTTTGTTATCGCTTCCTCGCCTTTCTGGCGCCGGGTTTTGTGGCTTCCGTCTCGTTCTGCTTCTGAGAGTCCTGTGCGCTTAGACGAATCATGAAAATTGAAGCGCAGAAGCAAATTTGATCGTTCGCTGCCATGGATTTCGACAAAGAGCGCGTCATTAAAAGACATTCTGTGCTTCTAAGTCAGATCACTGGCAATTCTACTTTTCGAGAGCTGGATTGTTCACCGCTGCTGACCGTTGCCGCCCTTCGTTTGGCACAACAACAGCGAAGCCCCATAAACCAATATGGCCTTCTAGCCAGGGTTATACGGACGACCTCTCAGCAGACAACACAGGACTTGAACAATGCCTCAGAAAGCAGACTGTTTTTTAACACGTCAGTCCCGTCGAGCACTTTCATTTGTGGTTCTCAGGGCTCTGGAAAGAGCTATACGCTATCTTGTTTACTGGAGAATTGTTTGGCACGATCAGATGCAACAGTTCTTCCGCATCCCCTCACCTGCCTACTTTTCCACTACGATGAGTTTATTTCTGACAATGCGGGTTCTCCTTGCGAGGCTGCATTCTTGTCTTCTGTTCCTGGGGTCAAAGTGCGGGTTCTCTGCTCTCCCACAAATATACAAACAATCAAAGTTAGTGCCCTGAATGCAATCGAGCCATAGAAGCATGCTAATACGAATACAGAAAACTTACAGCCAGCTCAAAGTAGACGTGCAACCTCTCCAAATAAGGGAGAGCAGCCTCAACACTAAACGTATGCTGGAGCTCATGGCTGTTAAGCAGGACGATTCAGCCATTCCTCTCTATATTCATATTGTGCATCGAATACTCAGAGAAATGCGCATTCAGCAGCAGAGCACTGGCAGCTCATTTGATTATGGCGTCTTCAAGTCGAGAGTGGCAGAAGCCGATCTCAGCACCGCACAATTGGCGCCGCTCAGCCAACGGTTGTCGGTACTGGAGAGTTTCATGCCTCGAAAGTCTAAAAAGACAAAAGGCGCGGATTCGGGCACTGAATGGTCGAATGAGGTAGGAAATCTCGTCCTCAATCGAGAACAGCTCGATTAACGTTAAAACAGCCCGGCCTACTCACCATAGTCGATCTTTCATGTCCTTGCATCTCTCCAGATACGGCCTGCTCTTTGTTCAATGCATGTTTGAGCATGTTTCTGGAGCAAGACTACCATTGCGGAAGAGTCGTTGCCTTGGATGAGGCCCATAAAGTTTGGACTCAGAATTCCGTTGCATTGCACCATGTGGCTAATTGTACTAGTACATGTCTAACTCGCCGGAATCGACTACGTTGACTAATACAATACTCTCAACTGTTCGTTTGCAGAGGCATCTCGGAGTTCGAATCATGATCGCCACCCAAGAGCCTACGATTTCACCGTCTTTGCTCGATTTATGCTCGGTGACGATCATCCATAGATTTACCTCACCAGCGTGGATACACGCACTTCGAGCACATACTATTCTACGATTGGCGTCCGAGAACGTCACTCCAGACGCAGCATCGAAGGCGCAAGACAAAATGTTTCAAGTTATCGTGAGGCTCAATACTGGTGAAGCATTGATTTTTGCACCGAATGCGGCCGTTAACATGGAGAGCAAAGGACAACCTGCCCAGCTACTACTAGGCAGTGCGTACTTCGAGGTCAAGATACGAGCAAGACTTTCGAAAGACGGGGGAGAAAGTTTGATGGCGAAATGAAATGGTGTGCTCCACTATGACTTCACCTTAGAGATAGAGAAAGTAAGTCGTTTTCAAGCGAAGTTGCAGTCTGTAGTGATTTCAGTGAATTGTTGAAAGATTACTTGAAGCAATGCCCCCTTCCCCGCCAGAACCCTTTGCCTCTTGGAAATGCCGGATGTGAAATGGTAATTCTGTTTACTCTCTTCATGATTCATGAGCAAGTAGCGCAATTCGGCCCGTACATGAGGAGCTTGTTTCAGGTTTGTGTTATCGAAATGAGACGCTCGGAAACTACGTAGTTATCTGCCAGTTACCACGCCCATGTCAATTCCGGTCGATAGCGCAGAGGTTCCGGTGACCGTCGCTCGTCGTATGTTACGCGCCGAGAGTATTGACGCGGCAGGAGAGAGACTACTCCCAAACATGAGTGAAGTAGTAGGCTGGGAGCACGAATATATCCCGCAGCTTGTCACGGCCAAAACGGCCAGCCTCACAAGAGGTGGGAAGATGTGTGGGGATCCAGTTCAGCCGGTGACCAGAGCAGCAGGACAAAGCCTGGAGCGCGAATACTGGGGCATATTGCGGTGTGGACAAGCGAACCAGTCAGCTGCTGTTGCAGGTGTCTCAGCGCATACGAATACAGTGTGCAACAGCGAGTTAGACGGTGGCACGTAGTGAGACCGTAGCTCAGCTTGAATGAGGAGTCTCGATTTTCATCCATAAAGCTTCATCCAAAATGGCTGTTTTATTAGATCTCCCGGTAGAATTGCTCGTTTTCGTTTCGGCTTTTTTGCTTCAGCGGACAGACCTGAGCTCTCTCAGTCGCTGCTCGAGGGCCTTGCATCGGTTGTTCTCAGATCAACTATTTCAGTTAGCCTTTGACCACTACGCCAGTCGAAAAGAACCCCAGCGGGTCTTCATAGCGATCTTTCTTCGCGCCGCGGAGACCAATTCACTGGCAGTAACCGTGTGGCTCACCTTCCACAAGCTGAGGCATCGGCTGAATGGGTCCGTCTTCCACGGCGCGCAAGCTGCAATCGAAAATCTAATGAAGCTTTAGATCTATCCGTCTACGTGGTAGAAATTTGACATGTCTGCATTGCGCCATACTCCGAGATGCTCCCGACGTCGCAGCTCACCTTGTCAAACTCGGCACTGACATAGACCGCGAAGAAAATGATTACCCGGATCTGACACCGCTTTACCTGGCAATTGCTCAGCAGCATCTAACTACAAGTGCACTAGATACTGCTCTTCGAATTGCATGCATTTATGCATTACCTCGAACTACCAAGTATCTGTTGGCAAGGGGTGCCAATCCAAACACGCTAAGTACAGTCGGCACAGCTGCAATGCACCTTGCAGTCATGCCAAGAAGACCATGGCCAAGTTTCCATTTTCTTGCAGCTTGGTTGAGTCAAAGCGAGGGCGTCTCAGATCCCTGGATGCACTCTGTCCTTCGAACTATATCGACGTTGATAGAGTTTGGAGGCGATCCAAATCTGGAATCAGCCACCTCCCGCGTGCATTCCTGCGGGCATACTTGTTGGCGCTCTGTAGATTGCAGTCATCCTGGGCAAAGAGTTCTTCATTTCTCTGCATCAAGCGGTAACGAAGAAGCTGTCCTCCATCTATTGAGCTGTGGCGCAGACCCGAACCTTTATGATGCTGCGGGATACTGCCCAACGTACGGAGCATTAGCACAAGGCCATTCCAAAGTAGCCTTATGCATCTTGCAACGATTCAAAGAGCCTGCAGAAAGATTAGTTGCTCTTGCTTCTAAAAGCACTGCTATGCATATCGCATGCCGCTTTGCGTCGCTTGAGGTGGTCAAGACTTTGCTGCA
The DNA here is from genome assembly GCA_002796755.1 of Paracorniculantispora psalliotae. Classification (NCBI taxonomy): domain Eukaryota; kingdom Fungi; phylum Ascomycota; class Sordariomycetes; order Hypocreales; family Cordycipitaceae; genus Paracorniculantispora; species Paracorniculantispora psalliotae. Next base: position 9,028 of record PHFE01000035.1, on the reverse strand, counting down.
ATGGAATATAAATCCAGATGCCTGCGATACTCAGGGCCAAACGCCACTTCATGAGGTTCTCGGCCAAACAAATTCCAAAGCCATGTACTCAGTCCTCGAAATCATTCATCAGCTGGACGAGAACGGAGCTTCGGCAGACAACGCTGCCGCGTCCGGCAAAACGGCGAGACAGCTTGGTCAGATACATAATCATCCGTCTGTGCGCGAGTTATTTGAGTCCCACAGTGATGCTCCCCAAAGTCGAGACTTTCGAGCAGGCAAGAAACGCGGAGGCGCTACTCATCCAAATCAAAAATCAAAGTATAACTACCGCTCTTTCCCCATCTAAAGACAGCATATTCTAACACACGTCTGCAGTAATAAGCCAGGACCAGAGCGCTCAGTCTCTCCAACGGATAGGTGCAGCGACAACAGGAGTTGCAGCAACCCTGATGTAGTCACGTCGCGAGTTTGGCCAGGTTTAGCGGCGAGCTCATCACAAATTGCTCTCCCACCGGGTTCGCTTTGGCTGAACCGAAGCCGAGTAGACTCGCTGCGCTATATAACGGCGGCGACTGGTCCTGCATGTCAGCAATCACCGATGGCAGAGGATTCCTTGTCTGACGTTCCATCCCTTGATGAGGACGACTATAAGCTGCTGAAAAGAGATGGCCGGTGCGCCGCATCCGCAACATTCTCGGGTCGTTTAAGCGCTCCGGTTCGCAGCGATTCCGGAGACAGTCAAGAGGACATCAAGGCATCTCCAAAAGCACGCAGGAAAAAGTGGGTTCCGCTGGAAATATAGAAATCAATTCTTCGACGTGTTGGTACTCGGAGCGCGCTCAGCAGCCTCTGCCACGTTTCGACATGCATCCACTGAACAGATTCCGTGGCTCATCGGTGGGCAGCCAGCGTGTCGGCTACTCCTGGAGCATCAATAGGCGGTATATTTAAGGGTTCAACAAACAGTATATAGTTAGGACGAGTCCGCGCCGCCGCTTTTTAGGCAGTGGCTGATTTGGGCAGTGGCTGATGTATACCCTGCCCTGCAAAATATGAGCAAAGCGTGGACACAGAGTCGATACTAGGCGGGTACATTGTACACACTCACGAATAGCAATTTGAGTCTGAATTTCAAACAGTAGGGAGAAAACACGCGAATTTCGGCCATGCTATATACTAATGTACGTAACTAACAAGAAAGTTGCGTATCTAGTAATGATGAGCCTAGGCTAGATGGGTAGTGTTGAACAGCCGATTTCCAGTATCAGTATTCTTGCTCCCCGTGAACTTGTTGCTAGATACTCGCAGGGCTACGATTGTGATCTGATGCTGTTCCATCATCTCTCGTAGAGCATGGCCAGCAGCAACTGCCTCTTCTTGAACCACCCCTGCAACGACTACGATATTAGTAAGATCCTTCTTGAGCCGAAAAACGTGGCGCAAGAACTCCATCATGCTTTTCCCACTGTTGATCACCGAATCAACAAGAATTACATTCTTTTGATTGATTAGGTGGTGATCTTTGATGTCTTCTGAACCGGAAGCATGCAGAAACATGGCTCTGGGGAAAACCTCATTTACGCCAAAGGCCATAGGCTCTCCGCCACGCATGAGGGCTATAATCGTAGTTCTTGACTCGTTGGCAAGGCAAAAACCGGTAGTCTGGTGACCCTGCACATGTGGTAGTAAAGAACGACTCCATCTGTTTGGAGTAGCCGGCCAGGACAAAGCAAATCTGCGATCGCAGGTTTTCGACCTCGGTCAGAAGAAAGTCCAGAACCGCGGTGCCGCCATGATTGTTTCCAGAGGATAGCTGGTACGCCTCGTCAATGAATACGACGCCGCCTCCCCTGTCGAGCATGCCGTCGAGAAGGTTCTTGCATCCACCGACGCCCATGTTGGCGAGCTTGGACCCCGTCGTCTCTTCAAACTGACTGCCTGCGATGACGCCCATGCCGGTGAGGAACTTGGCGTAGATTCGTGCAACCGTAGTTTTTCCTGTCCCGGGGTTTCCCAAGAGGCTGCATCCAAATCGATCACCCTTGGTCGACACTCCCTGACGGGTTGCCGTATCGACTCTTCCCTTGATCTCCAGAAAGAGATTCTTGATGCTCTCGAGGCCAATCATTTCCATCAGCTCATCCAAGTCTCGATTACTTGCCAGCTCCTCTCGCTTCATGCGCTCCCACTCGTAATTTGCGCTGTCAGGCTCCGGCGTCTTAGCTACCTTGTGTTTCTTGGAATCGCCTCGTGCTGACTTGCTTCCAGCGGCTGCCCCCTTTGCAGCTTCTTCTTTCCTCCGCTGTTTCTCTCTCAGGGCTGCGAGACCTGCCCGTTGCTGCTCCAAAGTGCGTGTCTGCTCTTCATCCTCTTGCTGAATATTGTTTTGGCGCTTGAGATGCGCAATTTCATCTTGGATTATCAACAGCTCGCGACGATACTGATCTCCTTTGACAATTCGCTTTTTTTCCATCTCCAAGTCCCTTTCCGCACGCCGCCGAATGTCGGCCTCCTCTTGCACGCATCTTGGGCAGCGCACATGGTCATCGCTACACTTGACCTTGAATTTGTGGTCCTTTTCACACTTCTTTTCCATCTTTTGGGTGCAAGGGGTGCTTTTGTGATCGGCAATACGATGGCATCGACGCTGGCAAGCATGTACGCCGCACTGCAGGGTAGCACCACAGGGCTCTGAGCATCCGCCGTCCGGACATTTGAGCTCAAAGTCTTGGGGCTTGCAGAGGATCGCGGTCCTCTCTGGGTGCTGAGAGCAGTGTACCTGCAGGCCGTCGTGCAAATAATTCTTTTCCCTCATCAAGTTGAAGAACGGGACCCAGCAGTCTTGCCCATGTGGCGACGCTAGGAATGTTTCCATATTGCCTAGCATGATGATTCCGTTGCGCGCTCTGGACAACAAAACATTGAGTCGTTCAGGCGACCTCATGAAACCAATGTCTCCTTTGTTGTTGCTTCGCGTCAGAGAAGCCACCACGATGTCGCTTTCTTCGCCTTGATAATTGTCTTACCGGGTAGTTAGAAAGAGATGCCAAGACGTCATGATTGTAACAGTACTAACCAATGGTAGACAGACGTATCCGACCTCGCCCAACCTTGCCGGCCGCCTCAGTTAGTAAGCCGGCGCGGATAAGCTCGTGTGAATCAAGGTCGCTGAGCAACGGGTCGTTTTCGCGGCTTAGCATATCCCGCAGCAGCCTTAGCTGACCAAGGTACGGTGTCAAGACGACAATGTCTTCTGTCTTGTACCCTTGCTGACCGAGATACTTGACCGTTTTCAGGATCATGTCCGCTTCAAACTTGTTCTCTTTGCTAGTCTTTTGGTTTACGTCTTGACGGTCGCCGATTTGGTTTACCGCACCTTCTGGATAGCTGTGATTGATAAACGTTACCCTGCCACGCACGCCCTGTATCTTGGGCCGGCCGTTGGTTCTGTCTCCATCCTCAAGGTCGGCATAGGTCATGGATCGCACAAGATGCGAAATATCTGGATGCATGCGATGCTGTTTGCGGAGAGTGGTATGTGCATGGCCTTGCAGAATCAGCCTCTCAAAGAGAGATCGATTGAGATCGTACCCAGCCCCCTTCTCGACACTCAAGTTGTAGTTGTTGCATTTAGGACGCAGCTGCTTGTGATCTCCGATAAGAATGATCCCCTTAGTTGAGACGCCAAGAGCAGCAAGAATGTGCGCCTCCAAGATCTCACCCGCTTCCTCAACCAGCACGTAGTCTGGTTTAGCTGCTTTGATCAAGGTGGCGTATTTCGCAGCGGCTGTAGTGGTGCAACCAATCACCCTCTTTGTCTTGATTCTGGCGCAGTTTGATTCGTTGAACAGCGCATCGATTTGCCGCTGCAGATCATTGAACCGCCCGACATCTTCTTGCAGGGATTCCATTTGGTCTTGTTTCCAGGCTTGCACCCACTCGTTCCTCTTTGCGATTCTCTCAGATTGAGGCATATTCCAGACCGCCTCGCAGTTCTCATGGATAAGCTTCGTTGCAGCACCCGGTTTCCTCCCCTGCATCCACTCACCGATTAAATAGTCTAGACGCATAAAAGCACCTCTTTTCCCAGCTCGCTTGTACCCGTCTTCCACGAGAGGTACCTGGAATGCGCGCCAAAAAAGCTGCGAGCTGTCATCTTCTAGAAACTCGAGGTAGTCCAGGACCTCCTGCGCAGACGGCGAGGAGTTGATTTCCTGGAATCTCTCCTCCAGCCGCTCTCTGAGCTTACTCTGATCGCTTTTTAGTCTATATGACAGAGTTCTGTGCTCGGTAGTCCACGGGATCATTTGCTCGCGCGACTGGGTTTCAAACAAGAGAGCAGCTGTCGCCGAGGTTGATTTGGACCCGAGGCGAGTCATGCGCGATCCTTCGATGCCGATGTGGAGAAGATCTTCTAGAAACTGGTCCAGAGCGTGGTTCGTGTACGATAGGATGAGAACACGTGTGCTGACATCTTGCAGCAATAGCTTCGCCGCGATTGCACCGACTAAAGATTTGCCCGTCCCTAATCAGTATCTGAATTAGCTTCCAACTGAAAGGAAACACGTCGCTGAGACAGAATACGTCATTTACTCACCCGGCGGGCCTTGGATGAGTGCAACTGGCTGTTCCACTACTCGTGCCAAGGCAGCGAGCTGGGCCTCATCTAAACGATACTCCCTCTTGCCGAGGCAAAGGGCCTTTCCGTCCCTGTTCAGCTCTCGACATTTTCTGATAAATTGACCAAAGTTCTCAGTGACTGCACATCTGCTGGTCCCCACGGTCTCACGCAGCTGAAGAAGTTGGTCATCCAGCGGAATTTCAACCATGTCCTGCAGCCGCCTGAGGACAGGCTCATAGGCAAACACCGGCGTGTCAATCACGACAAACTTGACGCCCGGTCCGCTGAATAATGCAGATATGGCGCTCTTCATGTCATCGATGGAGCAGAAGCCTAAGCTGACAACAGGAGGACTCTTGGCAAGGTCATCAATGTCGCGATTGACAAAAGCGAAGCCCACAACGTTGTCATTATGACACAGAGCACCAAATGATTGATGACGCAGAATGTTGCGATTGTCCTGCAAATATTTCTTGCGGTCCTGTGGCGGCACTTTACCGAGCTGCTCCAACCCCGAGCCTACGCTGACAAGGAGGGCACACAAGCGGCCTCTGCGCTCGTCGCCGGTGTCGATGCCCTCGGATCTGAGCCCGCCCAAAATGACAGATCGTCGCCTCGTATTCTTGTGTTTCATGGCAAGCGCAGTGTCTTCTCGGAGCTCAGCGAGCATGTCTTCGCGTAGCAGGCGAAACTGATTATCGAGATGCAGACCAGCCCTGCTGTTGGGATCTGCGTTGGCAATCTCGGCAGCACGGCGGTAGAACGGTGGAATGGTCGAGGCCAACTCGTTCCGAGTTGGATATATAGATACGGCGCGGAAATCGGCAAAGTCATTGTCGTGCCTCCCACCCGGTCCGTCGACGCTGTGCTGGCCTGCCAATCCCTCTGTCGCGAACTTGATGCGGAGGATCTTTTGGATGCGGTAACCAAACTCTGCCACCTTGGGGTTTATATGGGCGGTAAGTGGGCGATCTTTCGAAGCAGCCTCGATTTCTTTGACAGCAAAGGTCAAGTCCTGTTTTGGGTGGGTGACGATCTCGTGGCAGAGCCAGGCAAAGGCTTCGGCTTCTGCATCCGTCAATGCGCCAGCAGTGTACATCGTAAGGAGGGCCCGCCATGCGGTTGGAGGTTCTACAATGACAGCGATAACCTTTTGCAGAAGCTGACCCTCGCATATGGCTTTGGACTCGGGCTGGCCCAGGTAGCTCAAGAGCGGCAGCACATAGCGGCGGAGAAACAGTGGATCAGAGCTGGCTCGCACACCTTCGTGGACCACAGACAGGCCTTGAGAGCCAGCCAAGATCAGTTCGAGGCAGGCGGAGGGCGAGGGATGAGATGTTAGGGCTTCGAGAAATATCTCGGCCTCGCGCCTTGTGGACACTTTGCGCTTCCCATGGACGAAGGCATTGAAGATTGTTTTCAGGCGTGCGGCGCGGGCACTGTCGCCATTCATGGTCAATGTTGTGTGTAGCAAGATGTGGTGAAGAAGCTTGGCAATAGTATCAAGTAACCTCAATCTATGGAGGAATCTGCGGGTTTGCAAATCAAGCTGCAGCAATTATGTACGGGGTGTTCTGCAGTGTTTGAGGGGCCTGCGCAGTTGATCCACGGGCTGCGCGTTGCTTGTAGGACAGGCTGCAACAAAACGGCCGCATTCCGCGGCCGCCCTCATCACCTGACCTGCATTGCGGCCTAATCAACAGCCTATGTTAATAATGGTCGTCAAATCAGGTGGTTTGATGGAGGGACCAGCAGTTCTGCTATCTAACTTCCCCTCACTTGTCGTTTGGCCCTCCCCCCCGCCCAGGAAGCTCAAGTTGGCACCATTCAGAACGTTGCTTGACTCAGTGTCTCATCTATCCTGTACTCAACACATCAGCATGAAAAGCCAGAAGCGTGCGGCAAGCTTTAGTGGCATGAAGCAGCCTGTCGAAGAAACACCGCCGGTCATGCAAGGGGCGTTGGTGGAAAAGATTGAGCGAGGCATGCTACACAGCACTGACGAACCATTCGCGCCCAAGATCTCTCAAGTTGATACGATTGCATCTTTCAACTGGCTGCGAGTCGGCGATGGCCAAGTCATTACCCCAGGCTAGTCAAGTCTCTCTTGCTTCCCATATCCAAACTGCAAACTGATGGAATAGCAACAGGTATGCCCCCAAGATGGACGCCGCTCGAGAGGCCGCGCAAGCTGCGACAGGACAGTGGCCATTACTACCGCGATATAAATAACGCAAGCTACCCCAGCCACCCGACCGAGCCCGCTGTCGAGGTCATCATGAAGATGGGCTCTCGTCCCAAAGCACCCATCGACATATTTGCGTGCGCGGCCACGCTGGGCCAACTGTTTCGCTTTATACAGGGCGATCAACCTAGCTTCCGCATCTTGCTCGACAGGATCGGCGACACTGTGCACTTTACTCGGCGCAACAAGTCGCCGCAAGAGACGATCCCAGACATCAAGGGATATGGACACACGTTTCCCGAGAGCTACACAACCTGGGATGCGTCTGTACGCGGTTCCATCTCACACCAGCGCGTCATTCAATATCACTTCGGCGGTCTAATTTGCCAGCTTCGATTCGAAGGCGACGGGTATCTGCCCGACAAGATTGATCGTGTCCCATCGGTCAAAAAGCACGCTGACACGCCTCCTGCGAACCGGTACAAGGGAGGCCAAGGCGAGCTTGATGGTCTGTTCGACTCCCTCGCCGTCTCGCAAACGGCACAGGCGGTGTCCGACTTGCCGCTGAAAATTTCCACTGCCGGCTGCAGCGTCTCTCAAGATGCGCTGTTTGACCTGAAAACCCGCAGCGTCATGCGCAAAGCAGACGAGGATGCCATCATACAGCAAGAGCTGCACCGGCTCTGGATCAGACAGGTGCCGACTCTAATTTTGGCGTATCACGAGCGTGGCACGTTTAGCGACATTAAAATTATCGATATGAAACACAGGGTGGCCGAGTGGGAGCGGACGAACAAGACAAGTCTGGGACGGTTCGAGAAGCTGCTGCAAAAGATTGTGGCCGTTGCTAGAGACCGACGGGATGGCAGACTGGAGATTGTTTGTCACGAGGGCGAAAGCGTCCTCCAGGTCCGAAAGCAGGCGCTCGATGTAGGAGCGACATTCTCGACGCTAACGGAGCGCAAATGGGAGGAATGGCTGGACCATACAAGCCCGGCTGCTTGGTAGTACGGACGGGTCGCTAGGCTCTGTTCTTGTTCATGTTGTTTGCTGTTCTACAAGTCTAGTATTAAGCGTGCAACTCGTTCACCTTCGTGAAGAATTCGTAGCATGGTACGCAAGCTGTTGTCCTTCAGAAGGTTCTTACCACCAGGTAACTTATGAGTGGTGGCTAGCTTTGTCTCTTGGTTGCTACCCTGTACTGTCATTCTCTCAGCTTCTCAA